>QLOH01000650.1:0-552506 GCA_026901365.1 Sesbania bispinosa | reverse complement strand
TCCTTTTTTCTGAAGGTATAGGTTCGGCTATAGGACGCCGCAAGTACGAGTGGGGGAGAGTTACGAGCCATGATATGAGGGCTCAAAGACCTATGCTTGGGTGAATGCCGAGGTGCTGGGGGTTGCTTCTAGATTTTGTGTGAGACCGAGGCTACAACTGCGGGCGACCCTCTCTGTGTTGGAACCAGAATATGGGGAGTTGACACTGTTTTGGCCCCCGGAGCCGATCGCGTATGTCATCGAGTGGAGACCAACAAGGGTGTCTGGTTATGTACGCGTTTCCCGTCCAGGCTCAAGGTGAGGTTGCCTTTTTCCGACTTCGAACGGTCGGTACTCAAGCACTATGTGGTGGCCGAGCCAGTTGCACCCAAACCGTGGGGTTTTATAAGGCGTTCTCGTCCTCTGTGACTTCTGGGTACGTTCCGACCATTCGTTGTTTGCCTACTTCTCGATGTGTTCCAAGGAAAGCTGGGATCGAGGCTGGGTGAGTTTGCGGGAGGCACACTGGCCGCCGTTGCTGACGTACGTTTGAGTCTGCCAAATCTTCGGGGGTCTCTTTCAAGAGTATTTTTTAAGGTTGTTCCCAAGGATGGGGTCCTTCCATTTTGGAGGAGTTTCGTGGGACGAGCAAGAGCCGACCTTCAACATTTATTGGACCATCGTCATTATGACTGGGCCCCAAGATGTATTCAACCAAACACGAGCGGCTGACTCCGTCCGAGCAGTCAACACACCTTTCTCTTCCAGGAGGCTATTACGGAACGGGCCGGGAGCGCTATTCGTCGAGGGCTTTTGGTGATACTTCGCCCGATCAGCTTACCGGTAGCTTTAGGTCGGTTGCTTCGGGTGTTTTGATTTTTCTTAATTCTTCCTTATTTGTTGTTTCTAATGATTTACATTTTTTTTTCTTTTGTGCAGAGGAAGAGGAATGAACATCCGAGAGTTGATGAGGAAGCGAAGGCCCTCGGTGCCGATGACCCGAAAGGCAATCCGACCCAGAAGAAAGGACTGCTGAAGACTCGAATGCCTCTCTCCAATAGCCAGAGTCTCCTCTCCTCCCAAGTCGACTGAAGAAAAGGTGTCAAATCCCGATCCTCAGGCTGTGGATGAGTCGACGCAGACCGAGCGGAAAAAGAAAAAGGCCAAGGTTACTCAAAAGGATGCTACAACCAGCGGATGTGGGTCGTCCTCTTCCGAGCTGCCCATTCTGTCTAAGGCATCATCTTTGATGGGATTTACGGCCAGCATCCCGCCGTAGCCAAACAGTTCTATAACGAGGAGATTCGGACTAGTTTCTAAAGGGGGAATTAGCCTCGATCAATGCCTCAAGGATGCTCAGGTCACTTTCTCCAGCAGATCATCCTTATGCAGTTTAATTTCAGAAGGACTGTTTTGGCCGCTGGAAGAACAAGCAGGAGTACGACAAGGCAATGAAGGCTGCTGAGAAGGCTTCCCGAGCAGTGCACAAAACTGCAGGCCAGAAATGACTTCGGTTCAGCTGGACCATTGGGAAAGGAAAGAAAGACCTGGAGAAAAAGCTGGAAGAGATGGAACAGTTGAAAAAGAAGTAGAGGATCTCGGTAGGGATCTTTCTTGCGCCTGGGGAGAAGATGTGGCCGATCTGAAGAACCAGAAAGAAGAGCATGATGCCGAGGTTGCCGAGCTTAAGCGGAAGCTGAGTCGGCTTTGCGGGGGAGGCTCGGTTGGCGGCGTCGATGCTAAGAAGTATGTGGAAAAAGCTTTTGATGTTGCCATCGAGCATTAAAGTGCGTAACCCCGACATATAATCTTGACACCGCTGGTATGTCTTATGAATATGAAATCATTGATGGGGCCGTGGTTTTGGTCGATGGCGATAAGAAGATTGAGGTTCCTTAGAGGGTCGCCTTCTCCGACGGTGCCATACTAACGCTTGACTTTCCTTTCTCGTTCCTATTACTGTAATTTCCTTTCGGTCGGCTTCTCCGTTTTTGTGATGACTGTGTATTTTCCTTGTTACCTTAACCGTGATTCGACACATAGTAACTTTTGATCGTGTGTTAACTTTTGATGTATTTATGATGTTTATTTGACGCATAGTAAATTGCGCGTTTTTACTTTCACATAATTGTCCGATCGTATGGTTGTTTATTTTCACGCATATTTCACGCATAGATTCTTGTCCGGTCGTAACACTTAGATGTTCTTCTGAACGTTTTAAGTACTCACCGATTTGTATTTTTTCCATACGTTCTTCTTCTATGGTACGGTCGGTTTTTGGCTTCGGCCTATTCTCTTTTTTTTTATAACACAGTCTATTGTTGAATGCCCCGGTTTTCACGTCGCGGGTTTGATTTCATTTAGCAAGTGACCCAAGGTCGGTTACATGGTATTTTCAACTGAATACATTCTTAAGTTTTGGGCGTTCCAGGTCGGGGAATTTCGTCACCCGCCCAGCGTCTTCCAATTTGCACCCTTTCCTGTTGTAGTTTGTGATGCTAGACGGCCTTCCCATTGGGTGCTAGTTTTCCTTGCTGAGTGTTTCTTTTCCTCTATGTCGGCCCGCCGTAGGACGAGATCTCCTACCTGAACTTTCTTTCAATTACTCTCTTTTTGTAGTGGCCGCCGCTCTCATGTTTAGTTGCCTCCTCTCGGAGAGGGCTATCCACGCCGTTCTTCCAGAAAATCTAGTTCTTCTCTGATAAGCGATCGTTGTTGTCTTCATTATGCGCATCGTCCTCCAACTTGGTTCTCCTATCTCGACTGGGATGACCGCCTCGGCCCCGTGTGCTCCGAAAGGGGTTTCTTCTCGGTCGATGAGTGGGGAGTTGTCCGGTATACCCATAGGACGTGATCCATTGGTCGGCCCACTTCCCTTTTGACTCGTCTAATCTTCTTTTTAACCCTCGAAGATTACTCTGTTGGCCGCCTCGGCTTGCCGCATTTGTCTGAGGGTGTTCAACTGATTTAAAGTGTTGCTTGATCCTCAAACCTTCTAGCAGTTCTCTGAAGCTCCTGTCAGCGAACTGGGTGCCATTATCAGTTACCACGGCCTTCGGGATCCCATATCGGCTGATGATGTTCTGTAGAAGAACTTCTGGATTCTTGCAGAGGTGATAGTTGTTAGGGCCTCGGCTTCATCCACTTAGTGAAGTGGTCGATAGCTCTACTATCGAGAATTTGACTTGCCCTGGTGCTGGTGGGAAACGTCCCAGAATGTCCATTCCCCATCTGAAGAAGGGCCATGGGGTCGAGAGGTGGACATCTCTTCTGCTGGGGCATTGTGGAAGTCGGCGTGTCTCTGACAGGGTCACATTTCTGAACATGTTCAGCTGCATCTTTCTCCATTGTGGGCCAGTAGTACCCCTGCTCTCAATGCTTTCTTAGCTAACGACCCCGCCCGCCGAGGTTTGGCCACAGCTTCCTTCATGAATTTCAGCTAGTACGTAGCTGGCTTCTTTGAGGGACATGCATTTAAGCATAGGGCATGAGAAACCCTTTTTATTACAGGCGGTCGTCAACTAATGTGTACCAAGCTGCGGTCCTCTCAATCTTCTTTGCTTCCCTTCGTTCTTCAGGTAGGACTCCTGTGACGCAGGTAAGCGGCGATCGGGGTTCATCCAGCAAGGGTCTTAATCAATCTGTATGATCTGCTACTTCTCGGTGACGCTCGGTTCAGTGAGGGTTTCTTGGATGACCGTCTGTTTGTTCCCAGCCTTCTTTGTGCTTTCCAACCTGGAGAGGACGTCGGCTCTGGCGTTCTGATTCCTTGGTACATGCCGAAATTCTATCGTCTTAAAAACAATGGCTGCCTCCTTAACTTTGTTGAGGTATTGCTGAAGAATAGGCTCACACGGGCTTGGTATTCTCCATTTACTTGGAAACCATCAGTTGGGAGTCACTGCATAAGGTGACTTCCTCGGCTCCGAGATCCTTGGCTAGGTTCAGTCCAGCCAAACAAGCTTCGTACTCGGCTTGATTGTTTGAGGTCTTGAAGTCAAACCTTAGTGATTGCTCAATGGTTATTCCTGTGCTATCTTCCAGCACTACTCATGCTCCAGCTCCCTTTTGTTTGAAGATCCATCCACATATATGGTCCAGGCGATCGCCGAGCGTTCCTTCTGGGTGTCCTTCATCTCCAGGATGAAGTCGGATAGTACTTGTGACTTGATGGTTGTTCGTGGCTCATAGGATATGTCATGTTCTGATAGCTCGATTGCCCAAGTAATCATTCGACCGGCTAAGTCAGGTTTATGAAGTACTGAACGGATGGGCAGATCGGTCCGGACGATAATGGGGTGTGCCTGGAAATAAAGTCGAATGCGCCGGCGGCCGTAATGATGGAAAATGCTGCCTTTTCTAGCTTATGGTATCTGAGTTCTGGTCCTTGAAGGCTTTTGCTGTGAAGTATACGGGGCTTTGGTGCCTGCAAATTCTTTGACCAGGACGGAACTGACTGCTTCCTCTCCGACCGACAGGTATAAGTACAGCTTTTCCCCCATGTTGGGGCTCACCAGAATTGGTGGTTTGGTTAGTGATTCTTGAAGCTTTGAAAAGCTTCTTCACATGCAGGGCTCCAGTCAAACTGTTGTCCTTTTCTCAGGAGCTGGTAGAGGGGGAGTGATTTGTGAGCTGATCGGGCAAGAAAACGAGTGAGGGTCGCTATTCTTCCTGTTAGTTGTTGTACTTCCTTAACCGAGGTTGGGCTTTTCATCTCCAGGATCGCCTTGCACTCTCTGGATTTGCTTCTATTCCTCTGCTCGTCAGCATATAGCCAAGGAAGTGGCCCTGGAACGCCAAAGTGCATTTGAGGGGATTTAACCTCATGTGTGTTATCGAAGTCTGTGGAAGACTTTCTCCAAGTCGGCTACGGGATCTCCTCCATCGGATGTTTTTACAATGATATCGTCTACGTAGACTTCTACGACTTCTCCGATCAGCCCATCAAACACTTTGGTCATCATTCTCTGGTATGTGGCTCCAACATTTTTCAAGCCGAACGGCATCATGGTGTAGCAATACGTCCCATCATCCGTGAGGAAAGCCGTTTTGTCCTCGTCTGGGCATACATTGGAATTTGTTATAACCCGAGTAAGCGTCCATGAATGAAAGGAAACGGTAGCCCGAGGAATTGTACACTAACCTGTCAATGTTGGCAAAGGGAAAGGATCTTTGGGACAGGCTTTGTTGAGGTCGGTGTAATCCACGCACATCCTCCATTTGCCGCTGGACTTCTTAACTAGGACGACGTTTGCTAAACAGGTTGCATGGATCTCCCTGATGAAACCGGCCTTCAGGAGCTCGCTGTCTGTTCTTGATTGCTGTTGCCCTTTGGGCCCATCCTTCTCTTCTTCTGTCGATCGGCTTAAGCCGGGGATCGACTGAAAGTTTGTGGCAGCAAAAGTCAGGGTCAATCCCGGGCATGTCGGCTGCTTCCAAACAAAAGATCGGCGTTGTCCATGAGAAGTTCTCCATTCTGCTTTTGAATTCTGGTGGAAGTTGGGTTCCCATCTTGGTGTTCTGCCCTTCTTCTCTTCCCACATGTATTGGGCAGGTTTCTCCCTCCGGCGAGATCGCTCTGTGCCTCGACCCTCCTCCCTGAATCAACTCTCGGATCCAAATCAACAAGGGAAACGTTATGACGTACCTGGTGGGCCGGGTTCTTCACACTTGGTGGGGGGTTTTTCTTGAGACTCAGGTTGTAGCAGTACCTTGCTGCCTGCTGGTCACCTCTGACTGTGGCTATCTTCCCCTCTCTTGTAGGAAACTTCATTGCAAGGTGTACTGTAGAGACTACGCCCCAATAGCATTGAGGCTGGGCCTCCCATGATGGCATTGTAGGAACTCTTACATGGCACCACGATGAACTTGCTCCTGATCGTTGGCTTGCCTTCCTCTTGCCTGTCAGAGTGACGAGCGCTTCCATGTAGCCGAGGACTGTATGCGGTCTCCCGAGAAACTGACAAGGTCACTGTCATAGGGTAAAAGATCTCCTCAGCTGATTCCCATTTTCTCGAAGCAATTTTCATAGACGATGTCTGCCGAACTGCCTTGGTCTATCAACACTCTTTTTACCTCGGCATTTTCTATGACTGCGGTGATCACCATCGGGTCATCATGGCCGGGATAGTGTCCCCGAAGTAGTTGTTGTCAAAGGTAATGTTGGGGTTGGGAGCGGTTCCTCGCGTCGGCGAGATCTAGTGTCGGTCGCCCTCCACATGTTGTACCTCCTTGAGTGCTCTCTTCTAGAGTTGGTCGAGGATCCTCCACCTCCAAAGCCACCTGCTATCATGTTGATGTGATTCGAGGTTGTTGGTCTTGGTCTTTTTGTGGTGATCGGTTCTTGGTTTTCTGTCTGATGCTCCGTGGCTCCGTGGCGAGCGGGAGCGATGTCGTCTCCTTTCTTGCCTGGGTGGTGAAGTGCGGCTCGCCTCCGGTCGCCTTGCCCACGGCTGCTCCATTCTTGCTTGTCTTTCCTCACGTATCGGCCTAGACTTCCGTCTCGGATGACTGTTCTATGGCATCTTTGAGCTGGTAGCAATCATCTGTATCGTGCCCATGGCCTTTGTGGAAAGCGCAGTTCGGCTTTTGTCGCCTATGGGTGATTTGATGGGCGGGCGCCTTTTTATCTCGGCTAGCTCGGCGTGATGCACTTCCTGCTAAATCTTGGATAGACTGCTGTTGAGGGGGGTAGTTACCTATCGTCCCCTGAACTTTTCTTTTCTCTCTCCTTTCCTTTCTGCTCTTTCTTTCCTCCTTTTCTGGCGCCGGACTTCCTTTGGGGTCGACGTTTTGCTCGTCCCTTCCAGGTGTAGTTCTTCGTTGATGAACTGGGTCGCTCGTTCCCTGAAGGTCGTCATGTTTGTGGACTCGGATTCTCCTGAGAGAGATGTCGAGCGGGGTGGCCCGTGCGTAGTGCCTCGACTGCACAGTGGCTGTACTTCGTCCGCAACATTGGGTGTGAGGGCGATCTCCTTGTAAAAACAGGCCAAGTAGTCTCTCAGAGTCTCGGATTCTCCTTGTTTTATTTTTGCGAGTGTGTGGGAGTCGCGCGGAATCTGGTTGGCCATACTGAACCTCTGGCGAAGGCAGCCGCCAGATCGTCCCATTTGTCAACAGAATTCTGGGGAAGTGTCCTAAACCAAGTTAGGGCCTCGTCGTCCAGCGTTCAGGAGAAGCTTCTGCACATGATGTCCTCCTGGGCGCCCAAGAATAGCATCTCGTTAAAGAACCTGTCGAGGTGTCGGCCCGGATCGGTTTCCCCGGTGTACAAACTAATGTTGCTGAAGGGTCGGAGGAAACGGTCGGGTATCTCGACTTGTCGAGTCTGGCAGTGAATGGGTGAGTGAAAGGCCGATGCAAAGTTATGAGGTTTGGGACCCCGGAGTCGTGACCGATGGGATGACTGCGGCGGGGGTGCTTGTGATCGCCACGGGGGTTACTTGTGTTATGGGAGTTGCGGCGATCGGGTTCGCCGGCGCCACGATCGGTGTGGCCTGTGCTTCTGCTTCTGGTTCTTGTTCGGGCCAGGGGTGACGGGCTTCGCTGCTTCCTCTGGGTCCTTCCTTGCCGATGCTCCTTGAGTGTCTCCGTGTTGGGAGGGGGTCGCCCGCCGTCCACGCTCGCGGTATGGCTCATCCGTTCGGTCCTGTAATCAGACGACGAGACTTCATCCGAGGAGGTTTCCGAGGACGTGTAGCTTGATTCCTGGGATGGAAGGTCCCTGGTGTGATATGTTCTCAGGGAGGTGGAACTCTCCTACTCCCTTCTTTCCGGCGAGACTTCCTCCGTGGGACGGCGGGGATCAAGGACTCAAGGTACTTGTGTAGGAACACAGGGAACACTAGAAGGGGGGTTGAATAGTGTTTCTAAATTTTAAGAAGCTTTTCGAAAACAGATTTACAAAACAGACTTTCAGACAGGTTGCTAGAGGGCTGTGTGAAGTTTTTCAGATAGCTGTCTGAAGTTGGTTTCAGACGGCCTTAAAATGGTTCTAAAAGAAGTTTCTTCCTTTTTAAAATATTAGATTAAATATTCAGTCCCCTTGATTAGCGTAAAACTGAAATGACAAAGATAAGGGAAAGAGAAACTTAGCCACAGAATTTATCCTGGTTCACTCACTACCACTTGTGAGCTACGTCCAGTCCCAATGCCAACTAGCACTTGGATTTTCTCTTAATCTTGCAAGATTACAACAAGTATTCTTTTCTATCAAGCCTCTTCAGCTACAACCAAGTATTCTTTTACAAACAGCCTCAACTAACACAAGTATTCTTTTCAGACAAGCCTCTCCAGGCTCAACAACACAATATTCTTTTCAGACAAGCCTCTCCAGGCTCAACAACAATTACAGTTGAATGGAAATGCTTAAGCTCACAAACTATGACAGTTTTGAGACTTAAACAATACAAATGTACAAAGAAAAACTGAGGTATGCTCAGGATAAATAAACTTTGTTTGTACAAAAATGTATGAAATAAATCAGAGTGTTGCAGCAAAAATCTTGCAGAGTTTTTGTTCTTTTTCAATTCTTCTCTCTCTGCAGGTCTTCAAATGAGGGGGTATTTATACCCAAATGATTGGCCCGTTGAAGACTCTCATGCTTGTGAAATCCATGCTAGCCGTTGTGAGACAGCTGCTGCAGTACAGATATTCTCCTGACATATTCTGATAAAAGGTGTTCTTGTGTTGCTGCAATTGCTGCGTAGCAGAGGACACGTTGTGACAGAGAACGTGCTTGAATTGCATTGCACAGGTGCCAGCTGTTTGTAGCAGAGAACGTGCGTGAAAAACGAGCAGAGGTACAAGGATTGTCACAGCTTCAGACAAGAGATGCCACGTCATCAAATGCTTTCAGACGGCTTTGATGCTTCAGACGGGTTGATCATCTTCAGACAGCATCAGCTTCTTCAGACGGATCCAACACTTAGTCTTATAATAGGCTTCTTGCTGAAAATCATAGATAAACAATTAGACAATTGTATCTATGAGAAACAACTTAAGTTGAATTTGTTGATCATTAAAACTTAGAGAAATTTCAGTCTTTAAAACATCATAAACCTCTTTATGATATTTTTGAGACTCAACATTCTCCCCCTTTTTAATGATGACAAATTTAACTTAAATTGTGCAAAATTGACATATAAAGATTAGCTCCCCCTAAGACAATTGTATCCTTTTACTGATACAGGTTAGGATAAAATGTTGCTTTTCTTTCACAAGATTAGACATCTTTGATCTTTTCCAGTACTCCCCCTGAATCCTGTAATCACTCCAGATTTTTGTTAGAATTTAATACTCCCCCTTTTGTCATCAATCAAAAGGGCCACAGAGCAATAACAGCAACAGTGCAATCATGCAGACAGGGTAATACAGGAAAGAAGATAAAACAATTATCAGAGAGCAACACATGAGATAACCAAAAACTGATTGTATTAAAAATGTAAGGATGTGAAAATAACAATCAGACACTTGTAGAAATTAACATGAACAAAAGACATAGGCAGATAATCAGTCCTTCTTCTTCAGCAAAGCTTGAGACAGAAAGGAGATCAGTTCTTCCTTGGCCTTGTCTATGGCAGCTTCAATAGATGACTTCAACTCTTGTTGACCACTTCTTATCAGCTGTTGTTCATGGAGAATTTCTTCTTGATTCTGAATAACCTTTTGTGATTTCTTCTCTGAGACTTCACATCTCCTCTCAGATTCTTCACCTCTTCTCAAGGGCCTTGACCTTGGATTTCAGCTTCTGGTTCTCTTCATACAGGTCAGGTTCAGACTCAACAAAGATGAGCTGAAGGTAGGGACATACAAATCTCAAAACTCCAAAACCAGGCTGCAAGCCATATTCTGAAGGATTGTAGACTGGACAGAAAAAGGTCCCAACATACTTCAGAAGCACCCAAGCTTTGTTGAATGAATCTGCCTGTGGGGGAAAGTGATCTCTTAAGAAATGGTACTGAACATTTGTGGAATGTCCAACACCCATTGCAGACTCAACATCAGGACCACTACACCCAGAAGAAGACCCAGCATCTTCTCTGATCTGCCAATAAGAATCCCACATCCAATTTTCAAGCAAGTGATTCAAGCCTCCTCCTTCTGAGATGATGAACTCAGGTAGACCTTCCCATTCTGAAGCAGTCATGGCTTCAGACAGGGGTGCTGATACAGAGTAGATCTTAGGACCCTTGTATTTCTCATCTTGTCCTTCCTTGAGGGGATACCTAGGAACAATCCTATCAGGTTTCACCAAGATTTTGGTTGAAGGCCTGATTGAACTTGTTCTAGGGGGCCTGTAGCCCATCATTCCAATTCCTCTAGCCAAGTCTCTTTGGAATAACTCAGCTTCAGTGTTCAGCTTCCTTACCATGAGCCATTCCTCATTGCTCAGCTTCCATGAGTCTTCAGAAAATGGGTTGATAAGATCCCATGTATGACCAGGAGGGACAACACCCTTCCTTATCTTCTCCAATCCATCAGCATCATTGGAGTATAAAGCTCTTTCATCAGTCACAGTCCTCTTAGTGAGACCATGATGTAGTGAGACAGCAGGGGCTGTTCTAAAGTGTTGCAACTCTTCAGACAGATGCTGGAATTTTGGCAAAGGGCAAGAGCCAAAGGAGGTTCTTGTCAGTTTCTTGCAAATGGCTGCTATCTCAGCTGAAAGGTTGATTGATGAACAGATGGAGGTGGTGAGGGTGGTAAAGGTGTAAGAGGTGGGATGAGGATGGTGAGGATGGAGATGATGG
Organism: Sesbania bispinosa; assembly: GCA_026901365.1. Classification (NCBI taxonomy): domain Eukaryota; kingdom Viridiplantae; phylum Streptophyta; class Magnoliopsida; order Fabales; family Fabaceae; genus Sesbania; species Sesbania bispinosa. The sequence goes on along the minus strand of QLOH01000650.1, from coordinate 541,776 downwards.
TGTGGAAGGTTGAGGTGAAGGTGATGAGCTATCAGATAGCTGTATGTACTGAGGTGAGGGGGGTTTGGATGGTGAAGGTATGGGTTCAAGAACTTGGTTTTCTTGATTGCAGGGGGTTCAGACACAGTTGTCTGATGGTATGATGGGTGTAGGTGTGATGAGGGTTAGATGGTATGAAAGGTTCAGATGGAGTATTTATCTGTAAGGTTGGTAATGGTTGAGAAGGAGGTAGAGGTTGTTTTTCTGGTGAGGTGGGTTTTGATAAGGGTTGAGGTTGCTTTTCTGGTGATGAAGGAGGTGAGGGAGTTACATTATCAAATCTCACCTTGATCCTCTTGTAAGGTTTGGGAGCAGCAACTTCTTGAGCCTTAGCAGCTCTTTCTTTCTTCCCTTTCCTTGGCTTCCTATCTTCCCTTTCTCTTTGCTCAGATGAAAGAGCCCTTCTTCTCTTGAAGTAATGATCAGCCTTTACAAATTTCTGATATCTTCCAGCAATATCTGCTTCTTCTAGTTGAGAAGCAATACTTCTGGTAACCCTAACTTCAGGCACTGTCTGAAGTAGTTTACCCTTCTTCCTTTTTCTTTGAGGTGCACTTGACCTCTTTCTTTTCTTTGTAGCCTCAGCAATGGCTGCTTGCTTGTCATCCTCAGCATAAGCAAGTTGTGAAGCTATTGCAAGAGCTCTGTCAGTCCTCTCTTGCTCTTCCTTCTGTTCTAACTCCTCTTGCTCAATGGCAGTAGCCAAAGCAGCAACCTGAATCAATTCAGGGTCAGAAGGGCATGCAGCTAGTGGTTGAGCAGCAACTGCATCAGTATCCACAACTTCTTCAGCCTGTCCTTCCATTATAGAAGTAGGCTTTGAAGATTGTGCAGGTTCAGACACCTGACCCACAATTTCAGACAACCTTTGAGAAGGTTTCTGAACAGGTTCAGATGTTTGATTCTGCACAGATGCAGAAGCTATCTTAGCTGAGCTTCTCACAGGAAGCTTCTTCAGCTTAGGTTGAGGAGATTCCTTTGAAGGCTTGAACTCATGTCTTCTGATATCACCCTTGAGTTCATTTTCCAGAATCTGCATTGTAGTATTCCTCCTCTGAGCTTTCTCCATCAGTAAGCTTTCTTTCACGGTGGGAGAGGGAGGCCTTGGAGTCAGCTTAATCTTCATGCTCTTCAGATTTGATTCACCAAACATAGGGATTGAGTGGTGATCATAGAGCTGGTGAACTGGAACTTTGAAGTGCAACAACACCTTGGTGATGATGGTGTTGTGAGGAAAACTCCCAGCAGAGTCTCTCAACCTCTTCTGAAGGTGGTACATGATGATATTTGGGAGGTTGATCTTCTGCTTCTTCAGAAGGTGGATGAGACAGAATCTCTCCAGTTCAGACACATGGTTTCTGCTGCCATTTTTAGGGATTACAGAGTTCCCTAAGATAGCATGCAGAACCCTAGCCTTGTCTGACATGTTCTTAGCATCCAGACTTGCAGGGGAAGAAGTTCCATACAAAAATTCTGTAAAGTGCTTCTGACCTCCATTTCTTGATTCCCAGCCAGGTGAGAAGACAGCACCTTCAGTCTTGACACCACAGACGATGGCCAGGATGTCTTCATCAATAAAGATAGACGTACCAAGCACATTAGCCTTGATGGTGGTGTAGATGCCTTGAGGGTTAGGGATTCCTCTGGCTGTGGCCCAGAAGTCAAGAATACTCTGCTCATGCCACTGTGAACGATTTCTGTTGAAATATTCAAGCCACCCAGCTGCTTGAAATTCTGCATAAAGGTCCATCCCCAGTGCTTCAAGATCTTCCAGAAAGAACCCTTGGTCTTCACAATGTTATCAGCTCCAGACTTCTTAGGTGCCATTGTTGAAGGTTGGAAAGAACTTGAGAGAAAAATGCTTTCTTGAAGATGAAGAATAGCAAAGGTTCTGAGAAGTAGAGAGCTGTAACGTATCAAGGACTCACTGCCTTCTGTACTTATAGACCTCTGAGTAATGATGGCACAAACTGGCTGCGCAGACATAGGGAATCAGTGGGAGCGAAGAGAAATTAAATGAAATTTAAACCGTCCCTTTATTGCCACGTCATTTGTTCATTTCAGACAAGTGATAGATTTCAGACATCCAGTTAATTTCAGACGACCAAAACTTCAGACAGGTCACATGTTTCAGACAGGCTGAAGTTTCAGACACATCATTTTTCATACACACTCAAAATGCATGAATGTTCAATTTATCTCTGATGAACTTAAATCTATCTTCAGTTAGAGGTTTTGTGAATATATCAGCCCATTGATGCTCTGTATCAATAAACTGAATACCAAAAACACCTTTCTGACCATAGTCTCTAATGAAATGATATTTGATTTCTATATGTTTAGCCATAGAAGTTGATGGGATTTTTAGATAAATTAATGGCACTGGTATTATCAACAACACAGGTATAACAGATATTGCATATTAAAATCTTCAGCTTGATACTTCACCCATAACAGTTGTGAGCAACAACTGGCTGCTGAGATGTAGTCTGCTTCAGCTGTTGATAATGCAATTGGCTTTGGCCTTTTGCTTGACCACTGATCATATTCCTCTCCAAAGAAGTGACATCCACCACTGGTTCTTTTTCTTTCAACTCTGTCTCCAGCAAAATATCCAGCCATCACAGTGTCCTACTAACCTGCAATCCTTACTTTTCTATAGCATAGATCAAGATTAGTAGTACCTTTAAGATATCTGAAAATTCCTTTTTACAGCTTGTAGTGAGTGATTCTTGGATCAGATTGAAATCTAGCACACAGGCACACACTGAACATGATGTCAGGCCTGCTTTGTTGTTAGATACAATAATGAACCAATCATCCCTCTATAGAAAGTTTGATTCACTGGTTCTTCATTCTCATCTTTATTTAAAGATGTAGAAGGGTGCATTGGATTTTCAATGGGTTTGCAATCACTTAGGTTGAACTTCTTAAGCATTTCCTTTGTAATTTCTCTCGATGGATCCTATACAATCAGAATCCTTGCTTAATCTGAAGTCCAAGGAAAAACTTTAGTTCACCCATTAGGCTCATTTCAATTTCAGATTGCATTAACTCAGAAAACTCTTTGAACAATGAAGAATTAGTTGAACCAAAAATAATGTCATCAACATATATTTGGACAAGTATAAGATCCTTGTTAGACTGTTTTCTAAAAAGAGTTGTGTCAACTTTTCCTCTTCAAACCATTGGTTGCAAGAAAACTGCTCAGTCTGTCATACCAGCTCTTGGGCTTGTTCAGACCATAGAGAGCTTTCTTAAGTTTTAAAAAACATGTTCAGGAAAAAGATACATCTTCAAAACCAGGGGGTTGTCTAACAAAAACCTCTTACTTTAATGAAACATTGAGGAAGGCAACTTTTGACATCCATTTGATATAGTTTGATGCCATTATTTACAGCATAAGATAAAAGAATGCTAATTGCTTCTAACCTGGCCACTGGAGCAAAGGTTTCAGTGAAGTCAATACCTTCTTGCTGGTTATATCCTTGAGCTACTAGCCTTGCCTTATTTCTGATAATATATGCCTTCTTCAAGACAGCTTGTTTCTGAACACCCATTTGGTTCCAATAATTGTTTTCCCATGGGGTTTAGGAACAAGGGTCCAGACATCACTCCTAGCAAATTGATTTAGCTCCTCTTGCAGGCTAGATCCACCCTTCATCATGCAGAGCTTCATCAATGTTCTTTGGCTCAATTTCAGACAGGAGAGCAAGAGAATTAAAATTTCTGAATTTTGATCTTGTCTTAACTCCTTCTGAAGTACTGCCAATGATTTGCTCTTTAGGATGATGTGACTTGTATCTCCATCAGGTTTATGAGGAGGTATCACATCCGTCTGAGACTCAACATTTGTCTGAAGAGGTTCAGAAACAGCAGGAACTTCAGACAGTTGATCATCCTTGAAGTTGCTGTGATCATTCAGCTTCATACCTGCAAAATCATCCTCTAGATCTGATAGTTACCTATCAGTCTCTTTGTTATCATTGAATTTTACATGAATAGTTTCTTCAACAGTTAAAGTTCTAGAGTTATACACTCTATATGCTTAGATGTTTCAGAATATCCAATGAAAAATCCATTATCAGACTTGCATCAAATTTTCCAAGATCATCTTTGGTGTTAAGTATAAAACACTCACATCCAAAGGTGTGGAAATATGATATGTTGGGTTTTCTTCCTTTCCACAATTCATATGGAGTCTTTTTCAGAATTGGTCTTACCAATATTCTGTTTTGAAGGTAACAAGCTGTGCTAACAGCTTCTGCCCAGAAAGGTTTCTTGTAAGTTGCTTGAGTTGAGCATGGTCCTTGCCATCTCTTGCAAACTTCTGTTCTTTCTCTCAACAACCCCATTCTGTTGAGGTGTTCTTGCCACAGAGAAATTGTGTGAGATCCCATTCTCATCACAGAATAATTGGAAAGTTGCAATCTCAAACTCCCCCCAGATCACTTCTTATGACAGAAATACAGAATCCTTTTTCATTCTGTACCTTCTTACAAATATTGTGAAATTCTTAAAAGTCTCATCCTTGTTTCTAAGAAATATCACCCATGAGAATCTAGAATAGTCATCAACAATGACCAAACCATATTTCTTTCCACTAAGACTTTATGTTCTATAGGACCAAACAAGTCAATGTATAAAAGTTCAAGTGGTCTGCTGGTTGAAACAACATCCTTACTCTTGAAGAGTGTCTTGTTTGTTTCCCTTTCAGACAACTATCCACAAAAATAGCAGATTTTGTATGATGGAAGCTTGGGTAATCCTTTAACTTACAGGTTGTATTTTTCTAATCTTGAGATTAATCTCAAGCCGGCATGCCCAAGTCTTTGATGCCAAATCTGTTTTTCATCTTCAACAGAAATGAAGCATTTTATATTTTGACTTGCTAGATCCTCTAGATCAATTTTATACACATTGATGTGTCTCTTAGCAGTAAAAAGTGTTTGATCCGAGGAGTCTTTGACTATACATCCTTCCTTGGTAAAGGATACTACATAACCACTGTCACATAATTGACTTATGCTCAGTAAATTATGTTGTAGTCCTTCCACAAGAAGAACATTTTTAATGAGGGATGAAGGAATTATACCTATAGTCCCTATGCCAGTGATCTTCCCTTGCTGATTTCCACCAAAGGTGACCACTCCTCCTTCCTTAGGTCTAAGGTTTGGAACAAAGACCTTTCTCCTGTCATGTGTCGCGAGCACCCACTGTCCAGGTACCATTTGTGGGGTCTCCTTTGTCCTGTTAAACACGTCTGCAACAGGAATGATCAAGCTTTAGGTACCCATGTTCTTTTGGGTCCTGTTTTGTTAGCTTTGGGTCTTGCTTTTCTCTTGTGCTTGCACTGAATCACATTGTGTCCAGGCTTACCACAATGAGAACACCCAGTAACCTTCTTTTTTCCTTTAGAAAAATTTAAGACAGTAGGAGGTTCAGACATGTTGTGATCAAAAAAACCTAGTCCACTTTTGTCAGAGGAATGTCTTTGATTTCCAAGCATTATGTTTAAATTTTTAGTTCCTTTGACAAACTTGGCTAAGTCATTTGTCAGTTCTACAATCTGTTTCTGAAGTTTTTTATTTTCTTCAGACACAGCTTGTGACTATGGTTTTCAGTCTCAAGGACCTTTTCCTTGAGCATAATATGTTCTATTTCAAGAGACTCATATTTGTTACACATTTCTGTGTGAGCCTTGGATAGATTCTTATACTCTAGGAACAGTTCCTTGGAACTTTCCACCAGATCATCATACATTTCTTGCAAAGTAAGAGGGAATACCTCAGCTTCAGAGCTGTCTGAAGATGGTAGGCTTGCCATGAGGCACAGATTTTCCTCTTCTGAGGTGTCTTCCTCCTCTTCTGAAGTTGATTCATCCAGGTCCTCCCATGTTGCCATGAGACCTTTCTTTTTCTTAAAAAACTTCTTCTTCTTGAAGTTGTTTTTCTTCAGTTTTGGACACTCAGCCTTCATGTGCCCTGGTTTCTTACACTCAAAACAAATAATTTTGTCAGTTTGTATGTCTTTACCTGACTTACCTCCTTTTGAGGTTGAGGGTTGATTCTTTCTGAATCTTCCTCTGTTCTGCAGCATTCTCTTGATCTTCCTACTTAGAAGAGAAAGATCATCATCATCTTCTGAGCTATCTTCAGAGTCTTCATCTCCCTCCGAAGCTGCCTCAGCTTGCATAGCCTTGATGTTGCCATGCCTAGACTGTTTGGTCTTGGAGTTTAGGGCTAGAGATTTTCTCTTGTTGTCATCTTCTCCAAGCTCAAGCTCATGGACCTTAAGAGATCCCAACAGTTCTTCCACTCTAAGAGAGTTCAAATCTCTTGCCTCTTGAATGGCAGTAACTTTGGGTCTCCAGGACTTAGGCAAGCTCCTTGGAATTTTTCTGTTATTATCTCCAGAGTTGTATGTTCTGCCTAAGGACCTGAGTCCATTTGTTATAGTCTGAAACCTTCCAAACATTTGGTCAATGGTTTCAGATTCTTCCATCTTGAACATCTCATACTGATGTATGAGCATACTTATCTTGGATTGCTTGACAGTCTCAGTTCCTTCATGGGCTGCTGCAAGAGTATCCCAAATTTTCTTGGCAGAGGTGCATCCATGAACCTTCTCATATTCTGATTTGTTCAAGGAACATATCAGATAGAGTTTGGCCTTAGCATTCATCTGGACTCTAGCCTTTTGCTCCAAAGTCCATTCAGTCTTAGGTATAGGCACATCATTTAGCATAGGCACATAGTCTCCATCAGTGACACATCCCAAACATCAATGTTTGTGCTTTCAATGAACAGCTTCATTCTATCTCTCCAGTAGTGATAATCTTCTCCATTGAAAGCTGGAGGTCTTGTGATAGAGGCTCCTTCTGTGATGTATTGCCTGTTACTGTTTGAAGCTTCCATGTGGATCTTTCAGTCCTCAGACACTTGTTAGGTGTTTCAACCCTGAGTAGAGTTCTAGTACCAACTGTAGGAACACAGGGAAACACTAGAAGGGGGGTTGAATAGTGTTTCTAAATATTTAAGAAGCTTTTCGAAAACAGATTTACAAAATAGACTTTCAGACAGGTTGCTAGAGGGTTGTCTGAAGTTTTTCAGACAGCTGTCTGAAGTTGGTTTCAGACAGCCTTAAAAAGGTTCTAAAAGAAGTTTCTTCCTTTTTAAAATATTAGATTAAATATTCAGTCCCCTTGATTAGCGTAAAACTGAAATGACAAAGATAAGGGAAAGAGAAACTTAGCCACAGAATTTATCCCGGTTCACTCACTACCACTTGTGAGCTACGTCCAGTCCCAGTGCCAACTAGCACTTGGATTTTCTCTTAATCTTGCAAGATTACAAGTATTCTTTTCTATCAAGCCTCTTCAGGCTCTACAACCAAGTATTCTTTTACAAACAAGCCTCTCCAAGCTCAACAACACAAGTATTCTTTTTCAGACAAGCCTCTCCAAGCTCAACAACAATTACAGTTGAATGGAAAGTGCTTAAGCTCACAAACTATGACAGTTTTGAGACTTAAACAGATACAAATGTACAAAGAAAAAAACTGAGGTATGCTCAGGATAAATAACTTTGTTTTACAAAAATGTATGAAATAAATCAGAGTGTTGCAGCAAAAATCTTGCAGAGTTTTTGTTCTTTTTCAATTCTTCTCTCTCTGCAGGTCTTCAAATGAGGGGGTATTTATACCCAAATGATTCGCCCGTTGAAGACTCTCATGCTTGTGAAATCCATGCTAGCCGTTGTGAGACAGCTGCTGCAGTACAGAATATTCTCTGACATATTCTGATATTCCCTGACAAATTCTGACACTTTTACAAGGTTTGCTCCTGCCAAAAAGGTGTTCTTTGTTGCTGCTTGCAATTGCTGCGTAGCAGAGGACACGTTGTGACAGAGAACGTGCTTAAATTGCATTGCACAGGTGCCAGCTGTTTGTAGCAGAGAACATGCGTGAAAAACGAGCAGAGGTACAAGGATTGTCATAGCTTCAGACAAGAGATGCCACGTCATCAAATGCTTTCAGACGGCTTTGATGCTTCAGACGGGTTGATCATCTTCAGACAGCATCAGCTTTTTTCAGACGGATCCAACACTTAGTCTTATATAATAGGCTTCTTGCTGAAAATCATAGATAAACAATTAGACAATTGTATCTATGAGAAACAACTTAAGTTGAATTTTTTTATCATTAAAACTTAGAGAAATTTTAGTCTTTAAAAACATCATAAACCTCTTTATGATATTTTTGAGACTCAACATTTAAATGGCACAAACGTAAAGGGGAAACAGAAATTAAAAGGATACGAGTGAATGAAATTAAAAGCGGAAAGTAAGAGATGAATATAATGAATGAACAATTATATGGGGATGAACAAGAATTAAAAGGATTTGGGAGAAAATGTAGGTGAACGATCTTTGGAAAATGGAAGCAACAGTGCTCCCACTTACCACAATCCACCACAAACAAGCTGTTAATTTGCAAGAATCACTCAAGAACAATCAAAGAGAAATTAGAGTAGGCATTTTATCAAACACCCAAGGGGTGGATGAATGTGCATACCAATAGCCTCATTCTAGTAAGAATCAAGCAAATTCAAGCAAGTAGACTAGTGCTGAAAGCAACAACAAGGCACCTTGGGCCCGGAGAATAGTTCAGTCCCAAAATTACAAGAAATGGAATGGAATTACAAGCAAAATATGCAGAAAAACCTGCGGCTAATGCACCTCTTACAGCCCCTAATTAAAATGGTGTGGAAATGCTCCAAAAAAGTCCCAATCAACATAGCTCTGATTACCAATTGATAGCAGTACTGGTACAGATCTAGATTGGAACTAAAACAAGCAAAAAATTAGCACAATCAAGGTATGGGCAGTAGCTAGGAAATTCGAAAATAATGAACAAAGAGAAGAAAAATGAAAGTGGAAGAGGATTAAAAGTGTATAAGACGCCACTGGTGAAGACAACCCTTTAGCATATAAGTCTTAGGTGCAGAACCACCACCAGGTCATGGAGTAGAATAAGATTCACCATGGTTTAAGCAAGAACTATCAAGCTTTCTCAACTCACACAAGAGGAGGGAAATAAAGCTAAGCTTTCATAAAATGAGCATTAAAAACGTATACAAGGAGACCCAACCTAATTATAACCTAAAGGGAGTGGTCATGAGTGGAAAAAGGGATGGAAAGATACATTTTAATGCTAAACTATCCTATGGGTGCTTTGAGAGCACAACCCAAGCCTATCCTAAGCCTTATAGATGGTTCCTCATTAAAGGAAAAGTAAGGAGGAAAATACAACTGAAATAAAATTCAAACTATCAAACTAAAGAACTTAGGCCATGACCATGTGGCCTTTTAGGGAAATTAAAAATGATAGAAATATTATCTAATGATATATTTGATTCCTTGATCATCAAATTGGAAGGTCAAGATGACCCATTATGAAAATTAAAGTCAACTCCTCTAAAAATTAAGGACATGGTCCTTCTTCATGCTTCATCTTGCACACTATGTTCTTGTCCTTTTGGTACTTTCCATCATTCCCTCCCCCTTGAAAAGGATTTGACCTCAAATCTAAAGGATAAGGGCCTACAACAATCCAGTATAGAAAGAGGTGAATAAGTGAGGAGTAGTAAGATGGGATTGATGACAATGGAATAGAGGTTAAGAAGTTACTTCCCTTAGAATCATGGAACCCAAGTTTTCCTTCCTCAACAAGCTCTCCATGTTCTAAGGCAAAAGTAAGAAACCATAAGTATGGTTCCCAAGCATAGGAAATCAACAAATCATAGCAGAAGAACTTGGGAATCATAATGACCAGTTGTATAAAAGCATACGATATGAACAAGTGGTAATTGTGATAAGGGTTAGGAGACTCCCTCGTTGAAGTTTGAACCATCTTGTTCATGCATTTTGTAGAATCTAAGACATTTGATCCCGGGTCAAAGACCAATCTCTTGAAGCATTCCCTTACAAGTAAAAGAATTGGGTGGTCATACAAAAGGCTTACGAATTGAATTCTACAAAAGTACCAAGTAAATTTCAAATCATCAAAATATTCCATAGTAAGCTTCCAAATGAATTCACAATTAAAGTTATGTGGCATATATGTTTTATTCTTTTTCAAAAAAATCCCAACATGCCTATAAAATATAACACATGAATTTTGAGTATGGTTGTCATATTGCATATATTCATGCCATGAAATATTTTTACAAGTTAAAACATGCATGTTTACACTCTTACTCAAGTATGATTCATAGTTTTGCATGCAAGGTAAGACATTTAAGGAAAAAAAAAGTAAGCATATCATGAGGCATATCATCACGTCTTTTAAGTGTCATGCAAGACTTGTTACATGTGATAGCCTTATCTAAATTTCTATCCTTTTTCCAAAACTAGTTCAAGAGAATAATACACATCATCATGAGATAAAGACATGAGTATACAATGTGTATGGAAGTCATATATACAATCCAATTGTTGTCGCATATGTAATCCATCATGCATTGCAAGTTGTCCAAAGGGATTGATTAAACGTGCATCTTCAATAGGATTCAAGGTACTCTTAAACTGAACTGGTTTTCCTAAACATGCAATAGGTTTCAAAGCACTATCAACATTGTTTATTTCTTTAAAACATGCATTGCTTTGTGGCATATAATTGTGCATAGAAAGAGGCATTTCATGCATAAAGAAAGTTAGTTTAGGGAACTCCCTTTCAGTAGCTTGAGTTTTCTTGCTTGCACTATTAAGCTTAATCGCCAACAACTTATTCAAGTTTTCATTAAAAAGGTTAACATCCAAATTCTTATGCAATAAGGTAGGTTTCCTTCCCAAATACACTCTTTCTCCTTTTATTTGTTTTCTTCCAAAATTTTCTTAGTTTCAACTTCTACTTTTTCCCTTTCTTCCCTTAGGATTTCCTTTTCCCTTTCCTTTATTTGTGTTTCATTTTCTAACTTGATATTCTCTTCTTTTTCTCGTATAATAAATTCCCTAAGTGTTTCTTGGTCTTCTGTTACTTCACTAAGGGTCACAGGCTCAATGATGAATTTCTTGCCTTTATGAAGGAATTTGATTATGTTGGTGAACCCATCATGTTTATCCCTTCTATCATACTGCCAAGGTCTTCCTAAAAGGACATGAGTATGTTCTAAGGGTGCTACATCAAAGGTTACCTCATCCTCATATTCCCCAATGGAAAATTTAACGCTCACTTGCCTAACAACCACTATTTCTTCCTCTTCACTCACCCATTGAAGTGTGTATGGTTGAGGGTGTTTGGTAGTAGGTAAATTGAGTTTGTCCACTAGCCTTTGGCTTGCTAGATTACAACTACTTCCTCCATCTACAACTATGGCACATATCCTTCCCTCAAGTAGGCACCTAGTGTGAAAGAGGTTTTCTCTTTGGGTTTCTTCCTCTCCTAAAAGGATTTCTATGTCTTTCCTCAACATTAAGTTTTCCCTTACCCCTATCCTCCAACCTTCCATAACTCCTAATTCAATTTTTTAAGTTTCAAGATTTTTAGGACCTTTCCTCTCAACTAAGTGTTTACACTCAAGGAATGTATACACTCGTGTTTATCACTCTTTTTAAAGCATTTTCTAAGATGTGTTCACTCTTGCCTTTTCTACTCGGTTAGTGTTGAGTCTCAGAATTAATTTAAGTATTTGAAATTAGATTCAAGACTCATTATCCTTGGTTTTAATGATTAACAAATTAGACTGTATAGAAACAAGTTCTACTGAGAAAGGTATTTTTCTTTGTGTTTCAGGAACCCTGCAGAAGCAACCCTCTGAAAATGATCAACCTGCTGAACTGAAGAAACTAGCTGACTAACTTGAATCTGCTAAGAAGAAGAGATACATCTGCGCAAGCTGAAATGAAGAAAGTCATCAAAGTTCTTGGAAGATCGCCGACCAGAAGTGATGGCACCTGTCACTAGAACTCTGGGCTGACAGCTGAAAGCTAGGATCCAACATGGAGCTGTTAGAATTGCTTGGAGCTGAACCAAGCATGAGTCACCCTCAACATGGTCAACCCATTGACCTTTGACCTTGGACTCAAGTCAACATGCAAGACTCTATTTAATTAGGATTAATAAAAATAGGATTAATATTAGGATTAAGATGTAATTAGGATGTAATTAAGACATGTTTGTAATTTTCCCTTTTCTTCCTATGTTGGGCGCTAATTTGGGGGTTTTATTGGCTTAAGTGATAGATTAGCTAATTAACCTTGGGGTCATGAGTTCAAAACCCACTTAGATAGCTTTTTCACTCATCTTTTATTTTTCCCATTTTCCTCCTCATTTGGCTTCCCCCTTTTCATTATAAATAGGGAGGCTCCCCTCTTGTAATAACAACTTTGATGAATGAGTAAAGGCACTATGCCCAAATTTCTCCTCAAGTGTGAGTTGAGAGTAGGCTTGGTGGTTCTTGCTTAAACCAACCAGAGACTTATCTGATTCTCCTGAATCAGTGGCGCCTAGCACTTGGACTTATCTGTTGTGGGTGGATTCATGCTTCAGTGGCGTCCCAACCATCTCTTTCTCTTCCACTTTTTCTTTCACTTTCCCTTATTTTCTTGCATTTTCTCACGCTTTCTTGTTGTTGTTCCAGCCGCATTTTAGCTTGTTTTTCATGATTCTAACCGGTTGTTTTGCTCAATTCTAGATCCTACTACTTCACTGCTATCAATCGGTCATCAGAGCTTTGTTGAATGGAGCAATTTTGGAGCATTTTGGGGGCTGTTTTGGGCGCTGCATTTGGCTGTCCTTGGTGCAGAATTTTCACTCATTAGTGTAATTCCATCCATTTGTTGCAATTGTAATTGGACTTGGACTGTTTCCCGGGCCCGAGGTGCCTTTCTGCTGTTGTAAGCATTGTTTGTTTGCTTTTTGATTGCTTGAATTCTTGCTAGTATGGGGCTGTTTTTTGGGCCGCTAATCCCACCCCTTAGGTGTTTGATAAAATGCCTATTGTAATTGCTCATACTTGTTCTTGAGTGATTCTTGCAATTAACTGCTATAAACTGCTTGTTTGTTTGTGAAGTGTGGTAAGAGGAGGCATTGTTGTCTTCATTTTTCCAAAGATCGTTCACCTACATTTCTCCCCTTCACCATTACTTGTTCATCCCCCATATTCATCTCTTTACTTTCCGCTTTTTAATTTTCCGCCATTTAATTTCAGCTTCTCCCCATCCTTTTAATTTCTGCCATCCCCTTTACTTTCTGCCATTTAATTTCTATCCTCCCCATCCTTTTAATTTCTGCCATCCCCCTTTACATTTTGCCATTTAATTTCAGTCCTCCCCATCCTTTTAATTTCTGCCATCCCCCTCTACATTCAATCATTTACATTTCTGCTCTCCCCATCCTTTTAATTTTTGTCATCCCCTCTACTTTCTGCCATTTACATTTATGTCCTCCCCATCCTTTTAATTTCAGTTGCCCCCCTTTACTTTCTTGTCATTTAATTTTTGCGCATTTTTCTTCCTATTTTTGCCATTTTTTGCGCATTTTTTGGGCATTGTTTTGTTCAATTTTCTACTCCTGTTCTGTTTGTCTGTTTGGCATTCTGATTGCAAATCTGAATTGACTGATATCTCTACTTTGGATTTTCCCTGTTTGACTGTGCAAAACGCGAACCGTTTGACTACTTTTTGGTTCACAAAGTTGGAAGAAAATCAATAAATTCAAATTGTTGATTTTCCTTCAAAATTTAATTCCATCTTAAAATTGAACCAAGCGCGTTTCTGTGACCATAGTGTATTTGTTTAATCAAAAAGGAAGTGCTTAGCAGTTTTTTTGGAATTTTTTGAAATCAGGTTGCCATACCGTTTTATTTTACAGTTTTTAGAAATCAGTCTGTCCATTTTGTTTGTCTGGTACCGTTTGGACCAGTTTAGTGTCAAAAATATCAAAAAAATTACAGTAGGTGCAGTTTAGTTTTCTGTAATTTTGTACAAATTTTTGTATATTCTGTTGGGGAAAAAGCCAAAAAGAAAGAAAAGAGGCAAAGAAAAATACAAAAAAATTATATTACCAAAAATACAAAAAGAGGTGTAAAAAGCAAAAAGGGTGCAAAAAGTCAACCAGAAGGGAAAAAGTCAAAGGACACCCAAAAAGTCAAAAAATTCAGAAAAATTAAAGAAGAATAAAAGAAAGTATCCCAACAATACAGTTGACAAATTACTGTAATTTTTCATTTCATTTCTCTGTATACTGTAAATTGAGTTGTAATTGTTGTTTTTCTAAAACAATAAATTTTGGCAACTCTTTTCAAAAATCACCAAAAACAATTCTCTTTGCAATTTCTTCCGTCTTGTCTTGCTTGCTTTATACTCTTGTGTATAAGCCTTCTTGAGTGCTTGCTTTTCTTGCTTGTCTTATCAACTCTTTGTTTTGTCTTAGGAAATCTTAAATCCTCTTTTAGTAGGTATTTTCTTTTGTTAGTGCGCTTCTATTTGGGAAGGGTTAAGACTTAGTCTCACTGTTGGTCTTTGCAAGATCAAACCAACCTCAACCGAGTAGAAGAGGCAAGAGAGTTTTCATTATAGAAAAAACCAAAAGGAGTGACATACACGAGTGAATACATTTAATTGAGTGTAAACACTTAGTGAGTGGCAAGGTCATTAAAGCTTTCAAATAAAACAATTTAGGATGTCAAATAGAATGTGGAGAAAGGAGCTAGATGAAGATAGGAGAGAATTTAGAAGAGAAAATGAAGTGAGAAGACACTCTTCTCATGATAAAGTTGATGGAAGGTATAGGCAAGAAAGGAGAGAAATAAGTAGATATCATTTTGAAGATAGTAAGAAGAAGGAAAGGATTTATGATAACTCTAATCATGAAAGAAGAAAATATGAGGAAGAAAGAAAGTTTAGAAGATATGAAGAAGAGAAGGAAGAAAGACAAAGATATAAAGAAAGAGAACATAGAAGAAAGGATCAATGTAGGGATAATAGCAGAGAAAATAGGAAAAGTACAAAAGATTCTTTTGAAGATAGAATTGGAAGAAAGTTAAAAAAAAATTCTAGTGAAATTGAAGATAAATTTTCAAAATTCTTAATTGAGATGGAAGAGAGAAGAAAATTAGAAAAAAAGGAACAATTAGAAGAAGAAAAGCTTAAGAGAGAAAAGGAAAAGGAGGTAGAAAGAGTGCAAATAGAAGAAAAGAAAAACAAAGATTTGGGAAAGCAACTAATCTTATCTTGTGATCATTTGATAGCTAACTCTTTGTGTGAAGACATGAATAAGTTGATGGCAAGTACTTCTAGTGTTGCAAATAGGACAATTCAAGCTATTGAGAGGGAGTTTCCTAAACTAACTTTCTTTATGCATGACATGCCTCTTTCTTTGCACAATTATATGCCTCAAAGCATTACATGTTTGAAGGAAATAAAAAATGTTTATAATGCTTTGAAACCAATTGCATGTCTAGAAAAACCAACTAAGTTTAAGAGTGTCATAACATTTACTAGAGATACATGTTTAATCAATTCCTTTGAACAATTTAGATTACATGATAGGAATGATAACAAAGTTGGATTGAATATGCATGTACCTTTGGTTTGTATCTATAATGTGCATACACATTTTGAACCTAAAATAATTGTTTCATATAAAAATGTGTATTATGCTCTTGAACTAGTAAAAGAAAATGATAAAAGTTTTGAAGAAGCTATCACATGTAGAAAAACTTGTTTGACATTCATAACACTTGTTGATATGCTTCATGATATGCTTGCCCAAGATGATTCTTTAAATGTTTCACCTTACATTGATACATATGATAATATTTATATGCGAATGGTGTTATCATCTCTCTCTTTGGGTAAATACATTCCTGTTATATTCTTTTAAAACAAATTGTAAAAACCATTCATGGCATGAACATGTGCAATATAAACAAGAAGCATATGGTAGAGTCGTAGGGCATGTTGGCATGTTATTGAAAAATATTAAGACATCTATGCCACATAGTTTCACATGTGCATTTATTTGGGAACATAGTGTAAACTATTTTGATGAATATCGCACATTGAAACACATTTTGTACTTATGTGGAATTTATTTCCTAAGCCTTCTCCAT
The DNA here is from genome assembly GCA_026901365.1 of Sesbania bispinosa. Taxonomy (NCBI): domain Eukaryota; kingdom Viridiplantae; phylum Streptophyta; class Magnoliopsida; order Fabales; family Fabaceae; genus Sesbania; species Sesbania bispinosa. Next base: position 525,623 of record QLOH01000650.1, on the reverse strand, counting down.
GACCACTTACTTATCTTACTTGCAAGGGAGGGCCTCAAAAGATTAGTCTTTGATCCAGGATCTAAATCCACAGAGTACATGGACAAGATGGTTCAATCTTCATTGACCTTATCTCAATTACCTCTTGTTCACATCCTATGGTTTTATTTTGCTAATATACATGATCCCCAATTATTATTGTTATGAGCATTAGAAACTAAATGCTTGGGAATAACGAGTCTTCTTTTTGTTGGCTAAGGTTGCATGAGGATGTCCATGATTGAAGACCTAGCAAGGACTTACGAGTCCTAAAGGGAAGTCTCCACCTTCTCCTCTTGTCATCCATTCCTATTTACTCTCTTCTACCCCTTATACTCTTTTTGAACTTTCAGATTTGAGGACAAATGCTCTTCAAGGGGGAGGGAATGATGGCACCTGTCAGTAGAACTCTGGGCTGACAGCTGAAAGCTAGGATCCAACATGGAGCTGTTAGAATTGCTTGGAGCTGAACCAAGCATGAGTCACCCTCAACATGGTCAACCCATTGACCTTTGACCTTGGACTCAAGTCAACATGCAAGACTCTATTTAATTAGGATAAATAAAAATAGGATTAATATTAGGATTAAGATGTAATTAGGATGTAATTAGGACATGTTTGTAATTTTCTCTTTTCTTCCTATGTTGGGCGCTAATTTAGGGGTTTTATTGGCTTAAGTGATAGCTTAGCTAATTAACCTTGTGGTCATGGGTTCAAGACCCACTTAGATAGCTTTTTCACTCATCTTTCATTTTTTCCATTTTCCTCCCCATTTGGCCGCCCCCTTTTCATTATAAATAGGGAGGCTCCCCTCTTGTAATGACAACTTTGATGAATGAGTAAAGGCATTATGCCCAAATTTCTCCTCAAGTGTGAGTTGAGAGTAGGCTTGGTGGTTCTTGCTTAAACCAACTAGAGACTTATCTGATTCTCCTGAATCAGTGGCGTCTAGCACTTGGACTTATCTGTTGTGGGTGGATTCCTGCTTCAGTGGCGTCCCAACCATCTCTTTCTCTTCCACTTTTTCTTTCACTTCCCCTTATTTTCTTGCATTTTCTCACGCTTTCTTGTTGCTGTTCCAACTGCATTTTAGCTTGTTTTTCATGATTCTAACCGGTTGTTTTTCTCAATTCTAGATCCTACTACTTCACTGTTATCAAGAAGGAACATAGATCAGTGAGGAATTGATTTCTGTTTGCTGGTAAAGGAGTGCAATCTGCGGAAGGAAAGATCTTCCTGAAAGCGTCTTCCTGATTGAATTAGCCAAGACTTGCTAAAGTATGAAAACCTTCTGAAAAGGCTGGACTTTCTGATGCAATTGAACTCTCTGAAGAATGAGAAGTCTCTGAAGTCTAAATGGCATGCTACTCTCCGAAGACTTGTGAGTCAATCTGTTTTATGCATTAAAAGACTCAAGTCTCTGCAAAGCCTTAATGCTTAGCTGAATCAGTTGCAAGAAGAGGCAAAGACTTTCTGGCACAATTTCACTTCCCAATACAAGAAAGGAAACCTGTTGCAGAAAAGCAAACAAAGGTCAGAGATAGAGTCAGCGCTGCTGCACACCTACTCTTGTACTGTCTCTGCAATACGATATCAGAAGCATGTATCTCAGCGGGAAGAAAAGTTAAACTCACAACGGGATTAAAGAGAAGTCTAACGGATCTCATCATCTCTATCAAGATATCAGACTTCTTGTTATAAAGAAAGAGAAGAGACAAAAGAAAAAGACAGAGAAACATCAACTTGCTGAAGTACTAAGAAAATCTCTCAAGAAATATTCAAGAGCCAAACTGCTGTGTGTCAGAGCTGAATCATAGTTGCACACCTACTCTGCTCAAGACAAGAGCTAAGCAAAAGAGAAGTTATTTCACAACGGCTCTAAGAGCATTGATCATTCCTTCTCAATGGTATACTAAGCAATCTTCAACGGCTATATTTCCAGAACATATAAATAGCCTCACAAAAGACTTTGAAGATTGGTAAACCTTTGGTGAACCCATGATGAGGTGGCCATGAATTCAAAGATATGAAATGGTGATGGAAAAGCCCAAGAGAGAAGCGGCAGAAGCTCAAGATAATATTCTATCAAGCCAACTCTTTGAGGAAGCAAACCCTCAAACAAAGATGAGAATGAACCAAAATCATACACTTGTATCTCTGTCTTTCCTTGTACTTAGATTTATCCGTTGTATCCTGAGTCATACTCAGTTATCCCTTTGTACAAGGAGAATCTGAGTATAAGTTTCTCAGAAACTTAAACATAGTTTATATTGTAAACACTGTTAAGTCTCTGAGAGGCTAGAGAGGCTTGGTGGAAGAAATAATACTCGTTTGAGCCTGGAGAGGCTTGACTGTAAAAGAATACTCATTTGAGCCTAGAGAGGCTTGTCTATAAAAGAATACTCGTTGGGCCTGGAGAGGCCACGTGTGCAAAGAATACTCGTTGGGCCTGGAGAGGCCAGGTGTGCAAAGAATACTCGTTGGGCCTGGAGAGGCCAGGTTTGCAAACAATACTTGTTGATCCTGGACAGGCTTGTCTGTAAAATAATACTCGTTGTAATCTTGCGGGATTAGTGGAAAATCCAGTGGAGTTTTGCCCTGGGACTGTACGTAGCTCACTGGGTTAGTGGGTGAACCAGTATAAATTTTTGTCGTCAAGTTCTCTCATCCCTTAACTCTTTACTTTCCGTTGTTATCTGTTTATTACTAACCAATGAGGGTTTTAGAAAAGTTGTTTTATAAATCCACGCAGTAAACAATTTTACCTTTGCGCTAAAAACGTTTTAAAAGCTGATTCAACCTTCTGAGTTGCATCATCAAGTTGCTGAACTTCCCAGTTTCGGAAGGTTAAGCAATTAGTTTCAAGTCAGTTTGCTTGTTGAAAAAGGTTTTCACGAAAATTTGTAAAGATTTATAAACACTATTCAACCCCCTTCTAGTGTTTCCTGTGGTCCTAACAGTTGGTATCAGAGCTTAACCCCGGGTTAAGCATCTAACAAATGCTGAGGAAGAAGATCCAGATGGAAACCTAAACAAGCTATGGAGAGAACTTGTGAAGCTGATCAACAGAAGCAACAAGAGTGTCTTTGGAGACAATGTTGAGTCTCAACAGATACAAAACTTCAAATACTTAAGGATCTTTGTTGGTAACAGCATTTCACTCTTCTGCTTTAATATCTGTGAATATTTGAAATTGTTTGCACATATTCTTTTGTAGTTTCTTTTTTTTAGCAAGTTGGCCTCGGAAAAATCAAATTTGTCGTTTAGTGCTCTTTTGGTGAAAAGTTTTTCCTTTTAATTCCTTTTTATTTATTTTTCACAAAAGAATTTGAAAAGCCTAGTTTTAAAATCTGAAATCAACATTAATGACTGGGTTCTTTATGACTGTGGCTCCTCACTTATCCTCTCAAGGCTGCTCGTTACACGACTTCCAATGTCTGTAGTTGGCATCATCAAAGCTATCTGAGTCTATACATGTTCCGTGTGAGATCATCCAAAATATACAATCTTCTTTATTCTCTCAGCTATCTCTTTCCTCAAAATCCTATATATTCTCGAGAAGCTCTCAAAAGAAACTCATCCCTTCCAAGTTATTCTTAACCTTGGATGGATTGGGGGTGGAGTACATGTTCTCTAAAGGACGATGAAGAGGTTGAAGAAGATGAAAGAATCCGACTTGGAACAAGAGATCTTCAATGATGTTCTGGAGAAGGTGTTGGGCATAAAAGCAGAAAGATCTCTAAATGCACCAGTTTGGGAAACTAGAGATGGAAGAACAGGGAAGTTCTATCAGTTGTTGCTCAAAGCAGCAGATCCATTCATCCCAAAGAAGGTGGCGAGTATCATGCTTCCAAAGATGGAGGGATCTTATGGTTTTCACCTTCTACGTCCAGAGGGGATCTTGTTGCATCACAAGCTTCATGCTAAAAAAATCGGTTGACCACATTCTACCCAATCTTATGAAGGGATCCACTTCAATTGTGGCCCTGAAGATTAATATTGAGAGTGGTGGTCGAAATACAGTGTTAAATGATGCAACCCTTTTGTCCCAGTTGTTAAAAGGAGAAATGTGTGCGTAAAATGCACGGTTAAGGAACAAGAAGAGACTCAGAAGGCTCTTCTGAGGCTACAGGCTGAAAAGGAAGCTGCTGATAAGGTTATGCCTCAGTGGAAGCCAGAGGCAGGAGAAGCCATTAGTCTTAAAGGAACCAAGTGTCAATGTTGATATCTGTATTATCATGTATTTGAACTAGCTTTCATATATTTTAATACATGAGGATTTTCTGAAAATATTCATGAGCACTTATCTGTTTTGTTGCATCTTGTGTGAAATCTTTTTAAGTCTGAATTTTTTAGATGAGAAATTTATTCTTAATCCGAATCAACATAAAGGGGGAGAAAATTTTAATACTTCATCTACCCTTTTAAATAATGACTAAAGGGGTAGAAATATAACTAACAAATAACTGAAGCAAAAATGTTTTTCAGAAATATAACCAAGAGTAACTAAGAATTTTTCAGAAGAAAATTCTTTTATTCAGGGGGAGTTTTCACACTCAACCTATTTATCTGAAAAAGAAAGAAAACTATGTGCTTCCCAAACTTAAATTTAATCTTCCCAAATTTAGAATTAAATCGTGTTGATATTTGTTAGTCATGCCTAATTTGTCATCATTAAAAAGGGGGAGAATGTTGAGTCTCAGAATTAATTTAAGTATTTGAAATTAGATTCAAGACTCATTATCCTTGGTTTTAATGATTAACAAATTAGACTGTATAGAAACAGGTTCTACTGAGAAAGGTATTTTTCTTTGTGTTTCAGGAACCCTACATAAGCAACCCTCTGAAAATGATCAACCTGCTGAACTGAAGAAACTAGCTGACTACATTGAATCTTCTAAGAAGAAGAGATACATCTGCGCAAGCTGAAATGAAGAAAGTCATCAAAGTTCGTGGAAGATCGCCAACCAGAAGGCACATAGATCAATGAGGAATTGATTTATGTTTGTTGGTAAAGGAGTGCAATCTGGTGAAGAAAAGATCTTACTGAAAGCGTCTTCTTGATTGAATTAGCCAAGACTTGCTGAAGCATGACAACCTTCTGAAAAGGCTGGACTTTCCGATGCAATTGAACTCTCTGAAGAATGAGAAGTCTCTGAAGTCTGAATGGCATGCTACTCTCCGAAGACCTGTGAGTCAATCTGTTTTATGCATTATAAGACTCAAGTCTCTGCAAAGCCTTAATGGTTAGCTGAATCAGTTGCAAGAAGAAGCAAAGGCTTTCTGGCACAATTTCACTTCCCGACACAAGAAAGGAAACCTGTTGCAGAAAAGCAAACAAAGGTCAGAGATAGAGTCAGTGTTGCTGCACACCTGCTCCTGTACTGTCTCTGCAATACGATATCAGAAGCATGTATCTCAATGGGAAGAAAAGTTAAACTCACAACGGGATTAAAGAGAAGTCTAACGGATCTCATCATCTCTACCCAGATATCAGACTTCTTGTTATAAAGAAAGAGAAGAGACAAAAGAAAAAGAGAGAGAAACATCAACTTGCTGAAGTACTAAGAAAATCTCTCAAGAAATATTCAAGATCCAAATTGCTATGTGTTAGAGCTGAATCATAGTTGCACACCTACTCTGCTCAAGACAGAAGCTAAGCAAAAGAAAAGTTATTTCACAACGGCTCCAAGAGCATTGATCATTCCTTCTCAACGGTATACTAAGCAATCTTCAACGGCTATATTTCCAGAACATATAAATAGCCTCACAAAAGACTTTGAAGATTGGCGAACCTTTGGTGAACCCATGATGAGGTGGCCATGAATTCAAAGATATGAAATGGTGATGGCAAAGCCCAAGAGAAAAGCGGCAAAAGCTCAAGATAATATTCTATCAAGCCAACTCTCTGAGGAAGCAAACCCTCATACAGAGATGAGAATTAATGAACCAAAATCATACACTTGTATCTCTGTCTTTCCTTGTACTTAGATTTATCCGTTGTATCCTGAGTCATACTCAGTTATCCCTTTGTACAAGAAGAATCTGAGTTTAAGTTTCTCAGAAACTTAAACTTAGTTTATATTGTAAACATTGTTAAGTGTCTGAGAGCCTGGAGAGGCTTGGTGGAAGAAAGAATACTCGCTTGAGCCTGGAGAGGCTTGACTGTAAAAGAATACTCGTTTGATCCTGGAGAGACTTGTCTGTAAAAGAATACTCGTTGGGCCTGGGGAGGCCAGGTGTGCAAAGAATACTCGTTGGGCTTGGAGAGGCCAGGTGTGAAAAGAATACTCGTTGGGCCTGGAGAGGCTTGTCTGTAAAATAATACTTGTTGTAATCTTGCGGGATTAGTGGAAAATCCAGTGGAGTTTTGCCCTGGGACTGGACTTAGCTCACTGGGTTAGTGGGTGAACCAGTATAAATTTCTGTGGTCAAGTTCTCTCATCCCTTAACTCTTTACTTTCCGTTGTTATCTGTTTATTACTAACCAACGAGGGTTTTAGAAAAGTTGTTTTATAAATCCACACAGTAAACAATTTTACCTTTGCGCTAAAAACGTTTTAAAAGCCGATTATTCAACCTTCTGAGTTGCATCAGCAAGTTGCTGAACTTCCCAGTTTCGGAAAGTTGATCAATTAGTTTCAAGTCAGTTTGCTTGTTGAAAAAGGTTTTCACGAAAATCTGTAAAGATTTATAAACACTATTCAACCCCCCCTTCTAGTGTTTCCTGTGGTCCTAACAATTAGGATTGATTTAGTTCTTACAAAAACCAAAGTTATTTACCTACGCAAGCATGAACAAGTTGGAACGACGACACCTAAGGTTATCTAGGATTGACTAAAAAGGAAAACTACAAAGACAAAACTAGAATGAAAATGACAAACAAGAAAAGCTAGTTAGAAGAAAGCTTATACACAAGAATGGAATTCAAACAAGACAAAACACACAAGAGAATTGGAAAGAGAATTATTTTTTGTTTTAGTTTTTGATTCAAAGAGGTAAGTTGTCAAAATTTTGGAAAACAACTATTACAACTTGAAATTGAACTGACACAAGCAAATTGAACAATTACAGTAGAAAGGGAACTGAATTGTTGGGCATTTTTCTTAATTCTTTTTTTTTAATTGGAGGATTCATATTTTCCTCAAATATATGTTTTTGACTTTTGTATTTCTTTTTCTTTTCTTTTACACCCTTTTTTTTATTTTTGGCTAAATATTTTTTTGACTGTTTTCTTTTCTTTCTTTTCTTTTTGTACTTTTTCTTTTGCCCTTTGCCCCAACAGAAAGATTACAGAAAGTTGCAAAATTAATCCATATTCTAAAAGAAAAATTGCATGTAATGTAAAGGGGGATGACTGAAATTAAATGGCAGAAAAGTAGAGGGAAAAGCAGAAATTAAAAGGATGGGTGGACAGAATTTAAATGGCACAAACGTAAAGGGGGAACAGAAATTAAAAGGATACGAGTGAATGAAATTAAAAGCGGAAAGTAAAGAGATGAATATAATGAATGAACAATTATATGGGGATGAACAAGAATTAAAAGGATTTGGGAGAAAATGTAGGTGGACGATCTTTGGAAAATGGAAGCAACAGTGCTCCCACTTACCACAATCCACCACAAACAAGCAGTTAATTTGCAAGAATCACTCAAGAACAATCAAAGAGAAATTAGAGTAGGCATTTTATCAAACACCCAAGGGGTGGATGAATGTGCATACCAATAGCCTCATTCTAGTAAGAATCAAGCAAATTCAAGCAAGTAGACTAGTGCTGAAGGCAACAACAAGGCACCTTGGGCCCGGAGAATAGTTCAGAGTCCCAAAATTACAAGAAATTGAATGGAATTACAAGCAAAATATACAGAAAAACCCGCGACTAATGCACCTCTTACAGCCCCTAATTAAAATGGTGTGGAAATGCTCCAAAAAAAGTCCCAATCAACATAGCTCTGATTACCAATTGATAGCAGTACTGGTACAGATCTAGATTGGAACTAAAACAAGCAAAAAATTAGCGCAATCAAGGTATGGGCAGTAGCTAGGAAATTCGAAAATAATGAACAAAAGAGAAGAAAAATGAAAGTGGAAGAGGATTAAAAGTGTATAAGACGCCACTGGTGAAGACAACCCTTTAGCAGATAAGTCTCAGGTGCAGAACCGCCACCAGGTCATGGAGTAGAATAAGATTCACCATGGTTTAAGCAAGAACTATCAAGCTTTCTCAACTCACACAAGAGGAGGGAAATAAAGCTAAGCTTTCATAAAATAAGCATTAAAATATACAAGGAGACTCACCCTATTTATAACCTAAAAGGAGTGGTCATGAGTGGAAAAAAGGAAGGAAAAATACATTTTAATGCTAAACTATCCTATGGGTGCTTTGAGAGCACAACCCAAGCCTATCCTAAGCCTTATAGATGGTTCCTTATTAAAGGAAAAGTAAGGAGGAAAATACAACTGAAATATTAAAATTCAAACTAGAGAACTTAGGCCATGACCATGTGGCCTTTTAGGGAAATTAAAAATAATAGAAATATTATCTAATAATATATTTGACGCCTTGATCATCAAATTGGAAGGTCAAGATGACTCATTATGAAAATTAAAGTCAACTCCTCTAAAAATTAAGGACATATATAGTCCTTCTTCATGTCTCAATTTGCACTCTATGTTCTTATTCTTTTGACATTTGCAATCATGAACTCAGTTTTAATATATATAATAGATTAATTGTAGATTATATTAACTAACGCGTGAATGAGATCTGGTATGATACACTAGAAAATGTCTCACCAAATGGCAAATAATCAATAGTGTCTCTGACATTATATTAGCTACTGTAGGTGTAGATGATGCTCATATATATTGTGGTGATGAACTGAAGAGCAAAGAAAATGTGAAAAAGCAAGTTGAGTGCTGCGGCGGAGGCAAAGGGAGATCTTCGACGACATTATGATGAGAGGCCTTGATTTGAGGAGCATGATAGATTATATTCCATATATATATTCCATGCACGTATTGATCCTTTCAGCTTTGTTTGTAGATTCTCTGACGTACTAGATGTGCCATGCACCTGATGCAGACATATACCAATATTCTTCGCCATCATTGCAATTTGCAAATCCCTATTCGTGTGGTAGAAATGAAATTCTTACAACTAATATATACATTACAACAAAGGAGAGAGAAAGAGATAAAAGAAATAAAAGAGAGAAAATTGTGGGATGTGATAAGTGATATAATGAAGAGAGATAAAGAAAAAAAGTATGTTGTATAAATTGTTCAATGTTTTGGTTGAATGAATTTATTATCTCCATTCGTAATGCTTTTCGCATGCTAGCTCAATAAACCAATCAGTTAGATAAGACTGGCCATATTTCTTTCTTTTTAACAGATATATTTTAAATATTTAGAAATAACAAATAATTAAAGAAATTTACCTTTTATATATATATATTAAATATTGTATTTTATGAGTAAACTTTTTAAATTTTAATAAATATTCGTAAAAAATTTATTATCCAAATTTATGTTTATGTGATTTTAATATTTTGTTTATTATTAAATAAACTTTATATCCATATTATGAATTATTTGATTTTATTTTTTCAATCAAATTAATATGAAATTTTACTAATATTTCTCTTGATAATGTGTCACTAGTAAACTAATTAACCACTTGTACAATAATCCACGAATGCATTTTATTTTATTATACTTTTATATAAGATAACTCACAAATATTATCAATATATTTTTATTTAATATATTTTAAAATTTTAAAAAAAAAATCAAATAATAAGGTGAAGTTCAAGTCATAAGATAGTATTAAATGATGGAAAATATAAATTTTTATAATGATAAATCTTTTTAAATTTTGTATATATAAGTATTAAATTATACAATAAAATAAAAAAAATGTGGATTAATATAGGAGCTCCATTAATTTGATATTGATTGTAAGAACTCCATTAAATCTACATTTACAAATTTAAGCACACAGACTTAAAATTATATTATTTGTTACTTTTTTTAAAAAAAGAACTGAGATATATTTTATTTTCATATATCAAATTGATTTTTAGCATACCAACGAGCATGCTAGGACTACTTCAACTTAACCGGTGGTTTTAAGTTCGAGTTGGGGGTATGTAGTTACGTTAAATACTTGGAGGGATTTTGTCACCAATAAAGATTCTACCCGACTCGAATAGAATTACCTCTCGTGAAATTTTACACCAAAAAATTCGATTTTAAATTTATGATATTATATATATATATATATATATATATATTAGGTGTAAAGTTGAAATTAGGTAGAAGAAGGTGTGATATATTGACGGCTGCTTTATGAATTCAATATATGGTGTCATTTATCATAAAGAAAAACTACCATTTGAAATTCAGAAGGTAGTGGACATGAATAGATGAACGAAAGTCAACAATGAGAATCATCATTCATGAAACCAAAGTATCAATAGGGTTTTTAGGATTGTTCTGTTCCTGCCTGCATTGACGAAACCCTCCCCTGAACTTTAGGTCTAGCCCGCCACCAACAAACAAGATAGTACATGACCAAATGACCATAGCATTTTGTGTCAGCACAAAGGCACTCATTTGTCCTCATGCTTTTCTTCTTCTTCTTCTTTTCTTTTTTTCTTTCTTTCTTTCTTTCTTTTTGTCTTTGCCAGCTAAATTGGTTTCTTATTATCAAATTGTCAATCAGCGTGTTTGATTTTCTGATGGGATCTTTCCAACATAAACTAAACATGCTATATGCTCAACTTTGTTTCAAGCCTCTTTTTTTAGACAACAAACAAATTAAATTAGAGATTTAACTTTATTTATTATTTTAATTGAAGTGAGAGTTTACTTTTTTATATTAATACCATAATAAAATCGAAAGGTTATTTTGTCAAAATACATAATAAGATTGTTGAGGGACTTCTTAACTTAATCAATGATGTTGAATTGAAATCCAATGCATGATGTTGCATTGAATATTCATAAAGAAATGTGTTTGGTTATAAGGTCAATAAATTAACTTCTAGCTTATTTGACTGACTTAAGCTAGTTTAACAACATATGAGTGTTTGGTAAGACACAAATTTCTAACTTATTTTAGGAGCTTCTAACTTATAAGATATATTCTACTTTAACTAGTTTAGAGATTTTAGCTTATAACTTATTTATTTTTCTTCCATTTTTATCTCTCATATTTTAATACACATTTCTATTTTTCTTCTTTTTTACGTTTTTCTATGTCATTTTATATTTATTACCTAACTTATCAATTAGTTTTACCAAACACTTTTAATTCAATAAACTAACTTATAAGCTCGATCGATTGTAGCTTATCAGTTAGTAACTAGCTTATTAAGCTAGAAGCTAGCTCATCAACTAGTTTTAAAAAATTAAACATATTCATAGTGAGTTTTACTCAATCTGTATTGCTTGCCATAGAAGATATCTATGGTATTAAAAAAATACATAATATATAAGATTCCAATGCTTACCTAACTAATTTGAAGAGAAAATTTCCTTTGTCTTTTGTCCATTGATTTTAGGAAGTATATCACTCTCAAATGGACTCTCCATTTGTTAGGCATGTGGATAAGGTTGGAGCCGGGCCTTCAAAATTATTATGATATACATAGCCTTCAAAATTATGATATACATAGACCACAGTTGAGCAAATAAAAATGGAGAGCAGGTATAAAAACAAAAGATAGACCGGTAAACTTGATATTTTCACATTTTATTTTCTCATATTTTTTTTACACTTCATTTTTTTCTTTTCATATTGTTCTCTTTCTTTTCCATCACATTATTTATTATATCTTTTACTATTTTTTTATTTTTCTCTTCCCAACACTTTTCACATCCTATTTTTAGGTGTGAAAGATTAATTATTGAACTTGAAAGTAAGCTTAGTAAAAAAAAATTTAGGGTAAAATAATATTTTAGTCCCTATGAAATACCTGAGAATTGATTTTCGTCCCTGGAAATTTTTTCTTTTTTATTTCATGCTTATAAAATATTTATAATATTTTTTTAGTCCTTGGTGTTGATTATAATGTTAATTGTGGATGTGTCGAACGCTCATAATAGTCAACAATACCTCAGAAGTACCCTAACACATATAAGAGTGTTAGCTTCCTTAAACTCATTTATAGAGTCAAATTTCATGGGCAATTTGAACTAAAATTCTTTGTACATTTCCTCCTTCATAGATATCACAAATATTCTTTGAATGTGTTTAAGGAGGCTAACACTATTACATAATGTGTCAGGATACAATACATATGATTACTAATTGTGATGGGCGTTCGACACATTCATAATTAACAATGGAATCAACAGTAAGTACTAAAAAATAGCTTAAATATTTTATAAGGATTAAATAAAAAAATTCAGTAACAAAAATCAAAACTCGGGTATTTTATAGGGATTAAAATGTTATTTTACCCAATAATTTATCAATGGCCTATAACATTGGGGATTTGGTTTACTTTTTCCGAATATCCTAGACAAATGGGATCTTTAAGATGTGATTTGTACACAGAATCGACACTAATGGTTTTCCATTGATCAATTTTGCCACTAATTTCTGGTAACAAGAAATTTCATGTAAGCAAATGTTGTGACTTTCACTCCACTATTTCTTGTTATTAATGTACAAACTTTTCTTGACAATTTGGCTGGAGATGTCCTTCTCGAAGGAGATGCTGTGGATCAAACGACAGCTCGATGACAATTGCCACACCCACTTGCAAATAAGACACAAAAAACCAAACTTACGCAGAAACCCTTAGTTCATGTCTTGCTGCCACTTATAAATGTTTCCAATGAACTTTAATTTTCTCACATGATATACCATGTGACTTGTCCTTGACATGTTTGGAATGTAAATATCATTTAGTTTTATTTTTTAGTTTTTGAAAACTGTTTTACAAAATTATCTTTAATGTAGAACCAATTTTTAAAAAAAAAATTGTGAGAGAGTAGGATGAGTGAGTGCTCCACTCTCCAATCCCTGTAAAATTAGTTACATTTACTTTAATTTTAGTCCCTATAAATTTTTTTATAATAAAAGCATCCTTCCAACATTTATTTATATTATGAAATTTATTTACAACATTTTTAACACATAAACAGACAAACTAAGAAACACATTTCCAAAACATCTTAAAGTAGCTACAGTATTTTAATTTTTAAAAATTAAAAAGTAGTGACACATTTTAAAATTGTTTTTAAAAACGGTTAGTTAAACAAGTTTTTTAAATTTCTGTTTTTAAAAATAGGAAACAGATTTTAAAAACTGTAGGCTCATAGTAAGAGCTACACTTCTTAGTTTACTTTCATTGTCAATTTGTCATTTAACTTATTTTACATTCAAGTTGCTTTTTTTTTATTCTCTTACCTAAATTTAATTAATCATAATTTTTTGTGTTATCAATTTTAATTTAAAACTTTCCATAATTATTGTTCATAAATTTAAATTTGGACTCACCATGTCAATTTAATAGATATAAGTAATGATATATGTTATGCCTTACTCAAGTAGTTTATTAGTTTTATTCACTATTACAAGTCTCAATTTTGCAGCTTATGTATATTTTCTTTATAATTTCAAATATCTTATCATTGAAATATTTTTCTTAATTTCATTCATATTTTTATATTTAAAAATTACTGTGGATCACATAATAAGATATTTATTAATACAGTAATATAATGCTTGTGTAAATGAAAATATAAATGAACTGAAAGACAATCTTTGGCATTTGCAATTTTCAACTTCACCCATAATGTTTGGCAAGGAGACAATGTGATTGGATAATACCATAATAATATTCACACTATGTTTCGTGTGTAAAATTGGGCATAGAATAGCCGTGATGTTATTAGTATTATTGATAAATTAAGAATAATGATACTAACTTAGTTAATTAGTGTTTATTTAGATTAGTTTATTTAAAAATTATTTTAATAGAATTTTTATAAAGTTAAAAAAATTGGTTATTTTTCACTAGCTTTTAATCAATTTCTAAACAAAAGCTTATGTTATTCTTTAATACGGCTTTCAGTATTTTTTATCCTTGTATTCCTGTTGTGAAGTTTTATCTACGGGTAAGTGTACTCGTCGATTAAATTAAAATGGAGTATTTAAAACCCCAAGTATCGTCCCAAAGAGATTAATTAACAATTAAATTAAATTAAATCTTTAATAATGAGATTAGAGATAAAGAATATGATTTGATTTGTTGAGAGAGAGTGTTGAACAATTAATGAAAAATAATAAGGTTATAGAAGTGCCAAGGGCATTTGGTTTCACTTAGGTGCTTACTAAATTTTCCCCCAATTTTCCCTTATAAATTATGTCAAGCTAATTGACAATCACTTATCCTAATACTATCTGATAGCAGGATAGTTGTAGGATCTAGAATTGAGCAAAACAATCGGTTAGAATCACTTAAAAGCAAATTAAATGCGAAAAATAGGTGCTGGACAGCAGCTATTTTGGGTGGGAAAATGAAGGAAAATAAGAGAAAGTGAAAGAAAAAGTGGAGAGGAAGAAATGGAGAGGACGCCACTGAAGCATGAATCCACCCACAGCAGATAAGTCCAATGTTAGACGCCACTAATTCAGGAGAATTAGATAAGTCTCAGTATGGTTTGAGCAACAACCACCAAGCCTCACTCAACTCACCAAGTGAGGAGAAATTTGGGCATAATGCCTTTACTAAATTCATGAAAGTGTGAAATACAAAGAGAGGGCCTCCCTATTTATAGGGGAAGGGGGCGGCCACATGGAAAGGAAAAAGGAGAAAATAAAAAGATGGGTGAAAACACTCCTAAGTTGGACTTGAACCCATGATCCCAATGCTTATGGCTAAGCTAAGTCTTAAGCCAATAAAGCCATAAATGTAGCGCCCAAATTAAGGAGAAAATAAAAGATGAATAAAATTCTATCCTATGTGGGAATTGAACCCAAGACTCCTAAGCCTTTTAGCAAGGCAACCTACTAACCAATAAACCTATACAATGTGCGCCCATATTAAGGAAAATAAAAGGAAAATAAAAAGAAAATACAAGAGGGTCCTAGTCCAGGGTGGTACATAGGACCATGTGTCCTATTCCAGGGTCAAGGGTGTCCTTCTGTAGGGTAGTGGTGTCCTTCTGTAGGGTAGTGTCCCTAAAAATGTAGGCCACCAATTTTCCCATTTCTTCTTTAATCTTCTTAGCTCGCCCTCTAGTCATTGGTCCAGTGATATCCTTGACTGCTTCAAGAGGAGAATCCTGTGCTATGCTATCATCCCCTCCCCATGCGAAGGATTTGACCTCAAATCTGGATAGTCATCTCCTACATCAAAGAGAGAGAGATCAGAAACATTGAAAGTAGCACTTACACCATACTCACCAGGGAGATCAATTTTGTAGGCATTGTCGCTTAAGCGCTCTAAGACCTGAAAAGGTCCATCACCCCGAGGAGATAGTTTGGATTTTCTCTCATTTGGAAATCTCTCCTTGCGGAAGTGTACCCAAACCCAATCTCCAGGTTCAAATACCATCCGCTTGCGTCCTTTGTTAGCTGTTTTGTTTGAGATGCCAACTTGCGCTCAATATTGGCTTTTACTTGAGCATGGAGTTTCTTAATAAACTCGGCCTTAGCTTTACCATCTTTATGCTCCACAAAAGAAGAGTTAGGAATAGGCAAGATATCAAGAGGAGTAAGAGGGTTAAAACCATAAGCAATCTCAAATGGAGTATGTAAAGTGGTAGAATGCTTGGTCCTATTATACGCAAACTCTATATGAGGTAGATATAAATCCCATGATTTTAAACTCTTTTGAACCATAGCCCTTAATAGTGCGCCTATTGTCCTATTGGCAACCTCTGTTTGTCCATCAGTCTGTGGATGGCATGTAGTAGAGAAAAGTAATTTTGTGCCTAGCTTGTGCCATAGTGTGCGCCAGAAATGACTAAGGAACTTAGTATCTCTATCAGACACTATGCTTCTAGGTATGCCATGTAAGCGAACTATTTCTATAAAGAAAAGATCTGCAATTTCTTGTGCATCATTTACCTTTTGGCAGGGAATGAAGTGTGACATCTTTGAAAAACGATCCACTACCACAAAGATTGAATCCTTTCCTCTTTGGGTCCTAGGTAATCCTACAATAAAATCCATGGTTAGGTCCAGCCAAGGTCCCTTAGGAATAGGAAGAGGAGTGTAGAGGCCATGGGGATTTACCTTTGATTTGGCACTTTTACATTTTATACACCTATCATAATGTGTTTTAACGTGTGTGCTCATATGTGGCCAAAAAAAGTGCTCTTGTAATATCCCCAAGGTTTTGGGTATACCAAAGTGCCCCATAAGCCCTCCCTCATGGGCTTCTTTAACCAAAAGCTCTCTAATGGAGCAATGGGGAATGCACAACTTATCCCCTTTGAAGAGAAAACCTTCATGCCTATAGAAACCATCTTTAGCCATTGTTTCACAAGCTTTGTATTTTTCGGCAAAGAAGGAATCATGCATATATAAGCCTTTTAAATTTTCGAAACCAAGTAGCTTTGCATCTAAGGTAGCTAACAAACTGTACCTCCTTGAAAGAGCATCAGCCACCACATTGGTTTTGCCTTTTTATATTTGATGACATAGGGAAATTGTTCGAGAAACTCAACCTATTTTGCATGTCTTTTGTTAAGTTTCCCTTGTCCTTTGATGTACCTTAAGGATTCATGATCACTATGTATCACAAATTCTTTAGGTAAGAGGTAATGTTTCCATGTTTGAAGTGCCCTCACCAAAGCATAAAATTCTTTGTCATAGGTGGGGTAATTCAACATTGCACCTTTGAGCTTTTCACTAAAATAGGCTATAGGATGTCCATCTTGCATTAAGACAGCTCCTATCCCTACATTAGATGCATCACATTCGATTTCAAAGGATTTAGAAAAATCTGGAAGTCCTAAAATGGGAGCTTGCATAAGTTTTTCTTTAAGTTCTTTGAAAGCATCCTCTTGTGCTCTCTCCCATTTAAAACCCACATTTTTCTTAACCACTTCATTGAGAGGAGCAGCTATTGTGCTAAAGTTCTTGACAAACCTCCTATAGAAGCTTGTCAAACCATGGAAGCTCCTCACATCTCCCACGGATTTTGGGGTGGGCCATTCTTTGATGGCTTTGATTTTATCTTCATCTACTTGTACCCCTTGGGAGCTAATGACATAGCCTAAGAAGGTAACACTTTCTTTATAGAAAATACACTTTCCAAGGTTTGCAAATAAGTGTTCCTTCCTTAGTGCCTCAAGTACATATCTAAGGTGAATGAGGTGTTCTTCACAGCTTTTGTTATAGACAAGTATATCATCAAAGTATACAACCACAAACTTGCCTAAGAAAGCTCGAAGTACATGATTCATTAATCTCATGAATGTACTTGGTGCATTAGTCAAGCCAAAAGGCATGACTAGCCATTCATATAGCCCATACTTTGTTTTGAATGGCGTTTTCCATTCATCCCCTTCCTTGATTCGAATTTGATGGTAGACACTTTTTAAATCTATTTTTGAAAAGATGCAGGCTCCATGTAATTCATCA
This sequence comes from Sesbania bispinosa, assembly GCA_026901365.1. NCBI lineage: Eukaryota > Viridiplantae > Streptophyta > Magnoliopsida > Fabales > Fabaceae > Sesbania > Sesbania bispinosa. The sequence goes on along the minus strand of QLOH01000650.1, from coordinate 507,991 downwards.
AGTAAATCATATAATCGTGCACTGGGATGTCGGTATTTAACTGTTATGTTGTTAACAGCACGACAATCAGTACACATCCTCCATGTACCATCTTTCTTTGGTACAAGAAGAACAGGAACAGCACAAGGACTAAGAGACTCCTTAACCCAACCTTTACTAATTAATTCACTTACTTGTATTTGTATCTCCTGGGTTTCAACTGGGTTCGTCCTATAAGTTGGTCTATTTGGTAAAACAGCACCGGGAATGAGGTCTATTCGGTGCTCAATTCCTCTAAGAGGTGGTAACTCACTTGGGATTTCTTTTGGAAAAATATCCTCAAATTCTCCTAAGAGATTTCTTATGTTTGGAGGAAGATCAAGATCGACTAAGGGATCCTTCTCCTCTTCTCCATTGGTTTCCTTACTAAGTAGTAGGAACCAAGGTTCTTCTTTGGTAACTTCTTTTTTTATTTTATTTTCTTTTACCATGTGAATCCTATTTATCTCTTTTTCTAATTCTTTTTTTATTTTCTTAGTTTCTTCTTCTTTTTCCTTGTCTAGTAACCCCTTAAGTTGAATTTGATCATCTCTAATTTCCTTAGAGGTCATAGGCATTAGGGTGAATTTAATTCCTTGGTGGCGGAACCTATAGGTGTTGGCATACCCATCATGTTTTACCCTTCTCCCATATTGCCATGGTCTTCCTAAAAGGATGTGAGAGGCTTCTAAGGGTATGACATCAAAGGTCATTTCATCTTGGTAATCCCCAATTTTGAACCTTAAGCTCACTTGCCTATCCACCATAAATTCTTCCTCATCACTCACCCATTGAAGTGTGTAAGGTTCTAGATGTGGGCTAGTAGGTAAGTTTAGCTTGTTAACTAACCTAAGGCTAGTTGAGTTGCTACTACTTCCTCCATCTATGATCACTAAACAAACCTTATCTTCAAAATGGCACCTAGTGTGGAATAGGTTCTCTCTTTGGCTCTCTTCTTCACCCAAAGGTGTTTCTAAGGCTTTCCTAAACAACATGGTTGCCCTTTCCCCTTGCCTCCTTCCTTCCATTCTCCTAAATTAATTTTAGTTTTTAAGTTTTATGGACCTTTCCTCTCAACTAAGTGTTTACACTCAATGGAATGCAACACTCGTGTATGTCACTCTTTTTAGGCTTTTTCTATAATGAGACTCTCTTGCCTCTTCTACTCGGTTGGAGGTTGGTTAGATCTTGCAAAGACCAACGTGAGACTAAGTCTTAACCCTTACCCAAAATAGAAGCGCACTAACAAAGAAAATACCTACTGAAAGAAGATTGGAAAATCCTAAGACAAAACAAGGAATTGATATGACAAACAAGAAAAGTTGGCACTCAAACAAGCTTATGCACAAGAACAGACAGCAAACAAGACAAGACGGAAGAAATTGCAAAGAGAATTGTTTTTGGTGATTTTTGAAAAAGAGTTGCCAAAATTGTCGTTTTTAGGAAAAACAGCAAATACAACTCAATTACGGTATACAGGGAAATGAAAAAGAAAATTACAGTAAAACTGTCACTGTATTGTTGGGATATCTCTTTGTTTTTGTTTTTCTATTTTTCTGAATTTTTTTTAATTTTGACTCTTTTTGCGTGTCTCTTGACTTTTTCTTCTTTGTTGTTGACTTTTGCACCATTTTTTTGCTTTTTACACCTCTTTTTGTATTTTTGGCACGTACGTACTTTTTGTATTTTTCTTGCCTTTTCTTTCTTTTTTTTGTCTTTTTCCCCAATAGAAAATTACAGAAATTTGTACATAATGAAAAGAAAATAAACTGTAGCTACTGTAATATTTTTGGAATTTTCTGATAGTAAACTGGTCCAAGTGGTACCAGAAAAGCAAAAATAATGAATAAACTGATTTCTAAAAAACTGTGAAAACGTAATGGCAACTTGATTTCAAAAATGGCCAAAAAAATTGCTTAGCACTTCCTTGTTGATTATGCAAAACCAGTATGGTCACAGAAACGCGCTTGGTTCAGTTTTAAGATTATAATTAAAATTTGAAGGAAAATCAACAATTAGAATTTGTTGATCTTCTTCCAATACTATGAACCAAAAGAAAGCCTATAGGTGAGCGTTTTGCACAATCAAACAGGGAAAGTCCAAGGTAGAGATAGCAGTCAATCCAAATTTGCATTCAGAATGCCAAACAGACACACATAACAGGAGTAGAAAATTGAACAAAACAAGAGCCCAAAAATGCACATAAAATGGCAAAATAAGAAGGAAAATTGCGCAAAATTAAATGGCACGAAATTAAAGGGGAAACTGAAATTAAAAGGATGGGGAGGACAGAAATGTAAATGGCAGAAAGTAGAAGGGGATGACAGAAAGTAAAAGGATGAGGAGAGCATAAATGTAAAGGGGGAAGCGGAAATTAAAAGGATGGGGAGGACTGAAAGTAAATGACTGAAAGTAAATGACTGAAAGTAAAGGGGGAAGCGAAAAGTAAAAGGATGGGGAGAGCAGACATGTAAATGGAAGAATGTAAAGGGGAGAGCAGAAATTAAAAGGATGGGGAGAAGCGGAAATTAAATGGCGGAAAATTAAAAGCGGAAAGTAAAGAGATGAATATGGGGGATGAACAATTAATGGTGAAGGAGAGAAAATGTAGGTGAACGATCTTTGGAAAAATGAAGACAACAATGCCTCCTCTTACCACACTTCACCAACAAACAAGCAATTATATCAATTAATTTGCAAGAATCACTCAAGAACAAGTATGAGCAATTAGATAGGCATTTTATCAAACACCTATGGGGTGGGAATTAGCGGCCCAAAAACCCCTCTAACTCAAGCAATTGCAAGCAAATCAAACAAGCTGATAGCAACAGAAAGGCACCTCGGGCCCGGGAAACAGTCAAAGTCAAATTACAATTGAAAAAGAGGGATGGAATTACACTAAATTGAGTGAAAAAACCTGCACCAAAAACAGCCCCAATGCAGCGCACAAACAGCCCCCAAAATGCTCCAAAATTGCTCAATTCAACAAAGCTCTGATACCAATTGATAGCAAGATAGTTGTAGGATCTAGAATTGAACAAAACAATCGGTTAGAATCACTTAAAAGCAAATTAAATGCGCAAAATAGGTGCTGGACAGCAGTTATTTTGCGCGAGAAAATGAAGAAAATAAGAGAAAGTGAAAGAAAAAGTGGAGAGGAATAAATGGAGAGGACGCCACTGAAGCAAGAATCCACCCATAACAGATAAGTCCAATGCCAGACGCCACTAATTCAGGAGAATTAGATAAGTCTCAGTATGGTTTGAGCAACAACCACCAAGCCTCACTCAACTCACCAAGGGAGGAGAAATTTGGGCAAAATGCCTTTACTAAATTCATGAAAGTGTGAAATACAAAGAGAGGGCCTCCTTATTTATAGGGGAAGGGGGCGACCACATGGAAAGGAAAAAGGGGAAAATAAAAAGATGGGTGAAAACACTCCTAAGTGGGACTTGAACCCATGATCCCAAGGCTTATGGCTAAGCTAAGTCTTAAGCCAATAAAGCCATAAATGTAGCGCCCAAATTAAGGAGAAAATAAAAGATGAATAAAATTCTATCCTATGTGGAAATTGAACCCAAGACTCCTAAGCCTTTTAGCAAGGCAACCTACTAACCAATAAACCTATACAATGTGCGCCCATATTAAGGAAAATAAAAGGAAAATAAAAAGAAAATACAAGAGGGTCCTAGTCCAGGGTGGTACATAGGACCATGTGTCCTATTCCAGGGTCAAGGGTGTCCTTCTGTAGGGTAGTGGTGTCCTTCTGTAGGGTAGTGTCCCTAAAAATGTAGGCCACCAATTTTCCTATTTCTTCTTCAATCTTCTTACCTCGCCCTCTAGTCATTGGTCCAGTGATATCCTTGACTGCTTCAAGAGGAGAATCTCGTGCTATACTATCACTATCAATACCCAATGATCATGCAATATTGATAATCTTTCCCTTAAAACATATCCCCAATGATCATGTAAGATAATGAATTAAGAAAAACATAAAGAACCAATAAGTTTGTCAATCTAATAATTGATTGGAAACCTAGGATTAAGATTGATCCTACAAAACCTAGATCCAGTTTACCTTATAGATCCATTAATTGAGAATGGTACGATCGCCTATGACCCAACTAACTAAGATTTACCAAGGGTGATCAAGTCTTGATAAAACAAAATAATAAGGAAAACACAATTATAAAAAGAAAACAATAACTTATAAAGGGAAAACAGGTTCAAATCAAGTTCACAACTTAAGATCCACCATAACTTCACTCCAAGAGTTTCCTAAATCCTTATTATGAAAAGCCATCGCTCTTGAAGAACCTTGAGAAGATGAGAGAGTAGGAGGATGAATAGCTAGATGAGATGATTGATGATTACGATGATCTAGCTTGAGACGGTCCTTTTATAAGAGTTGTTGGTGTCCTACTTTGATTCTCACTTGATTTCCTTCCAAAAATTATCATCAAATCTATTCTTGGCTATAATCTTGATAAAGATTATCTTTTATTTCATCAAATCTTCTCTTCTTCATCAAAATCTCATAAAAGATTTTTCTTTTATTTCTGTGATAAAATAAGGGAAAATAAGTGAGATATCAAATAATAATAATGACCATAAATATCAAATAACTCACTTAAATACCCAAAATAAATATATAAAATAGCGGCTTTATTAATTCCTTTTCCTGATATGATAAGAAAATCTTAATCACTAATACAAAAAAAAAACAAAAATCAAATGCACAAGTAAATAAGTTTTACACACACATATGTAATCATATTTCATTATTTTATCACATAATAGTAATATTTTTTGTAAATTATATTATGATATGATAAGATGATAATATATTCTTGGACATTTGTGTATTTACATTGTATTATTATTAAATCCTTATTTTATCATATAACTAGTATGTTAACCCGCGTAATACGCGATAAATGTGTATTTTTTAGTTAAAATTAAATTTTATAATAAATTAATATTTTTAAAACTAAAAAAATTGAATAACTTTGAACCATTTTCAATTCTAAATTCTAATAGTATATTATATTTTATTATTAAAATCTAATTTACATTATTATTTTATAATAAGATATAATAAAAAAATTTAAATCATAATGATAAGAATATAGATTTATATATTAAAAAATTTTGAATTAGAAATCGATAAGATTTTGAATCTTAATAAATTTCAAAATTTAAGATTAATATTTATTGATTAGCATTTAAAAATTCAAATAAAAAGAGAGAGAAAATTAGTATTAACGATTGAGATGGAGAATCTCACTCTCACAAATGTGAGTGAGATTCACCATCCAATAAGAGAAAAAGAGAGAATGTCAAAAATCATTGTGAGAGAGAGAGTAGTGTGAGTGAGTGCCCCACTCTCCAAGGTGAGTTCTTGAAATTATAATATGGGTAAAATATGTTTTTAGTCCCTGTAAAAGTAGTGACTTTTGCTTTTAATCCCTATAAAATTTTTATAATAAAAGCGTCCTTCCAATTTTTTTTTTTTTGCAAATCATCTCTCCATGTAATTTGCGTGTGCCTCCTACTGATGTGCCAAGTCATCTGTCCTAATCGGAAATCCCATATGTGCACACTAATCCTAGGCGGAATTAAGTTTTATACATTAATCCTTATTTACCCTAATTAATAATACTTTAACTTAATTAATAATATTTTACCCTAATTGTTCATAATTAGGTTTCCGAAAGAGGGGAACACGGAAAAAGGGACACATAGAGGTCACCAGGAGTGGTACGACAACGATAATCACGGTGAGCATATTTCGGCTGCTGGTGGGAGAGTTGAGCTTCACGAAGGAGAGAAGATGCGACCATGGGAGCCACTATTGTAGAACCTACAGGGAGGTGCTACAGAATCACGGAGTGGGAAAGATGCAGACGCCTAGGCAGCGCGCAAAGGGAAGGGGACAACGACGCGGTTCGTTGGTGACAAAAGCAGCTAATCGGAGTGCACGTCACTCCTGGCAGCGGCGGCACAACGGGTGGAATAGTGGTTGTTGCGCGTCGTGCGCGATATGTGGCAGGGACGGTGGTTGCGCACTGTGCGCCGGCTCCGACGGTCGTACGGCGTCTGGGGTGAGTGGGGTGATGCACGACTGCACACGAGGAAGTATTTAAATGGTCGTAGCAGCGCGACGGTGCGCACATGACACTGGTGAGCCTAGGTGGTTCTCCGTTTTGGGTTCTCTCTCATTTTCTTTGTTTCTGTAAAATTCTGATACTTTTGTGGTTACCTCATGCCATAACAGAAAGAAGTACATGTGTTTGGGATGCATTTCATCTAATTGAGTCTGGCAACAGTAGCTATAGCCCAAAGAAGATAATGCTTGCAAGGAATAGGGGTGGGAATAGGTCAGACCGCTCGTCAAGCGCCTACAGCCTAGCCTATATCAGGCCTAATAAGTTAGGCCAATTTATTAAATAAATCAGGCCAAGGCTTTTTCAAAAGCCTATATAGAAAAACAAGCCAGATTTCGGGCCATCAAAAAAGCCTTTTGAGCTTATTAGGCTAACCTATTTAACTAAATATAAATGAAGTACTAATATTTTATATATTGTTATTGTTATTATAAAGATTTTTATTTTATTACCTTATAACTATATACTTATTAGCTTGTCTAAATATATAAGTATGTTGTCTTCCATAAAAAAATTGAGCTTATAAGTCAATTCAAATACATACTTATGATATATTCAAGTACCTTACTATAAAACAAACTTTTAAGCATACTTTCAATAGGGCTGTTCATGGTACATGAATTGTTCCAAACTGCTCCAAACTACATTGAATTGGAATCTGGTTCTATGAAACTGGACCGAACTAGCCATGGTTTCCTTTATACCGAACCGGTTCTTGTAGTTCGGTTAACCGGTTCAGTAATTAAAAACCGAATTGGTTTTCTGAACCGGTTTTATGAACTGGTTTTATGAACTGGTTTTTATGAATTGGTTTTCCTCAACTGGTTTTCATGAACTGGTTTTTTAATTTATTTTGAAGTCTTCTCTGAACTGGTTCTATCAATAATTCAACGAAAATTGTAGGGAGAGATGAGTCTCGCAACAACAATTGCTTCCCTTTAAAAAGTTGGTACTTGGAATTATATTTGACTCACAGTTCATGCTCCACCCTTTCCATTATAACTTGATTCACGGACAAAACCATTGCTGTTACATAATTCTAAAACCCCAGAAAGCATCATAGTATCTTTATCAAACACCTCAAACTTCACACTACCACTCATCCTTATGCTATCAATGCTTACAAATGTCACTTCTTCTGATTTTCTATCTACTGTCTCTTTTGAGAAGGGTTGACATCCCATCAAAATATATACTAGTACGAACACCATTAACCTCAAGAACAGTGTCAGGATTTAAAGGAACATGGTTCAATGTAAGAAACTCAGGAGTGGAATCATCATGCTCACACTTGCAAACTCATACATAAAATACCCTTATACCCAGCCAAGGCAATGACCCTTTTATGGAGGGCTGATAAGAGTGCCTTGAGTATCCATTATCAGTTGATCCATTTCCATTAGCCTTATAAGAATTCTCCATCTCCAGAGAGCCCAATTCTCCTCCTCAATCAGATTCTTTCATTTCAATTGGACCAATGAATTGTTCCAACACTAATCCACTGAGATTAAGTTAACCGGGAAGCATAGAAGCCTGCAGCAACGAAGTGAATTCAGCTCAATTTACAGAAAGAAAATATTGACATTTGGAGGACTAAACAAAGGCAAAATTTTGCATATCAGCACAAGAAAGGGGAAGGAGATTAAATCTAACATAAAGTAAAGAACCCCCCACTAGATCTGTGAGTGAATCCAAGTATAATAATAAATAAAAAAATTGCAATTAGGTAAAGCTCACTGCTACAATTAACAAGCCTAGTTCGACTCAAAACATTATACTTTTGGGGGAGACAGAACCTAGCTGAGGAAGATAGAGAAGATGACAGCAATCCGCAATCAATTAGATAAGATAACAAAAATAAAAAAAATATGGATTGAGTAAAGCAAAATAAAAGATGAATTGACAAACCAAAAATAATTAAAATTAAAAAAAAGAAAAGAATAATAAAATGAGTAGAAAATGAAACAGTTCTCAAACCTGAAAAACAGACAAAAAGAGGATAAGATGGAGTGAAGGAGATAAATCTAGAAACTCCTTGAATATAAATCATCTATTCGGTGCAGAAAGTCGTGTAGCACTCTTTGAAATCCGATTCATGCCCATTTTTCATTGAATAGAAAATCACACCATACCGAAAGACAATCCACCAATTTGCCAAAGAAAAAACAAGAAATTGAAGTATTCGAAAAAAGCAGAGACGGATCAAACACCAGAGAAAAATTGCAAAGCAAATGAATCTCCTCCTCTCTATGGATTTTGACAAAATAGCAGAGACTTTCCCCTTAGATACAAAACTTACACACCATTATTCTCCTTAGTAAGTTAACACCATAAAAAAAGTCAATAACTAAATAAACCACGGTCTCCTCATTTCAAATTTGATCTACTGAGTGGAATAAAAAAGAGACTAGATACAAACAAAGATAAAGCTCACATGATTTTTAAGAAACATAGACATGTATGCAAGTTGCAGGACTTGGCTGTAGTCATGAGCTTGTTTGTTTCTTTGTATGATATATAAAGGTAAAGCTTTGATTATACTAATTCAGAGTAAAATGCATAGAAATACACTACAAGAACATGCACAGAATTAATTATCATGGCTAACATCTATGCAAGATTGTCAGAGGACTTCTCTGTGTACTGTAAAAGAGAGATAATTTGGGATTGCATAGATAAGATGCTAAAATTATATAAGAAAGAGAACAAAATCTTATAGTAAGTAACATCTCAAAAGGAAAATATTCACCAATGTTGCTAACCAATAATTTCAGCAAAACAAATATAAAACTATAATTGAAATTATAATTTGCATGTTATCAAACACAGTAAGCCATTTAAATAATAATATGCATCACTATAATCTGAAATCAAGCAGAACCCAGAAAACTATAATATGAAATCAAGCTCAAAACTATAATTTGTATCACTATCATGCAGAACCAGAAAAGTAAAACAAGCTCAAAGCTATTTCAAAGGTAAAACAAACCTGAAATCTCTCCAGTCTTCTTGAACACAGATCAATCGATTCAGATGATCAGTACCTACACAGTTCAGGCATGAAGCATAAGAAGATGCAAACGGACGAAGCAACAAAGATCAAATGAAGCTCAAAGTTACCTTAAACTAAGTAGAACTGCAAGATCGGAAATAACAACTCAAATGGAAAACGAACGAGATCGTGAATCGCAGTTTTGTTTCGTTTGAATGAAAGAACGAGATGGAAATGAACGACCTAGAGCGAACCGCAAACCAAAATGGGTTGTGATTTTGAGTGTGTAAGATAGTGAATCGCAATTCTGTTGGTTCGATTTGGGATTTAGGATTGGATTTAGGGATTTTATTCTGAAGGGGATTGAGAATCTTGGTTCAGTTTTATTTACCAATTTCTATTCTATTTTTTGGAGAATGGTTCAAGTAAAAGAACAGTTTTCACTTTTTCGGTTCAATTGGTATACTGCTATAATGGTACAGTTATTATTTGTGCAATATAGTATAGTTAGTGCGTGTTTAGATCGGTGTTTGTAAACTTGAGTTTAGGTGAACATGATTTATTGAACGTGATTTGAAGGGAACTTGAGTTTGTATAAACGTGATTTCTTGTTTGGATAGTTTGTTGCAAACGTGAGTTTAAGAAAGTTAATGTTGTTTGGTTGAGATTTTATAAATCATGTTTGTAAGTATAATTACTAAAAAGGACATGTCTTTGTTTGTTATATAGATATAGATTTCATTTTATTAAAATAAAGTATATAATTGATTTTAATACAAAAAAATAAAAGATATTTACACTAATTTTTCTTTATTTAGAAGTATTTGGAATATGTATGATATTTTAACTATTGAAAACATAACTTTGTTAAAAGCTTGGAAATAAGTAAAACATGATCTCAAAGTAAAACATAACTTTAATTGTTATATAGGAATAAAACATGCAGGTTGGATGCATATAAGTAAATACAATATCTTTGTGTAACCTGGACATAGAAGTATGAATATTGTAAAACATTACATTATCTACAAAAAAAAGCTGCACGTTAATATAAAAAAAGCTACACGTTACATACAAAAAAAGCTACGCGTTAATAAACTCTGTTTCTCATGCTCCTTGTGGTGCAATTAGATGATCTCAAAGTCAAAGAGTTTATTTGATTTCACATTTTTGGCTTATTACCAGTGCAGCGACTCAAGGGTTTAGATTCTTTTTAATAACTCACTCATGCTCACACACACACACATTTTTGTTCTTTTGCTGATTTGCAGGAACTAATCCCGTTTATTTATATTTTGCAGATGACTTGCCTTCTCCAATATCCATGATAAATTTTACAAAGCTACCGACTGCTGCTTAAAAGAGAGATTTTTTTCAATGTTGCTGGCATTATGGGAATATCAGCACTTGAAGAAAGACTATCCCGCTATCAAAACTTGATATTGAAAAATTAAAGGCGAGACATTTGCATACAGAGGGTCATATTATATTCTGGAAAGAAGATACCTTAGAGAAGTTCAATACTTTGGGTGGGAAGGGGAATGAGAAATACTCATCACATTAACCTGTAAGAACAATGGACAAGTTCTAATTATAGGTATAGATGAATTGAGTTTTAGTGCTCGTAATACGAGGTAGCAAATAAAACGCAACAAGCTCTTGTGATTGAAGGGTAAAATGAGAAGTGAAGAACCATGAGAGAATGCAGTAGTTAGAATCGCGTAATGTGCAACGCAGAAGCCCATAATTATTGCATCTGAAAAAACGTGAGTTTACTTTCAAACTCACATCACAGAAACTCATCCAAACCATGCTCCAAATGGCAAAATCACATCTACATGAACAATACGTGCGTCTAGTGTGTTGGGACGCCCATCCAAACACACCCTTAGTGGAACGGTACAGCTAACTTATATTAAATGAACAGCCCTAACTTTCAGTCCATGTTAGGCTTTAAATAGGTCAGGTTCATGCCATAAAATAAAGCCTATATCAGGTGAACTCAGGCCATGAATTTAAGGTGCAAGCCACACTTATGTCTTGGAAAGTCTAGCTCGACTCGGCCTTTTCTCATCCATAATAAGGAAGAAGAAGAGTTCCTGATTTTTTTTTATTTTAAAAGGAATTAATAATTTATGAAAATGATAAATTAATTAAATTAATATATTTAGATCTGACTAGAAAAGATAAAAGAGTATTAGTTGTCTAAGATGTGTGACTAGAAAAGATAATGTGACACATCATCAGAAAATAGATAGAATGAGACGATTTGCAAAAAAAAATTAGGAGACACTTTTATTAAAAAGTTATATAAGAATTAAAAATAAAAATCACTAATTTTACAGGGACTAAAAACATATTTTACCCTTATAAATAAGAGATTAATATATATACACTGTCAGTGTAAATAAATTTTACACAGACATCCAATGGTGTATTGTCACATCATTTATCAAATTTAATATTACATGAGGTGTCAGATTCATTAAATGATGTGGTAGCACACTATTGAATGTATGTGTAAAATTTCTTTACACTTACTGTGTATATTAATTAAATCCTATAAATAATATAAGAGCTGATTCTTACACTATATTTTTAGTAATAAAATAAGAGGATTGTCAACATGTTTTTCTTTTCCTAAATAAGAGCTAAGAGGGATATAAAGAAAAGCATGAAAGAAAAAGTTTGGGTGCAGACATCATTTTCCATAAAAGAATGCATCCTATTTCAAAAGCTCCATGGTCCTGTCATACACCAATTTAGCACTATATATATATCAGGCCTTTTGGATATTTTTAACACGGGCCTACTTGCCACAATAATTTTTTTTCATTGTTGGGGTTTTGAGGATTCCTTTAGGAGAAGTATTAATTAATTAATATTAAAGAGCATAAAGAATTATAAAGATGTTGACCGAGAGCAATTATATCTAGATTCTTAAGATAAAATCAAGTATGAATAATTGAATCACTTTATTTTATTTTGACAAAAAAGGGATATCTAGGTTAACTAAAGACCATTATACTCATATACAAGACATATTTATAAAAATTACTCATAATATGTAGGATTCTTATCCATCAAATGATTTTATATCCGGTAATTACCCAAAATATTTTTATAATATTGGTGCAGGTATGACCCTATTCCTATACAATATGTTTATTATATTTATAATCAGGATTTGAAACTTTTTTAATTAAGTTAAATGGTTCTATTTATAATGTTTTTATAATTAAGATATGTATGATTTTTTAATATTTTTTTTCAATTATGTTGATTATGTTGTACTTTTATTTTTTATTAACTTTTCATCATTAACATTAGTATTATAATAATATATATTTTACTACTTAATAAAAAAAATATTTTAGAAGATCATGTTTAAATTAACTAAAATGTGGGTAACGATCTACTATAACTAGTATACAAATAATCAATAGATACGAGTATGGACCCTAAAGTTGTTATCTACTTAAATATAGGTCCAAGTACAAGTACTTTTAAAAAAAAAGATAAATGGCCTAAAATATTATTATTAAGACACGTTTAGCTTCATAATTGATAGTGTGTTTATTTAGCACCAATTCATGTTTATTCATTATTAACAAATATTTATGATTTGCTATGCTCAACTTTCATGACGCTTTCATACCTAGCCTGTGTCTTGTGCCAAATAGTTTTGCTCTTTTTTAACAATGTAAGTTTAGAAACTTGTACTATAGTACATACCTATTGTTATCTTTATTATAAAATTGACTTTCTTGGTCAATTGGTCTTCGCCTCAAGCTAGAATGTAAGTTGAGACATTAGGCTCAATTATAACATAACTAAAACAATACAAACCCTAGCATCATAAGGAAGAGAAACAAAAGAACATCAGTTGTTCCTCCCCTTTCCTATAGGCGAGATTTTTAGATGCGAAATTTTAGTATCGGCCTAATTTAAAAATGAGATTTGTGTCGGTCAAGTCGACGCTAATTTGAAAACGTATACGCAGATTGTCTTACCCCTTCTCCTTTTCCTTTCCTCCTTTTTTCTTCTACATCGCGCGCACACAATGCCCTTCCACCACTTCTCTCTCTTTCAAGCTCTCTCACACTCTTCCTCAAGCTCACTCTCTTCTTCAACCTCTCATTCTCCCTCAACCTTTCAATCTCACCGATTATTTTTGCACGGCAACCCCTATTTTGAGAAAGGAGAGGAAGACAGCGACTAACCACTATGGGACACCATCGCCAACATTCTAGCTCCATCATGCGACGCCACCAGCGATTGTTCCACCTCATCTATGCGAAAAAACTATTCCAAATTGCATTTCTCTGTGTTGTCTTCTAGCACTCAAGGTATTACACTATGTTGGGTACTAATTGAATTATATTAATTTGATTTGGGTTAAATTATTCTGGTAATATAGGAATTGGTTGTGTGATGATTTTATAAAATTGTGTATTATATGAATTATTTTTCTTGTTAGTTAGTGGAGAGCAGAGCTCAATAGGTGTGACCCTATGCAGGGTGCTGGTTGTATGCTGATAATAAAGAGTTGTGCATGTGTTTGTCTTGTTTGTTGTTTGTTAGTGGAGAGCAGGGCTCAATAGTTGAGACCCTATCTAAGATGCAAGGTGATAGTAATATAAAAGTTTGCATGCGTTTGTGATATGTGCAGGTGTTATGTTGGCTTGCTTTATATGTGTCTAACTTGTATGCATTTTTATATTTGATGAATTGTAAAAAAATGGATCGTAGTTGGATGTATAATTCCTGGTCACCTGGTTAAACCGTCTGTAATCAACGCAGACTCTCCAATTGTTCTGCACTCTAGTTGGAATCAGCTCATCCTTCTCATGCTTAACCACAATAATGCCTTATTTCTTAGGAACTACCTGAACTAGGCTCAATCAAGTGCTATATGAAATAGGATATATAATGCTAGCCTGCAACAACTTGGTGACCTATTTCTTGGCCACATCAAGAATCTGGGGATTCATCCGTCTCTAAGGTTGTCTCACGGGTTTAACCCCATCCTCCAATAATATCTGGTGCATGCATATGGATGGGTTAAGGCTTGGAATATCTGCCAATGTCCATCCATCTACCTTCTTATGCTTCCTAATGACATGCAATAGTCTCTCTTCCTGATCAGCAGAAAGACTGGTGGAAATAAAAATAGGAAGTTTTTGCTCATCCTCCAAGTATGCATACGTGAGGTGGCTAGGCAGTGGCTTCAACTCCAATGACGGTGGCTACACAACAGATGGAAGTAATCTGGAACTGGAAGATGAATCTACAACCTGCACATCAACAAAGTCATATTTATGTGTAATTGTTGTAATCAAGCCTGTGCATTCTGACTTTATTAATTCAGCAGCTGCAACCACCGTGTCATCTTCAGAACCTACAGAATCTATAACCAACCCATCTGCACAATCACTCATCACAAACTATTTAATTTCAGTGTACATGCTACATAAAACAGAGTCACTACAATCATGACATATGTATATATCACTGAAATCAACCAGTAAAGGAAAATCAACATCACCTAAAAATTTAGATAAATTATCATCAACAAGCTCATCAAGCAAATCAATTTGGAAGACATAATGATCCTTTATGGGATGCCTCATAGAATCAAGAACGTAAAACCTTACCACATTGTCTCCAAACTCCATAGAAAGTTTGCCTGCATCACATCTATCTTAGTCCAAGATGTTTTAAGGAAGAGCCTACCTGATAAGTGAAAATTAGTTGATAAATTAGAGTACTTTTTAGTTCACTTATCAAGGATAAAATGGTAATTTTGCCCCACTTTAATCCCTTTTATTAAATATTAGAGAAATTGTATTTATTAATCTAAGATTTGAATTTGATGCTATTTTGATAGAAATATTGCTAATTTTTGCAGGATATTGCAAAGATTTGATTTGAAGGATAGATAGCATTAAATGAGGAAGATATCTGCAAGATTTGAGATTGATTGAAGACATTTAATGAAGATTTGAAGAAGATATAATGCAATTAATGAGGAGATCACTGTCAATCAATCAAGGATTCTGCAGACAAGCTTCCCAAATAAATCAAAGATTGCTCAATAAATGCAAGGATTTTATTAAGAAAAAGGAAATAAGGAAAGACAAATCTGCCAAAACCAGTCTCGGGGAGAGATCAAGATTAAAAAGAGAAATTTGGAGTTGCAGGACGCTGCCTGCGCTTCACCTGCGCTATAGCGCAGGGTGAAGCGCAGACTCTCTAGAAGTTGCGCTCCGTCCTGCGCTGTAGCGCAGCCTGAAGCGCAGGTCACGCTAATTTGCTCCCTGTTGCCGTTTTTAGATAGATTTCTCCCCAAATTGCTTTGTCTTTCCTTAGTCTATAAATAGGAACCTCTTGCACTAAATCTGGTGTGCACGATTATTGTAATTCAGATTTATTTCAATGATAATGCACCAAAGCTAAGTTTAGAGTAGGAGAGGAGGAGCGCTTCACAAGGATTGAAGATGGTGACAGCATCTTCGGTGGTTTGTATGGCTACCTTGTGTAGTTAACTCTCCATTAGGATTGGATGTAATTGATTCTATCCCCGAGTGTATGTAAACTCTATATTATTATTTCCTGAGCTCTCTGTCTATAATATTGGTAATCTTATTCTGTACTTAATTCCTAACTTCCGCGCTTGCGCCGGAGTTATAGGCTAGTTTCGACTAGGATTGAGAGTGGGGGAGCGGATTTTGAAGAAACTCATTCTCTGAGTGAATAAGAATACTCGGTTAACCACTGACTGAACCATGGGTGTTTCTAATGATTGATGGGTAGTGTGAGTATCATAATGAAGGGCATCTAAACATTAAGCTTGGTATTAATAAACCGATAGCAAAGGTTAGTTGATTGTCAATCCAGGATTCGACGCAAGGATGTGTCTAATGAGTGATGGGTAGTGACAGTACTCTAATGAAGATGTGTCTGTAGCTTTAGGCCTCGTTTATCAACTAGTTCTTTTACAAACGGAATTAAAGAGAGCAAAATAAGCCGAGGGTAAGTCTGTCACCTGGGAGAGCCCGCATGGATTACCTTTGAGTGTGTGAAGCCGCTAGTAACTCGGGGTCTTAGCAATAAAGTTTGTCTAAAATATTATAGAGTAAACCTAAAATAATAGATAGTTTTTACATGCACAAAGGGTGTGATGATATGAAGTCCAATCCTGATCCAAGTAAAGTGTCTCTAACTCTTCCTTTCTAATTCCATTAATTATTAATTTGCTATTTACAATTCCGCAACAATATTCTCGAACCCGTTGTTTCCTTGATAATTAGATCACAAGTTTACGTGAATTGACCGTTCCCTGTGGATACGATACTCTTCTTACTATTATACTGCTGGATTTTTGGTTCGCTTGCCAGAAACCCATCACTACCCAAGATGATAAGGGCTGCACTAGTGAGCGAATCTCCCTCCATATCTAGAATATAGAAGTCAACAGGAAAGATGAGGTCATTCACTAGAACCAACACATCCTTAACTAGGCTTGTAGGGTGGGATGTGCTTCTATTAGCCAACTGAATGACAACTCTTATGGGTTGCAAAGAACCAAGAAACAAAGAACACTAGTACAAAAAATACATTTTACATCGGTTAAAATTGACTTTTTGCATCGATTCTTCAACCGATGTGTATAGAGCCGATGTAGAATGTCAAATGATTCTACATCGGTTATTCATAACCGATGTTGAAAATCATATTTTGACATCGGTTTCAGAATGAAACCGATGTAAAAAATCATATTTTGACATCGATTTCCTCTCTAACCTAAATCTTAGCTACCCTATACTTTTTGAAACAAACATCTTGGGGATCATCATAAACTATGGACTCCCCCAAACATACACACCTATCCTGGTTTCACTACTTAAACAAATGATGAATTTCAAAATGTCAATTAAATTAAATATATAAATAATGATGGTGTGAATGAAATTTTCTAATGCCAAGGGTAATGAAGAAATAGATGTCGAATCCTACAAAATAGATATATCCTATAACAAATACATTCAGGAAAAAAATAAATGGTGAGTATCATTTATTAATAGCTAGAGGTAGCTAGCTAGCTTCAACATAATTTTTTTATTAGGTAAAAAAAAATAATATACTTATTGCAAGTATTTAGTACACTCATTTACTAACTAAAGGTGAATTTGAATTTTGAAACTTAAGATTAGATTCAGCCAGAAAGATCTCTAAGTGACCATGTATGTGAATTGGTGTACGGCTCAGAAATTGGGAGAAATTCATTAAAGACAATTTTACAGGTTCTATACAATAGTAGTTCAAAATTTTAGGATAGCTATAATGAATGTAATTCTAATGTCAGCTTTAATTTAGGTAGCATAAAAAAAGTAAGGAAATGGAAACAAAAAGAAGACAAACTGGTAAAAGATCCCACAAAAGCAGGCAGGGGAAGATGCAACTCACTCTACACTAAAAGAGAAGCTGCAATGCCTAAAGTACCACAACCACATCCGAAGTCAGCCATTACTTTGTTGCTCACATCCTCAAAAGAATTCTCTGCCTGATTCTCGTCAATCACAAAGGAAACAGGACATTAACAATGTGGAAGTACTATAACTATTCAAAAGATTAAAATAAAAAAAATCTATATACATGCCTAAACCTTTTGCAAAGGAACACACTTTGCACACCATTGAAACTTCCCAGATGATCATGAAGGCAAAAAACTTCAAGCAAATATTCCAAATATTATCTCAAAACCCAACAACTGATTAGAATTGTCACTAACTAAAATCATTACTAGAAGTTAACAATCACATCACACGTAAGTGTAATGTAACCAAAAGGATTATACTGGGGTGGTTAATTCCCCCAAATAAGCATATATAAAAATAAATAACCATTAGCAAGCACTGTGAGATAAACACGGAATAAGGCAAAAGAATCCAATTTTAGCATCTTTTTCAATCATACAGTAGATAACTTCAACATTTCTTCATAAAAATATTGTAAAAAAAAAAATACATCAACATACAATAAAGGTGCCCATTGATAAACATTAATAATTTTTACCTCCTCTTCTAAAGCCACTCACATATCAGACCCTCAATGACCGAAATCTAGCCTCTACCATTGAAAAAACCCGCCACCATCAACCTAAAAATCCAGCAGCAAAACCCCTCATCTAAGCCACCAACAGAATAACCCCGTTGGACCACCTTCTTCTAGCCATAATCATCACCACCGTAAGACCCCATAGGCCATCATCCCTCGCAGTAGAAACCAATAATCATCATAAAAAGTTCAGAACCAGTGTAAAACCAAACCATAAAACAAAAGCAAAGCAAAGGAGATACTAAGACTAAGAGACCTTGAACCCCGACCCTTGGCCGTCGCGCACACTGAACCACCAGCACAACCTCCACAATTATATTACAATATTCATCATCACCCATTTCATTTGTTACAATTCCCCTAATATATAAATAAGCAAAGGATGACCTTAGAATCAAAAAAGCAAAATCGAAACCTATGGCATAACAGAACAGTTATAAAAATAATACCTCAGCATTTTAAAACCAGTTATATAAATAAGATGCTTTTGGTGTGATTTTGACTATGAAACAGTATGATGTTATATCCTAGAACTCTCTGATGTGGGCTTGTCATTGAGCCGGACACCAAGAACTGGCTGTAGAACAATTCTATCAGTGAGAGCTACGGAGTTGTTACCTGACAGGTTTACGTGTTCAATATTGATGAGTGTATGTTCTTACGTGTGAGATTTGGACAAGGGTAAGCAAGTTTTTGCCTGGTAATTTCCTTTTTCATCTGTGGAAAAATGATCATTAATAATCAAGAGGCAATACATGGTTTGCATAAGAAACCAAAGCTCAAGGAAAAAAAAAAAGACCTCAAAAATGTCCTTGTATGAAGGATCAAAAAGCATATAATTATTATATATAATGGAAAGAAATAAAACAGGACACAAAGCATGTGACAAGGGTAAATATATGATCCAAATAAATTCAATATAGAATGTTATATTATATCTCTCAGAATCATATTCTTTTCATCAAGAATATTCAATACACAGATCATTCCATGTAGATTTTTCTTTTCCCTTCTTGAAAAAGTCAGTAATGAGTTAGTGATCCATCCTTGAAATCAATTAATTGCCTCTCTCTCTCTCGGCCTAATAACCACATAGTTTAAGGCTATGTCCATTATACAAGTTTCAATTGCACATAAATTGTATTATGATTGATTGTTTTATCGTTATCGAGTTTTGTTATTAACTTTAGATAACTATCTTATTTGTTTGCAAGCATGCGATTGAGGATAAGGTATATTTTTTTATTTGTTTTACAGAAGTAGAAAATGGGGTTTTCTTTGGTCTGGCTAGCTACAACACCTGCACATGTTGAGGGACAAGCTTGATGATGCTTGGATACAATTTTCCGAACAGAAGAGTGGTGGTGCAGAGATTCAAGCAGGAAGTGAATAATAATAGAAGATACTTTTAATAATAATACAGAATAGAACTCAGTTAGAAGTGAGAACTCTCTGACATATCATTCAAGGCAAGGTTGTCAAAATTGCAAATTAAAATGTAGAATCATACAATTCTGCTAGCACATATGGATAGAAAGATCCCAATCCTAGTAGGAAAATCATTTCACTGGGATAATGTTCTATTCTAGAACATATATATATATATATATATATATAAGTAAATAAGTAATGCAATCAATCAATCTTACTATTTTCAAAGTACCAAAAGCTAGAAAAGAATTTTCTAATCTAAACAAAAATTGGTGCTAGAAATAGTGAATGTATTAGAAAATTATCTGCATACTCAAACACAAATTGCCCTTTGGAAATGAACTGGTCATCACACAAACCCCACTCATTCCTCCCATCCCTCACAATCTTCACCCGAACCCCACTCGTTCCTCCTATCCCTCACAATCTTCATCCGAACCGCAACTCCTTTTTGGCTTGACCGGTTCCAACACTTTGGTCCACACCGGAAACCCAGTCCGCACTCCCTGCCTACGTCATCCAACCCATCCAAGCCTAGGCATGGACACCACAAATGATACTCCTTGACAATCACGTAACAATAAAAATGATACTCCTTGACTTGGGTGGTATCCTTAAGATAAATATCTTCATAGAACCAACCAGATTGATTTAATAATTTATTTAAAAAAAGGTTTATAAAAAATGCAATTTACCAGAAGCATACATCAATATTAAATATGAATGATAAAGCACACAAGCACTACAACCTGCCAAGCTGTCTTTTAACTTAAGTAAAACAGAATATGTGTGTGTAGCATCCACAGAATATAAACACAGATATAAAGAGAGCCAATACCAATCCAGCATATGTGTGTGTAGGAGCCACAAATTGATTTCTAAGTCGGCATATGTATGTGTGGCAGCCCGAAATTGATTTCTTATGTGTGTGTAGCAGCCAAAAATTGAAGAACTATATACAAAAACCCTAGGTTATAATGCGGTAAAAACTAAACCAGAACTTGTTCCCCATGGGATCATTGCAAGAAGAACTTATTGGAGCAAAAAACTAAACTAAACCAGAGCATTGCAAGCAGAACTTACCGGAGATGGAGAGCCACACAGCGTCGGAGTCGTGAATGAGGGTACGAAACGACGGCGAGCCGCACAACACCGAAGAGATGACAAAGCCGCAGATGAGACAGAGCCGGAGGTGACGATGGCGAGATGATATGAGGGACGAGCACGAGAGAGGAGGCGCAAAGCTGTGATTTTTTTTTACTTCTGTGCACGAAATAGGGAAAGCTGTTTGACCTAAGTTGAACTTTTATTACTTTCCGTGGCTATTTTCGACATGGGTTATACATGGAACCGATGTTAAACAAGTTCAATTAATTTCAAAAATGCCACCGCGTCTTTTTCTACATTGGTTGCTAAATAACCAACGTTAATCCCTGTTGTAGAATCCTAATTTTGCACTAGTGGAAGTGTAAACAAATAAAGGCATAACATTAATAAATGCTCCTAAATCAAGTATAGCATTCTAAAATATGTTATTGCCCATAATTCAAGGAATAGTAAATGTCTCAGGGTCTTTGCATTTCTCTAGAATAGTTGTCATTGACTTCTCAATAAGTGCAGACACATTCCTTCCCATATTGATCCTCTCAATGCCCTTCAGCCATGTGTGCATAGATCCTTTAAGAACTTGGCATATCTTGGAATTTGCTTTATGGTCTCAAGTAAAGGTATATTGACCTCTACTTTTCTAAATGTTTCCAAGATTTCCTTGTCAGCTCTTCAAATTTCTTGCTCTACACTACTACTCTCTGTGGAAATGGAAGAGTAACAGAAGGCTGCTCACTACCTGTAGAACTGGGGAGTTCTGAAGTGGGGCGATCTGAACATGAGCGTTCTGAATTGGGGTGTTCTGAAGTAAGACGTTCTGAACTGGGGCATTCTGAACTGCTACTGCTACTCTGCACATGTTTTCTGCAGTTGTGTTAGTCTCATCTTCTTGCACAGATTGTTGCTTCTCAGATGTTTGCACATTCTTGACAGACCTCAGAATTATGGCACTGACATTTGGATTCACAATTGTTTGAGCAGGAAGCTTTTCTGAACCCTGTAGCTGCAATTGATTTAACGTGGTAGTCGTCTGCCCAATCTGATTTTCCAGGTTCTGATGGTTGTTTCTGTTCTCTGTTGGAAATTCAAATTATTAAGAGCCATTTGTCGCATCAACTCTTCTAATGTAGGTTCATTTTTAGAAGGTGTAGCAGCTTATTGTTGTGGAGGGGGCTGTTGTTGTTGTTGTTGCACTGGTGGAGGCCGGTATGGTCTGTTTGGTCCAGCAGAATAAGTCTGATAAGGAACATAAGGTTGTTGTTGCTAAGAAGAATTCCCCCATCTCAAATTTGGATGATTTCTCCAACATGGATTATACCCGTTGGAAGAAAGATCCTGGTTGTACTGCTGCTGAGGAGGTTTGTTGTTACCATATATATTCACAACATAAGCTTGAGGAGGAACACTATCACCTAGAGACTCATGCAATGTAGGACAAGAATAAGTGGGGTGCTCAGGTGATGTATAGATGCCACACAACTTAGAAACCTTATGAGTTACTGCTAACTGCTTGACCAAAGAAGCCAAATCATCAAGTTTGTTCTCTAATTTTCTGTGATCTGCAGCATATGAAGCCTCTACTTCATCACACCTCTAGTAACAATCATTGAGTTGCTTTTGGTACTAAATTACTGGTTGTTTGAATCCATGTTCTCAATGAGTTGTCTTGTAGGAATAGGAGTTTTATCAACCAATGCTCCTCCACTAGCTGCATCTATCACATCTGCCTATCCATGGATGTAAGTCTTTCATAGAAATACTGGATGAGGAGCTGCTCATTATCTGGTGATGTGGACATCTTGCACATAGTCTTTTGAACCTCTCCCAGTACTCATAAACTTTCTTTATCCATTTGCCTTATGCCACATATTTCCTTTCTGAATTGTGGTCATTCTGGATGCAGGGAAGAATTTTTCCAGAAACATCCTCTTTAGATTATCTCAGTTTGTGACTGATTCGGGTTGTAAGTAATACAATCAATCCTTGGTTATGTCTTGCAGGGAGAAAGGAAATGCCTTTAGCTTGATATGGTCCTCAAGAACTCCCGATTGTCTCATGGTAGTGCAAACTATATGAAAGTCCTTCAGGTGTTTATAAGGAACCCCACCTACAAGACCATGAAACTTGGGCAACAAATATATTAATCCAAACTTCAGCTCACAAGGCATATCTATATTAGGATATTGAATGCACAAAGCCTAAACAGACACATAAGATGCAACAAGCTCTCTCAAAGTCCTCTCAGTCATAATTTCAGAATTAGAATTAACCAAATCAGAATAAAAAGAAATGGAAGAAACATAAACATAATCATTATCTCAATGAGCAGAATAAACACTATTAGGCAAAGACTCACTACTACTATCAGAATTATTCACCGAAGTATTCCTAGATTGCCTATGATATGTCTTATCAATTTCTGGATTAAATGAATATAAGGAACCTAGATTTGCTCTAGTCATACACTAATCATACCAACAGAACAGTAAAATCAAGCATAAACATCAAGAGAGCATATAAAGGTGACCTATATCAAATGAGCATAAACCAATGAGAGGGATACATGACAATTACTATAATATCATATTATTGAACGACAAAAAATTTCAGAACAAACCTCAAAGCGTAGCTACGCAAACTACCTAAGACAAAGTGGGAAAATTCAGCTAATAAAACTTCAAAAACTACAAAAGAAATAGTAAACAGCGTTTTCTGGCTAAAATACTTGGTCGTCGTTTGAGTCACTCCAAAAGACCTTTTCCACCCAAAAAGTATATAAAATTTGTCCAATTCCAACTTTCCTAACTCAAGTTATGACCATTTCAAGTTATAAGTTGAAAATGAGCTAGTTTTGGTGTTATCTGAGTTTTTGGGTTATCTAGGTCCAACCTAAGTATCTACAATTTAATATTAATTGAATAAAATGTGGATACAAAATTTCATGCAAAAATAAAACCTCTAACTATGAAAACTAAAAAAGTCAGATTGTATTACTAACAATAAACCAATCTGAAATGCACATACACACTAAGACAGAAACATGATCTGAAACTAAATCAAAATTGAATTGAACTCCCTGAAAACGGCGCCAAATTTGATCGAGGTTGTACTCAATCAAATAATAGAATTAAAGTGTTCTAGGATTGAATCAACCTCAAGTCGGCTCTCAAAGGAATTCAATAGCAATTCAGATAATCAAACTTCAGATTAGAGTTTCTGAACGTAAACTTCAGACACGAACTTAAGACACCGTAA
Source organism: Sesbania bispinosa (assembly GCA_026901365.1). NCBI lineage: Eukaryota > Viridiplantae > Streptophyta > Magnoliopsida > Fabales > Fabaceae > Sesbania > Sesbania bispinosa. The sequence continues at coordinate 483,901 of QLOH01000650.1, read as the reverse complement.
CTTCAGATGGATACTTCAGACAGGGTCTTCAGACACCAACTTTAGATACCACTTCATATAGCATATTTCAGACACAATCTTAAGAATGCAAATTTTCAGACAGAAACAGAGGGGTTTTGTTGGTTGTTTAGGAACAGAAATTCGCAAGTAAGTATGTAAGAGAAAAATGGTGTAAGAAAACATATTGATTCTCTAATTCATTCACAGTTGGATCTTTCGTCAGTTAATGTATCAATATCAATTCTCTAATAGATTCAAATTAACCAATAAAGCATCAATTAATTCATCAATTATCTCATATAAGAATTAAGCAAACTTGTATGAAATTCCTAATCCTTTACCTTCTGAATTAAGAAAACATAATATTGTTTAGAATTAAGAAAACTAAACCAGAATTCAAGAAGAAGAACAAAACTAAATTATCAACAAGCGTCAATCCAATACAAGATTCAAAACCTAGAAATCTAAAGGAGAAGATGAAACAATACCTGTTGGAGAAATTGAAATACGAATTTGAATTAAAGTAAACCTTGAGATCCCATGTGAAATCACTTGAGAATCAATCCTTAAACGTTTAGCTTTCCATGGAGGAAGAACATAATATGAAAATACAGAGAAAAAGAAGAAGAACGAAAAGAGAAGAAGAAAGAAAACCTAAGAGTCTAAAACTGAAATATGTAAAATGAGAAAAAAGCTCTCTAACAGAAACATAACTTCCACTATATATACAACTCATCCTAACCATGTAATTAATCTGATCAAAGTGGCAATTGGGCCTTGACTAACAAGTATCATGCCCAATACACTAAAACTAAATTGTTTCCCACATCAGCTTCAGTATACGAACTTTAGAAGTAAATCGCATCTCGTTAATTGAGTGAAATATCATAATAATTCATATCAAAATAAAGCCCTAAATCGTAGCTTTTGAATGCCACTAGAATTAGCTCAATCGACCACCTATAACTCCAGATATCAGCAAAACCATATAGATAGACCAATATGCTTAAAATCTGAAATTAAGCAACAATTGCAATTAAAGCTGGCTAAGCCCAATTAGGTATATTCCAATCCAAACAGTGGAATTAATCACAGTCCAAAAAATCTAAGATTAAAGGTGCTAAGTGTGAATAAAAATATGCCCATTAGCTGACAAGGTGTTTGACTTGTCCATCCATTAGGCCCCCAAATTCCTTTAAGACACGTTATCTCACCTCTCCATTGGGGAGGTATTCCCTCCCAATGCCCATTGATCCTTTGACTTGAGCTCGTTTGAATGCCTGTGATGGAAGGAACATGCATTGTTGTCTTCTAGCTTCCTCCCTTTTCCCTTAGGAAGATCTCGTGCCCCGTCTCGAATTTGTTGCTCCCTGGGGGTGCCATTTCGTCAAACAAAGAGGAATCTATCAAATGAGATTCTAAAGCCTCAAAAGGTGCCTTGACACCTGGTATTTCTATCTCCTTTCCTTTAAAACTCGACTTGACACACTGGTGCAGCGTTGAAGGCACACACTAGTGTAAGTGCACCCAGGGGCGTCCTAATAGCAAATGATAACTAGGACCTCCATTTATTATTTGGAACATATTAACAATATTGATTGGCCCTACTTCCAAGACGACGTTCCCACATCCTCGCAACTCTATTGCCTCTCCATGAAATATGCTCAGTGTCACGTCCAAGTTTCATACTCGTCCTCTAGGATTTTTAATTTGTTGGTACGTGGGAAAGATGTTCACGCTTGACCCTTTGTCTACCAATGCACGTCTGACTTTGACACCTTTTATCATTGCTTCTTTATACAAAGGGCGGTTATTGCAAAATTGAAGATTCAAGTCTGCTAGTTTCCAGAATTACGATGGTTGTTACTGTTGAAACAAACTCACTCCTATAAGGTTTTTAATATGCCAAACCATTAAAGTAAATCATGAGCTAAAAAGGATAAGTACTACATCTTGTTATTTGCTAACCAAGCTGTTCAAGTCTTTGGCAGATCTCTTTTAGAGCTAACACTTGCAGATTCATTTAAAAGAAGATGATCAAGTTAAAGACCAGAACATAAGCCTTTGAAAACAAAGCTAAGACTTATAGTCCTATCAAGCATAAAGTAAAGAGATCCTGGAACAGCTTGAGACGACAGCTCATGAACAGATGCAAGCTCAAGGTCACTTCATAAAAAAAGAATGTCTGATCAAGAGATATAAAAGAACATCATCATGCATTAGAAAAGGATTCAGAATATGAAGTATTCAGAAATTTAAGAAAAGATGCAAGAACTCATGAGGAGATCCAAGATCAGCTTGAGACGCAAGCTCAACAAAAGAGATGCAAGCTCAACAAGAGAGATGCAAGCTCATAAAGGAGATGCAAGCTTAAAGATAAGACCAGAAGATGAGTCTCATAAAAAGTCAGCCTATGCAAAAGCAAAAAGCCAAGTCAACACAAGGACAAGGAAGTACACTGCATGCTGTCACTTGATTACATCATCTAGAAGTTGTCACTTGTCCAGAAAAAAGGTCCTCTCTCTAACAGCTACTTCCAACGGCTCCAAAGCAATCTCAACGACCAAATAACGGCTACTTCTGCATCAAGATAAAATGCTAAACATCCTCAAAACTATCAATCATTGTATTTGAGTCTCATCTGAGATAGGAGAAAGCCTAGTCTTAGATTGAGAGTGTGCGTCCTGGAGAGGCTGTAAGAATACTTGTAACTCAGTCAAGATAGGTGGTGCCTAGGCTTGGTGTGAGGGGCATCCTGAAGAGGCTGTAAGAATACTTGTATTGACAGGTTGTCAATAGTGAAAATCTCACAGGTGGTGAGGACTGGACGTAGCCCAAGGTTGTGGGTGAACCAGTATAATTCTGTGTGTGCATCTCTTCTCCCTTATCTTTTACTTACACTGCACATCTTAAATCTGCCTGTTAAAATAAACTAAGAACTTAAAAGAAAATCCTTTTGTAACAACTCATAAGTGAGTCTCATCTCAAATCTCATCTCAAGTTAAAAATCTGTTTAAAAAACTCAAGCTACTTAGAGACAACCAAGTTGATAAACATTAACCAAACAATCTTCATCTGATTACAATATTATTGTTGAGACAACGTCTCATCTAATCTGAGACTCCAAGTTGTAAACTTGAGATCACGTCTCAACTTGAAATTAAGTGTGCTCTTTGAGGAAAAATATTTTTAAGTCTCTATTCAACCCTCCTTCTAGAGACGTTCAGCCAACTTCAGTTACATGTGCTCGTGCTAGCTTGGTCAAAGGTGCATTTACAATTGCTAGATCTCTTCCCCACGTCTTCACCACATGTATGATGGCTTTTGCAGCTTCTCTCTAGGTCCTCTGGTTCAAGCCTAACTAATCAAACAATACTCTGAACCCCCTCATCTTTGCTAGGCCCACTGTCGACACTTCTTCTTCTTCTTCTTCTTCATCTTTCCCATCCTCAACTTTCTCGATTCTTATTCTCCAAGTGGAAGAGGTGATTGTGTTTACGTTGTGATTAGGGAAGGGCGTTCTATATAAGTCCACGCCTTCTCCATCTTTTGGTAATAATACTTTTTCTAACTTCACATGTCTGTGAAACACTCTCCTTATGGTCCAACAATCCAACGTTATATGAATATTCATCTTGTGTAACACGCGGAATGTTAGGTTGTCATACTTCTCTTTAGTTAAAGGAGGTTTAACTACTTTTAGCCGTAGTATCTCGTCTTTAAGCTATTCTTGAACCAATTGGAAAACTTATGGCCTTGTTAATGGGATTGTTGACAGCTCATTCGCATTATACACTACGCCTTTCCTTGGCATTGACTGCTTTTGAACACCTTCCTCCTTTCTCTTTCCCTATAGGGCACATACGTCGAACAACCCTTTAGATTCCTTTCTTCTTTTGCCCTGCCTCTTTATGGTGTCTACTACATCAAATACTTTTTCATGAGTTCTGCAAACGTGGTTATGCCTCCAAGACTCAGGAAATTATTTGCGATCAATCCTCCATATATTTTTTGCACCTATAGACTAGATTTTCTTCAAGTAGGGTTTATTTCCATTGCAAGGCATGATCCCGATAGCGCTTTATGAAAGTAACTAATCCTTCTCCACTTTTCTACTTCACCCTACCCAAGTCCATTATGTGAAGAGAACCTTCCTTTTCTAAGAACTTTCCACAAAACTCGGTGGCCAATTCTTCCCATATTTTAATAGATTGCAGACATAGTTTGACATACCACATGAACACTCTCCATAACAATGATTTGGAAAATTACTTAAGCCTTAACTCCATGTTGTCTCTATGTATTCTGAGGTCGTCCAAGAAGCTCATCAGATGCTCCCCACCGCTTCCGATCCTGTCAAACTTTCGAAATGATCCCAGTTGATAGCCATTGGGATAGGGAATTACTAATTCCTTTTTAACCAAAGGTGGCTCCAAGTCAAATGCCATAGCGGGTGAGTTGCAGTTGACCTATAGCAGTCATCGTAGCTCTCCTTGTGTTACCGGAGATTCATCATGTACTTCTTTGACTATTTCTTGATGTGACTGAGTGTCATTAGCGCGTCTGGTCATTCCCTCTGCCCTAACTTGGGCATTGAGGTTTGTTACCAAGTTAGCAAGGTTTTGTTGGTTGGTCACAAGGTCGCTTAACACGGCGGCTGGTATAACTGCCCGGGGAATCCCTTCCAATCCTCCAAAAGTGGCCACGGGTGTTTCGAGCGTTCTCAAGAGGCAAAGCTCTTGTTGATTTTGAACACGCTCAGGGAATGAGGTATGGGAGCGGACGCCTTCTGTCTCCCCAGTCATTGTCGTACCCCCTATCGAGCGTTCATCGTACTATTTTCGACATGAGGGAAGTTTCTAAACTGAACGAGAGTCTTCGTGGTGTAACTCCTTGAACTCGTGGTTGACCTTCCATTCGGCGATGGCACCTCCCCGGTGGAGTCGCCAAATGTTTCAGGATGAATGAAAAATAGGGAATGGATTTGATTTTGATTCTAAACTATTGAGAGTGCTAAAGGGAAGTACCACCATTTATGCCCTCAACCCTATTTTATACATCTTGATCCTTGTTCTGCAAGTCTATTAGAGGATACAAGGCCGTACAATACAAACATTCACAATCAAACAAAAACCTCCCTTATGACTACTGTAAGGTTGACTAGTATAGTGAGACCTTGGCTTTATTCGATCACCCTTGAGGATCTCCTTAGCAAAGGATTAAGATGAGACTTTATATTATAATGCAAAGTACCTCTCCATTGTGTCTCTATTAAACATCTTAGGATCCTAAACGTCTAATGATACACTGCACTTCGGGTCTGTATTATTCTGTTGTTTGTTTCCTGTCACGTTATTGCTTTCACTTAAAAGCAACACTGACTTATGGAGAATGTATCCTCTCCAATTACTGGAAATTTCCAGTATGTGGGACCCATACATGAGTTGTGTATATTTCTCTCCTAGTGAAAATTTCTAGGGAGAGAGTCTTTATTCTGAATTATGTCCCCTTATCACTTTCATTGTCTTTTCTCAACAACAATTAGAGCTTAATGAGCTTGATCCATTTCTGATTAAGGTCCAAAACAATGATATAAATTCGTCCAAAAAAATTGTTAAAAAACTATTTAAAAATATATTTAATTTACTTATAAATTTTGAAAAATTACATTATTTATGCAAAACAAAAACTTTATGACGAATTCTCGTAAAATAAAAAGGAAAGAAAAGAAAGAAAAAAGAAAGAAAGAAAGAAAGTGAGTGTAGAGCTTGTTTGTGTGCTCTTGCTCTTGCTCTTGCTCTTGCAATTGCAATCTACAAGTTGCAAACACTTGACCTTGTCACCTTGAGCAGAGTTGAGGGAGCAAAAGCAAATGGTGACGAAGAGACTGTTACTGCTTCTAAAGCCCTTCCGCGTATCTGCACCACCTTCCCACACCCACCCTCCGGTAATGCTTCTTCCCAATATTGGCTGCACCTAACAAATTTTTCAGGCGAATTTATATCACATAACAAGATTGCTTGGTTATCTGCTCCCTGTGATGGTTTTGTTTGTGTTATTGAATCTTTTAGAAGTCCATGGTTGAAGGGTTGGGTCGGCATTTTCCCATGTGCACGCATTTTGCTTGATAAAATGCTAATGTGAGGTTATGTTTGGGTGGAGGCAAAATGGGTTGGTGGGAAATCACAAGATCAAACATTTTTTTGTATCCGTCCAGCTACATTACCGTTTTCCACCTGCCCTTATTCATCTCAACCCAGAAAAGCTTTAATTAAATGCTTAAGAGGGGATAGTAGTAATTTCTCATAAATGGAACTGGAACCAAGAAAACATTTCTCTACGTGTCATATATAATCTATATTTATTGGGAGTGCATCAGCTGAGAGTGTGGGAGTATGAGAGGAACGAATTTTAATTATAGAACCATATATGGATAGTCAAGATTAGATTAGAGTATAACCAAACTTGACCAAACTGATAAGCTGAGTTTTATGATTTGATTATAGTGATAGTACCCAGGAGCCGATCCTTATATGAATTCTTACTTGATAAGGGATGCTTCTGGTGTTTTTGGCTTACATTTTACTTGGATAGGAGGCATTGTTGTAGGTCTTTCTTGTGTAATTTGAAGTTTGAATTCTGTTAGAAAATTGCAGATCTTGCATTTCTTGGATAGTAGGCATAAGGTGCACCATGATTCCGTAAACTTTTGTCAAGAAATTCTGCAAAAAAAGTCAGTTCAATGGAAAGCTGTGCAGTGTAACAGTTTGTCACAGCCCATCAATGATGTGGACCTGGTTGTTACAGTTGGTGGTGATGGAACTCTTCTGCAGGCCAGCCATTTAATGGATGACAAAATTCCTGTTCTTGGAGTGAACTCTGATCCTACAAGTATTGATGAGGTTTATATGCATGTGGTTTTGGTTTTAATATTGATGTATTGGCTTTGGAGTTCATACATTTTATTTGATAATCTTTTGGAATATGCCAATTTCAGTTTTCTTTACGCAAAAGAAACAGCCTGACCAAGTAACATATTCTGGTCATATTTCATTTGCAATAGGTGGAACGATTCAGCAGTGAGTTTGATGCTACTAGAAGCACTGGCCATCTTTGTGCTGCAAGTGTTGAAAACTTTGAACAAGTAAGATATTCACTCTTTTCTACCTTTAGAGGAAATAGTAACAGTCATAATTCTATCTTCCTTGCTATGCCTTGGGGGTTATAGTGGCCGGCTAGCATGTTGTGGAATGAAAACTTGAAATGTTCAAATTTTATGACAGCATCGCCATAATGATGAGCCAGTAATTACTTCTGTGAAACCAATTATTATACTGTAATTTACCTGTCAAAGCCTGTTTGGCATGGATTAAAGATAGGACTGGTTTTGAGGTTCAGAATGTACCTCTATTCAATTATTAAAGTTGAGAAAAGCCTGCACAAATGTGCATCCAAAAACAATTTCCATCCTTTTTAAATACTTCTTTGCCACTCAACCTTGATGCAGGTTTCAATTTTGGTACCTAACTTACTGTTGCAGAGTCCACATTGACTAGAGATAAGGCTAAATAAAAGTATATAAGCCTTAGGCAATCCTCACCCTACAAGCTAGCTGTCGGGGTTGAGTTAGGCCCGATCCAAAATTTAAGACTTACAATTTTATACCAATCCAGTCCATAAGTTCATGAGCTGCAAGCCCACCACACAAGTGGCGATATCTTTTGAAAGGGAACCCATTCATTAAAAAAAGTTCTTAAATTTCTAATTTGTACAAATGTGCTGTTCCCCCAAATTAGAATTCACCTGTTGATATATTACTCTATGTTTTTAAGTTAGTTGTTTAAAATTTTACAAATATTCGACATCAAATGCTTCAATTTAGTGATATCGTTCATGTCTTAGTACGTAACTGCAAATTCAGGTATTTTCCCTGAATATATGAATTCTATGTAGAACATTCCCCTACTTATATAAGACTGGGATAATGTCTAAAATAAAATAAAAAATGGATAAAACTTGTGACTTTTATTAACATATAGGAATTAGAAGTGGCTTTTACCTTTGTATTTGTTGCTTTTTTCCCCTTAAAATTATAGAAAATATAAACTTCTTACCAGATAGATATGAATACATCTGGTAATTCCTGGCAACTTCATTGAGATTTTATCTTTATTTCTCAATCTACATACAACCCCTCTTAACATCAGATAAAAGAAGCTTTCCTGTAATTCACAGTGCTTACAATCCAAATTATTTGAACAGAGGAAAGCACAATGAGCTTCATTTTTCTTTTGGTTGTATCCAATCTCCATCATTTCATCCTATTCATTGAACCTTGAACAACTGCAAACATGATCTTTGTAGCTGGCTAGCTGCTATAATTTTTCTTCTGTCACTTTTTTAACATCTTTTTCAGGTTTTAGATGGTATACTTGAAGGTCAAATTGTTCCTTCCCACCTAACAAGAATAATGATATCTATTAATACGCTACACTTGTCAACTTACGCCCTCAATGATATCTTAGTTGCGCATCCATGTCCTGCTTCACTTTCTAGGTTCTCCTTCAGGTAAGAGCTTCCCTTTGAGATATTAAAACTCTTTGATTCATGTATGTTCTTCCTTATTTTTATCTCATAGCATTAGTTCTCTTCCTCCCACCACCCAAACAAAAGAAACGGGGATGAAAAGTGAAAATAATGGAAAAGGAAAAGAAGTCAATTCACCTTGTATGTTTGCAGAATCACAAAGGATGTTCAGCCATGTTCCCCACTAGTTAACTGCAGATCAAGTGGTCTAAGAGTTTCAACTGCTGCTGGCTCAACAGCTGCAATGCATTCAGCAGGCGGATTTCCAATGCCAATTTTATCTCAGGATCTCCAGTACATGGTAAGGGAACCTATTTCACCTGGGTCAGTGTCAGACTTTATGCATGGATTGATTAAACATGACCAAGCAATAAGAACTACATGGTGTAGTAAAAGAGGTGTGATATATATTGATGGTTCTCATGTCAACCATACCATCCAAGATGGGGATATCATTGAGATGTCTTCCAAAGCACCGAGTCTGAGAGTTTTTCTGCCTCATCACTTGTTATAAATAGGAAAGATGTGATGTAAAGAGAGTTTCACAGGATATCATCACCAGGAAGATACGCAAATTTTGCTGGAGGATATGTGTATGTAATGAAATAGTTTAGGCCACACGAGCTAACAGGCTCTTACAATGTCACATTCCTTATTAATACCCATGCATTAATACAAATGAAATAGTTTCTGATGTACGTATCACTCAAGCTCCAGTGGGGAGTGTTTTGATAATGGAAAATCAGTGGTTCATCAGCTAATAAATCGGGTATCTCTTCTTATATCCTTTGGTAGGACAGTGTATATCGGTCTCCCTGGTCCTGGAGGGATCAAGATTCAAAAGTTTAATTAGATCCCTTCTCTTAAAGTTAGAAACATCCCATTTTGAACACGTTTATTGTATATTGTTGTTATTATAGCTGTATAGACCATAGAGTGCTTTTGCAATCCATTTAGATTACCACATGCTAGTTCCCTACAAGTGCAGCAGATTATGTGCTACCTAAGCGAATTATTATTATTAGGCTAAATTATGTTTTTGATCCCCCAAAATATCGCGATTTTCTCATTTGGTCCCCCCAATTTTTTTTCCCAAGTGGTCCCCCAAAAATTGTAACGCATTCCCATTTTTTTTTGTATAAACCATAGGTATCCCCTAAACCATAGGTATCCCCTATTACCAGAAGCAATCCTATTTGGGGCATCCTATTCGGGGCTTAGTCACAGTTAAGGCTTTTCACCCCTCCCGAAGAGTGTGTTTAGTGAGGATCGAACCCAGGAGCTCTTCCCACAATCTCAGCCTGCGTTGCCAACTGAGTCACAACTCTTTGGTAACGCATTCCCATTTGGCCCTATGTTAGGGCACCATTTATTATTTCTGTTAAATGTTTGCGTGGTAGCTTATGTAGACAAAATAAGCCTACATGACATGCACGTGTCATCTTATGTGTCCTACATGACTTATATCACTATCCTTCATGAAAAAAACAATTATAGAGTTCATCAATGTGACTCACAAAAAGGTGTTGATTAACCACATAGAGGCTTATTTTGTCATGTAGGACACATAAGATGACACATATGCATGCCATGTAGGCTTATTTTGTCCACTTAAGCTGTCACGCAAGCATTTAACAAATATAATAAACGGTGCACTAACGGAAGGACTAAATGGGAATGCGTTATAATTTTTGGGGACCACTTGAGAAAAAAAAATTGGAGGACCAAATGGGAAAATCGCGATATATAGGGGGACCAAAAACATATTTTAGTTTATTATTATTATTATTATTATTATTATTATTTATTATTATTTATAAAGAGTATTTTGTAAAGGTTCTTCTGGTTCGGATTTTATTAATATATTTTAAAATATTTTCTTTAAATATACTTGGATTTCCTATAAAATTTTGAATTATGGTATATATTAGAGTTGTCATCGCATCTTGTTCTTGAGTTCCAACTTTTACGCTATTTAATACTAATTTTTTTTATATTATATAAATTATCTCACCAATCTTTTAACTGACTAATAAATCCTTGAATTATTGCTATTGTTAAATTTAATGTCATGGTCACTTAATCCATTTAAATTACATTCTACAATGTCTAATCCTATATAAGAATTTTGAACAAATTCACCTTTTTTTTATTTGAATATCAGGATGTGTACATCTCGGGTAATAATTTCTTAGTTTATGGTAACCTCTATTATGAAATTTTATTTTATTTATTTTTAAATCTGTCTTATTTATAGTATTTATTGATAACTTTCTTACACTTAATTTTTCTAAATTCTTTTTTATGCTTTCTATATCTAATTTTATATCACTTTTAAATCTTATTGTGTCTTGATTCCTTTTGAGGTACATTATTTAATGGGTAAAATATGTTTTTCGTCCATGTAGTTTCGATCAACTTGGGTTTTCGTCCCTATACTTTAAATCCTTGGTTTTTTGTCCCTGTACTTTCAAAAACTCGTAACAGTAGTCTCTGCCGTCACTTTGGTCCGTTAAACATGCCACGTGTCAATTGCCCAGCATGCCACGTCACAGGTTTAACGGACCAAAGTGACGGCAGAGACTACTGTTACGGGTTTTTGAAAGTACAGAGGCAAAAAACCAAAGATTTAAAGTATAGAGACGAAAACCCAAGTTGACCGAAACTACATGGACGAAAAACATATTTTTCCCTTATTTAATTTATATTTTGATTTTACACGAAGGTGTGTTACTGTATTTGGTTTTGAAGTACTCCATACATTTATATTGTTTTAATTTTCTATTTTAATTAATTATTTGCCACAATTTCTAATATTGTATTGGAAAAATTTTATTATTGATGTAATTCTTTTATATCTTTTTTGTCTACTAATTTTTCTTCAGCATTTACGTCTTTATAAAGGATGGTTTCTATTTCTAAATCTTTTACTTGTAATTTTATTCCTTTTAGAGGAGGATATTCAAATTCTATTATTTTTTTAGTTAAAGTTTTTTCATGAGGTTGTTTTTTTTAAAAGGGTTTAATTTTCTATATTCTTTAAATGGATAATCTAAATTATTTTCTCACGATAATTTGAAAATCGGGTAAAGAAATACATGTTAATTTCATTTTCTATTAAATATTAATAAAATAGTTTTTTAAATTGCTATATTTTTTTTTTGAAACATTGAGGAAAATCAATCTCTTCTATATTTATTAGAGCCAACAAAATGGGCTATCCCGACCGGGCAAACCTCCAAAAGGCTGTAAAAATGTAGTACTCTGGCATTTATTTTAGAGGTATGAATAACTCCCGAACTTTTTAACCCAGCCGAATAAAGCCACCTACGCGCAAAACCCACAAAAGACCGGGTAGCTCGTAAAAATCAGGCTACTCGCTAAAAGCCCGCAAAAATGTAGGGTCTGTGCACTTGTTTTAGAGCCAGGTAGCTCGAACTGTCATCTCAAGTGTATATTATATTGAGCTTCAAAATCTTCTCTAATCCATTGTTTATCTATTTGAAAAGATTGTTCTCTTGTTAAGGTGTTAGAATGTGTGAGGTCGTTGGAGAATATTGAGGAGATTCTATTTTGACTTCTTGGTATAGAGGTTTAGATATTTCTAGAAGTTGATCCATCTACTTAGTGTATTGAAGTTTCTGGTCAACATAAATTTTGTGATTCTAATATTTTTATGGAGTATGATTTGTTCATTCATAATCTAATATTAGTATCTTTTTGTATGATTTCTCTGATTTGCATATTATACACTTTATCTTGCACAAACATTTCTTCAAATTCTCATTCTTTTAGTACTCTTTTCATAACTTCTTGATAACTTGATTTTTTAGAAACTTGAACTGAGAATTTGGTAAGGTTGGCTTCTAGCAATATTATTTCATTTTTTAGTGATGATCTTAAGGCTTTAAAATTATAATTTATTTTTACTACCTTATAATAAATTTTATAAATTATGTGAAAAGGGCAAGTTCTTTCATTTAATATTTTATCAAGAGCTTTAATAAATAATTTTATTGCATTAGTTGTATATTCATTTTTATATCCATTGAAAAATTTGGATAGTAATTAAAAAAAATAAGTCCATTATAAAGATTACTTTCCATAACAACTATTATTCAATCACCAAATATTTTTAATCTTATATCACTTAATAACTTTATTACAAGGGTACTAACTCCTAATCCATAATTTGGTTTTAATGCTACTTGTATCCATCCCAAATGAATAAAATTATATCCTTTTGCAATATGTTTATCTAGTATTTCTTGTTCTAAAACTAGTAATTTTTTTATTTTGTTTTGTTCCTAGATAAATTTCTTCATAAGAAGAAGAAGACCATAAAAATTGTTGTTTACAGACTTCACAATTTTTTACTATAGGCACTGACCAATTATAAAAGGAATTTTCTATTTTATCTATTTGTAATTCTATTGTGGTGGCTTCCTTTTGAGATGTTGATGGGAGTATCTTGAGAAGATTGTCTAAGTATTATTTTATTATTTTTCTTAAACTTAAATCACTCAAAGTTCTTAATAGACCGGTCATTTAAATCCTTTTAGACTTAAATATGTTTTTAATCCCTTCAAAATACACTAGTTTTCATTTTAGTCCCTTTAAAATTTCTTTAGCTTTTCGTCCTCACAAAATCACTCCTTTTCAAAATAGTCCTCACCGTTAGACTAACTTAACAGCTTGCTAATGTGGTTGTTACCATATTAGATGACGTGTCAATCTTCTTCTTCAACCTTATGTTAGGACCACAGGAAACACTAGAAGGGGGGTTGAATAGTGTTTTAAAATCTTTACAGATTTTTCATGAAAACCTTTTACAACAAGCAAACTGATTTGAAACTAATTGACCAACCTTTCAAAACTGGGAAGTTCAGCAACTTGTTGGTGCAACTCAGAAGGTTGAGTAATTAGCTTTTAAAACGTTTTTAGCGCAAAGAAAAGATTGTTTGCTGCGTGGATTCATAAAACAACTTTTCTTAACCCTCCTTGGTTAGTAATAAACAGATAACAACGGAAACTAAAGAGTTAAGGGAAGAGAGAGAACTTAACACAAAGATTTATACTGGTTCACCCACTAACCCAGTGAGCTACATCCAGTCCCAAGGCAAACCACCACTGGATTTTCACTAATCCCGCAAGATTACAACAAGTATTCTTTTACAGACAAGCCTCTCCAGGCTCAACGAGTATTCTTTGCACACCTGGCCTCTCCAGGCCCAACGAGTATTCTTTGCACACCTGGCCTTTCTAGGCCCAACGAGTATTCTTTTACAGACAAGCCTCTCCAGGCTCAACACCAACTATTCGTTGTCTTCGACTGCCTCTCCAGGCAACTCATGCAATATTCTTTGTACACCCAAGCTCTCCAGGCTGAACAAGTATTCTTTATTTTCAACTGCCTCTCCAGGCAATTTAAGCAGTATTCTTTTACCCCGGCCTCTCCAGGCTTAACCAAGTATTCTTTTACCACAGCCTCTCCAGACTTAACCGAGTATTCTTTCTTTCTCCAAGACTCTCCAGGCTCTCAGACACTTATCAGTGTTTACAATACAAACTAAGTTTAAGTTTCTGAGAAACATAAACTTAGGTTCTTCTTGTACAAAGGGTTAACTGAGTATGACTCAGGATACAAAGAATAATTCTAAGTACAAGGGTATTACAGAGATACAAATGTATGATTTTCTAATCGGGTTCTTCTCTGTATCTGAATTCTTCTTCAGAGAGTTGGCTTGATAAGATATCATTTTGAGCTTCTGCCAGATCTCTCTTGGGCATTATCTCCGCCTTGGGCTTCAATGCCGCCAATCTTCATAATCCTTTCTTGAGGCTATTTATATGTTCTGGAAATATATCCGTTGAAGATTGCTTAGTATACCGTTGAGAAAAGTAGCTGTTGAGGATTGCTTGGTATACCTTCTTAGAGTCGTTGTGAGATAGCTTCTCTTTTGCTTATCTTCTGACTTGAGCAGATTAGGTGTGTAGATATGAATTAGTTCTGAAACACAACAGTTTGGCTCTTAATCTTTTCTTGAGAGAATTTCTAATGCTTCAGCAGGTTGATGTTCTTCTCTCTCTCTTTCTCTTCCTTTTCTTCTGATATCTTGATGGAGATGATGAGATTCGTTAGACTTCTCCTTTGTCCCGTTGTGCAATACTTTTTCTTCTTGATTAAGGTGCATGCTTCTGATAGCGTATCACAGAGGCAGTACAGTAGTAGGCGTACAACAGCGCTGACTCTATCTCTGACCTCTGTTTGCTTTTTCTGCAACAGGTTTCCTCTTTTGTGTCAGGAAATACAGTTGTGCCATAAAGCCTTTGTTTCTCCTTGCACCGATTCAGCTTAACCTTAATATTTTCTGAGACTTGAGTCTTTTAATGAGATAATCAGATTGACTCACAAGTCTTCAGTGGGTAGCAAGACGTCTCTGGCTTCAGAAGGTTTTCAACAGATTCTGTTCTTCAGAGAGTTTGATCATTTTCAGAAGGTCATCTTCCTCAGAAGGTTGATCATCTTCAGCAAGTCCTTTGTTCTCTTCTCTTCAGATGGTTGCTACAGTATTCTTCATGCTGGTTACTTTCTTCAGCAGGTTGCTTATCTTCAACATATTTGTTCTTCTTATTTCTTCCTTTGCATTTCTTCAGCGAAATGTTCTCTTTCAGCAGACTTCTCCTTTCAGCGTTTCTTTGTAGTCAGAAATTAATTCTTCATCATTCTGTGCTCTTTGATTTTGCGATCTTCTTGAAGACTTTCTTTATTTTCATCTTGCACGAATATTTCTCTTCTCCTCAGCAGGTTCAGGTTTCTTCAGTTCAGTAGGTTGGTTGTCTTCAGATAGTTGCTTCTACAGAGTTCCTGAAACACAAAGAAAAATACCTTTCTCAGTAGAACCTATTTCTATACAATCTAATTTGTTAATCATTAAAACCAAGGATAACGAGTCTTGAATCTAATTTGAATACTTAAATTAATTCTGAGACTCAACACCTTATTTTCATGAGCTAATACATATACAATTTGTCCTTTTTTAGGTCTCTACCTATTTTTCCAACTCTTAACAACTCTAAAACTTCATTGTTTCACATCTGAACTAGGTAGACCTCACCTCAATCAAAGACCACACTTGTTATAAAAGAAAGTGAATCCCTTTCACACTGTTATCACTGTCAGCACTCTCCTCATCCCTCCCCAACATCATTCTCATCCTTAACACCCTAGCTAATGTTACCATCATTTACAACCTCATTCCTATTACCTCATTCATCATCACCCATACCACCATCCTCATCCTCTAGATATAAAATGATCATATCCTTAATAAAAAATCTAGCATAAGTTGTGGCATGCAGATCAAAAGTCAATGGGTTGAATTTACTCCTATTGTCCAAAAAGTATAATTCATTTTTATTTATTTATTTAAGTTTGAAAAACTAATTTTCCATTTATTATGTAATTTAATAAATTATTAAATTTTTTAATTGACAAATCTGATGTCACGTAAGAATGAGAATACCATATCAACTTTTGTACTAAGTTACTAACGGACAAATCAGCAAGACTTACATGAACTCAAATGGCGAGAACTATTTTAAAAAAGAACATTTTTGTGAGGATAAAAAATTGAATTTTTTTTAGGGGGACTAAAATAAAAGTGAATGTATTTTGGAGGGATTAAAAACATATTTAATCCATCATTTTAATACTTTATGTGATGGGACCACCTCTATTAAACATTCTATAGCTTACCAATAAATTTAATTACTACATTCCTAAGGTTTTATTACGAGAAGCACAAACTTAGAAGCTGACCAACGTATAAACACGTCTTCGTGCTACAATAAATACTAAAAAGATTTAAATTATTTTTGTATAAGAACTAATTTTATAAAGTTTCAAACAGAAAAGCCTAACCCTCTTACATGGCGACGGCATAGCTAGGCTATGATACCAAAGCTTATCATGAATTTTATTAATATTATAGCTAGAGTTAAGTTTTTAGAGAGAGGATTTATTAACAAAGATTTGATTGATCATATTAAACTTTATAAAATAAGAACTAATTAAACTCTAAAAATCTAACTGATACGTGAAGCAATGTTTCTTACGAAAATGTTAGATATTAAAAAAGTTTGAATTGTTACGGTTAATATTTAAGTACGTATTAAATATATTTTTAGTCATTGAAATATAGTTAAGATTTTATTTGTTCTTATAATTCAAAATTAGTGGATTTAATCCCTTAAAAAGTGAAAATACCCCTTTTCCGTTCTTATTGATAAAAATTTGTAACTAACCTGTAGCAAAACTGTGTAATAAGGATTAAATTAGCGTATTTTTAATTTTTGAAGGACCAAAACCACTGGTTTAAATTATAAGGACTAATTAAAACTAATTTTTAACAACTGAAAAATAATTCTTTAAGCAATTAAATTTAATATACTTAATTAGAAAATATTTTAATGTACTATTTTATATAGTTTGAGTTATTTTACAAATATAAAGATACAAGAAACAAATTTTCACATTTAAATTATGGATAGAAGACTTACAATAGATGCAAGGAATAGAACTTCTAAGATAACTTCAACTGAGTTTGATATATATGAGAAAATAAACACTCTTACAAAATCATTAACTTTGATACAAGAAACTAAACATTTTTACAGAAATAAAAACACTCTTATAAGAGCACACACTCATTTTTTCCTTTTCAACTTCATGCCTAGAAGAGGAAAGAAGTGTCCTATTTATAGTAAGAAAAAGTATTTTTCAAATATTATAATGCTAGATCACATGTAAAAGTTGTAGAGATTCCATAAGTTTTACCACCATTTTGTCCTTCAGCCTTGAAACTTGCACGATTTTCTTTCTAGGTTAATAAAGAAAGAAACGTGCAAGTTTCAAGACCAAAGAAAAGGTGGCAAAGCTCATGGAATCTTGACAACTTTCATATGACACTTTTTTCCTTAAAGCAAGATGTAGACACTTCTTTTCTCTTCTCTTCATGAAGTTGAAAAAGAAAAAGCCGTTATTATTATTATTATTATTATTATTATTATTATTATTATTATTATTATTATTATTATTATTATTATTATTATTATTATTATTATTATTATTATTATTATTATTATTATTATTATTATTATTATTATTATTATTATTATTATTATTATTATTATTATTATTATTATTATTATTATTATTATTATTATTATTATTATTATTATTATTATTATTATTATTATTATTATTATTATTATTATTATTATTATTATTATAGTAGTAGTAGTAGGAGGTAATCTTACACAAAATTAACCTCAAAAGAGTTGATCGAGTAGAGCAAGATAAGGTTTAGTATCTAACATGTCATAGGTTTGCCCACCTGTTCCTTTGAGTGAGGTAAACATAAGCACATTTGTGCTCTTTGAATTTTGAGACTTTTCACTTTTCATACCTTGGAATGAGATACCATCCTCTCAACCTACAATTCATTACCAAAAAAATCTTACACAAAATTAACATTATTGATGCCTTTCATTTCAAAGGCTTGTTTAGGGATACATCGTAACTCAGCATCAGCAATGCCCCTTCCGAAGTATCACTGCAATATCTTTCCCCATTTTCCATCAAATGCAAACAGAAAGATGTGCAAGCCTGTTTGGGTTGGATTTTGTTTTTGTTACATCATGCTCAATAAAGCACAGCATACGAGCTTTTCTGAAATGTCTTATTTGGGCCTTGTTCTGTAATCGAGCTAACGATATGACTTATCATCACGGTATTCTAATGTTTTACATAAAATCTTATACCTCATAAAGAAATGACTATTCCGCCAAATGTTATTAATTTATTCATTCATGTTACAAACATATCATTTTTTTTTGCTTGCTACAAACAATATCACCCTTGTAGCAAAACAATGTCTTAGGCCTTGTTTACTTGCCAATAGTTTTTTTATTATAATTATTGCATACTATTAACTATTACATTGATTGCATCATTCAAATACCAAAAGGGATGCTGAAATGAAACAGAGAGAACGAACTGAGACACTATGGTCTGTGGGCCATTTCCTGTAGAATTAGGCTACTTGATCCAGCCCATGCTTTAACTTAAGATTTGGCCTGGGCTTAGGTTATTTGAAGGCCTTTTTCTTAGTTTAATCTTAGATGAGGCTAAAAGCATATATTTTTGTTATAACTTATAACTCCTTTTGTCCTCTATTTTTTTTTCTTAATGCTCTTTTCCCCTGTCTTTCATTTCAGTTTTCTCTATACATACAAATGTACAATATAATACTAAAATAAAATATTATGATAAAAACTGAATGTTAATAATACTCAACTTTTATAAGAAACACTTGTTGATTTAACTATCTTTTCCTTTTGTGGTTCAAAATAAGTTCAGTTTTATTTAATTTTCTAAACATTGAATTTTCACTATCAATGTAAAAAAATATCCCACTCTTGCTCCAATCCACTCCACCCAATGAGATCCAAATTTTGAACAAAATTTTTTCCCATCTCTCTTTTGCCTTAAACCATGCTGTATCTCATCTCTTGCTACAAAATATCCCCCATTCATGTCAGAGCTCATTTTCGTTTTTCTCCCCATTTCCCTAAACAATGGGGCCTCCTTCACGCTTGCAAATTCCCCAAAACTGCATTCCGTTTTCTTGGGAACAACAAGGCATGACCTAACTCTATGCCATCTCATTTTGTTTGCATAAATGAAAACATTTCCCAAAATAAGTGGATATATGCATTCTCAGTCAGTCAGCAAAAAAAATAAAGATAGAAAGTTCTCACAAAAGAGAAAGGGAAAGGGAAAAATCAACAACAGCCAATGTTTATTATCCAAAATATTTTGAGCCAAAAAATTTCAGAACAGGAACTTCACTAGATTTTTGTTCTTTTTAAGATTTTGATTTCTTACAGTACCCTTGCTGAAGCCAGCAAAGGCGGTCTCCTATGCTAGGACACTACCCATATGCTGCCACGTGTACATGGAGCTTCTTGGCCGCAAAAAATATCCACCCTTTTCTTTCTTTCTTCCCCCACTTCTTAAACCCTGTCCCTTGCGTGTTGGTTCCTCAAACTCTTCTCTTTTTCTCTCAAAATTTCAAGTGGGGTTCTCTCAATCTCTCTAAATTTGGTTATTTTCTGTGGATTAGAGGGTAAATTTTGAAACTTTGTGGGGGAGGGAGGTATGTTTTGAGAGAAAGGAAGGAACTTTGGTGTGGGATAAGAGAAACTTGAATTGGGTTTAAGGTAAAAACTAAAAAGGATGAAGATTCAGTGCAACGTGTGTGAAGCTGCGGAAGCTAAGGTTCTGTGCTGTGCTGATGAGGCGACACTGTGTTGGGAATGTGATGAGAAGGTTCATGCAGCTAACAAGCTTGCAAGCAAGCACCAGAGAGTTCCTCTTTCTAGCTCTTCCTCTCATATTCCTAAATGTGATATTTGTCAGGTACTTTGTTTGTTGCTCTGGTAATTTTCTATTTTGTTAGTGCAGAAGAAAGTTTTTTTTTTCCATTGATTTTTTAACTGATAATGTCTGAAATCAATTTGCTGTGCTAAATCCATGGAAAAGAGAACATTGGGTGTAATCTAATGACAGTATTAGACTATGTCATGATTTTTATACATATTTTGGATTGTAACAACCTTTGCTGCTGATTTTACACTCAGTTAATTCTAGCTTTTAGCAAACTTTATTATAGCCTATCTCTGATGGGATTACAAATCAAACTAATATCATCTGCACGAGAGAGTTTTTAAGCTTGTGCTATCTAGTGAAAAATGTATCCTATCAGCTGCTATTAATGATGTAAATTTTGTTTAACTTTGATTAAATTGATTACAAATGGTATCCATTAGTTTTGTTGGAGAACATCCAGAACAGATAACTTGAGTCTTTGTGAAAGATATATATTCTCAAAAATGAGTTTCCTTATTTTTATTTTTTTTTGATAATTTACATTTTGCGGATTTACGATAAATTCCATATTTATTGTCATAGAAAGAGGGCATTCCTTTTTATTTTCCCTATTTTTTTGTTTATATTTTTAATTTCTATAAGAATATCATTGATATGATTCCGTGGAGCCTTTATATGATTCTGAAGCATCTTAAATATATTTTACATGCTTGGAACAATGAAAATATTAGGAATCATGTTGATCACCAATTGTAATCTATACTTTCTATTCTCGTGTCTAATCTAACAATTGTACAGTTTTTTTTGTCTGATTCCTACATTTATTCATGGCCTGTTTTATTCTCACATCTATGCTGCATGGAGATATTCATTTACTTTGTAGTCTTCCTCTCTCTGATTGTGTGCATGTTTTGTTATGGGGAGGGGGAGAGTAGAATCTGGGGGAAGTCATAGCATGTACCATGCTATTAGGAGGAGAATGCTTAATGGTTGTTCAAAACTATTTCCTTGTTGGTGGTAACCATAAACTATTTTCTACCTTTCTGATATGTTATCAAGTGGAAAATGCATACAATATTCATCAATTGGCTTTATTTTCTCCCTAAATTCTGAAGTGAATTCTTTCCCATAGTAGTTATATACAGTCAGGAAAATCTGCTGCTTTTCCTTTCAGGAAGTAGGAAACCTGTGGCTTTATAAGAGGTGTGAAATATATTTGTGACTGAAACCATTTTAAGCATTATTAATGAGTCAAAACCATCTTAAATTATTATTTGTCCTGGTTCAGTTCAAAAGAGTTAGAAGTGTTTGTCATTTTGCATCAGCATGTGATGATGGTAGAGTTTGCTACCCCTTACAGGAAGCATTAGGCTATTTTTTCTGTCTGGAGGATCGAGCTTTACTTTGCAGAAAATGCGATTTGGCAATACACACTGCAAATGCATATGTCTCCGGTCATCAAAGGTTTCTTCTCACTGGTGTTAGAGTAGGCCTTGAAGCTACTGAGCCTGGTGCTTCATCATCTTCTTTGAAATCAGATTCTGGGGAGAAAGTTTCTGATACAAAATCATCTTCTGTCTCTAGAAAGGTTTCCACAATGCCTCAGTCATCAGATTACAATGAAGTTTTACCCACTGAAGTTGGAGGAGGTGGGGAGTTTCCACCAGCTAAGGTGTCATATGGTGGTGGTTCTACAGCTGGAAACATGTCACAGTGGACGCTTGATGAATTTCTTGGCCTAAACGAGTTAAATCAGAATTATAATTACATGGAAGAATCATCAAGGGTATGATCATAGTTGTTGCAGTATACCCTCATAATGTTTTGCCATCTAGATCATGGATGCCCCCGTATACCATGTTTGTTGGTTTCGTAGAGTTTTTATCTTTTGTTGCTTTGTTTTATTACTGGGGTTAGTATTGATTCATCTTTTGTCATGGATTAACTATCTTTACTATAGTACACTCCCCTTTACTCTCTCTTACACACACATACACAAATGTTCATGCATTCTCACACATTAAATTTTGCATGTGTATAGTACATACACACTGGCTCAAAAGTGTACAGGCCTCAGATACATATTATAGTTGAAAGATAGTTGGGGGATACAATTTTCAGTTAGGAAATTGAAGGGACTGTAACGGCTGATCCTGTCTTCTTAGACTGAATGTATATACCATGTTAAAATGGTCAAGTAAGACTAAACAACTTGAAAATATAGGTTTCATAAGTACATTGTAAATGTAGAATTTGACAATTTGTGAAGATGTGGGGGTACATGATTAGCTGATTTAAGTGCTTGTACTTTGTTTCTTTCCTTCCCTTATTTGTGAGCCCTTTTTTACTGTGGAAAAAAACTTTCCCTTTAAGAAGTGCAATATCCAATTGGCTTTCACTAATTAAAATTTAAAACATAGTATAAACATTCTTTTCTGAACTAAATAATTAATAACATCTTAAAGGTGATGATGAGCTATTGCCGAAGTACTATCGAATGACTATCCTCAATGGCAATCCATGATCAAGAACCAATAGTCCTATTTCATTTGAGTGCTTCAAAAATATATTATTTGGATCAGAATGTGGGAAGCTATTATTGTACATAATTTACTAAGAGATACATCAAAGACTGATGCTTTTTCCTAAATTAATGTTCATGCTGATTCAAGTATGTTTTGACATTGTAATAAACAAATGTTCATTAATTATCATTTTAGTTTGTGCTTTGATAGTGATGAACATATTTTTTTATGATCTTGGATCTATAGTGGTAGATGGTATCTCACATGATTTTCTTTTTCATCTGTTCTTTTTTTGATGAGTTTGTGCAGCCTGATAGTGGTAAGCTTGGGGATTCTGATTCTCCTGTATTAAGATCCAGTGAAGAGGAAATGGAGGATGATGACTACTTACGACGCGATACAGATTCATCATGGACAGTTCCTCAGATACCTTCCCCTCCTACAGCTTCTGGGTTAAACTGGCCAAAAGAACCTCAATATTCATCTAATAGTGCTTTATTTGTTCCTGACATTTGCTTTTCTAGCATGCAAAGGCCACACAAAAGTATATTTTCAAGACCAAGGAGGCATCTTTAATTTGTTTCATCTGATCCCTTCCCTAATCACTGGTTTAGTGCTATTTATTTGTTATCTGGTATGATGCTATTGCTAAGTGCTCCCCTCTTACAGAGAAGTTCAAGTTGATTAGCAACATATTTCTATTCATGGTTGTCTCAATTTCTTCTTGGGAGAAAATTTCTAACTGCACTTAAGGGGAGTGTAAAAGTTCTTGTTGCTTTCTCACTTCAGGTCTAGGATCCACTGAAGATGCATCTATTTGGTTATCATAGAGATCTTATTCAGTATTGTTTGGTTGTGTTAAAAGAGTTTTGCTCCTTCACAATGCATATCATTGAATTGAATTCTATGATAATGTTTCTTAGAACAAGGGATTCTCACCAATAGAGGGGTATGTAATGTTAAAAGAGTATAGATATCCTTTTGAGCTTATTATTGTTATTATTTGAGTAAAAGTAAGAATGACAATAGCATTGAATCTTGAAAAAGCTTGTGACT
The DNA here is from genome assembly GCA_026901365.1 of Sesbania bispinosa. Classification (NCBI taxonomy): domain Eukaryota; kingdom Viridiplantae; phylum Streptophyta; class Magnoliopsida; order Fabales; family Fabaceae; genus Sesbania; species Sesbania bispinosa. The sequence continues at coordinate 460,279 of QLOH01000650.1, read as the reverse complement.
GTCTTCAATGCATTTTCACTGAAGGTGTTGGAATTAGTATTTAGTTATTTATTGGTTTATTATTTGGTCTTCAATGCATTTTCACTGAAGGTGTTGGAATTAGTATTTAGTTATTTATTGGTTTATTATTTGCTGTTTTAAGAGTGATGGGATTAAACTTCAATGAGAAGTTAGATTGGGTTGGTTTAGATTTTCAAAGAACTGAGGTTTAAAAGCTATGAAGCACGAGTACTACAAAATTGGAGGCGTACCAGTACCTGTAACGGGTACGGCTCGGGTACGTACTGAGTACTCCTGGGTACGAGATTTCAAACAAATAAAAACGGGTACGGGACCGGGTACGGCTCGGGTACGTTTTGGGTACTCCTGTACCAAAACTATGTCGTTTTGAACGAAAATTTAGTTTTTTTTTTCATTTTTTTTCCTTTTTTAATTTTGATTTTGTAAATTAGAAACCCTATTGAGACCGTGCGCCCCTCCCTCACTATTCTGCTGTGTGTGTCGCCTCTAACATCATTGCACCACCGCTCCGTCTCGTCCGCCACCGTCTCGTCCGCGCCACTTCTGCGAACGTCCTCCACTAGTGCGAGCGTTCAAGACTCATCTGTGCGCAAACTCATCTGTGTTCAAGACTCTCCTACACTGTTGCTGTTGTTCATCTTCAACTAAGTTTGATCTTATTTAAAAATATGTTTGTTCTCAAATATGTTCGTCCTACACTGTTGCTGCGCTAACTCATTTGTGTTTTTCAATGATTTATGGAATTTGATCTTATTTAAAAATAATTTTATTGATTTTATTTTCATAGAATTAATGATAAAATTATATATATATATATATATATATATATATATATTAATGTACCCGTACCCTAGTTTTTTAAAAACCTCGTACCCGGTACCGTACCCGTATCCGTGCAACACATTTTAAAAGAAATTAAGTTTTAAATAAACTGATTTCCAAATTGATTTGTTTGGTTTTGAAATTGAGTTTAATATAATTAATTATTTTTGAATTGTAAGTATATATATTTTAAAATTCTGTGTTTTATTTCTAAATTTGTCTCTTTACATAAGTGAAAAAAATTAATTTTCTTAAGATTAATTTTACTCAGAAAAGAAAGGCAAATAATATAAAAATGTGTGGCAATATATTGCTTATATTGTTTGAATTTAGAAATGGTATTCTAAAAGTATATAAGATATGATTATGTTTAGACAATAAAGTAAAATTATTTTTGAAGTGTAAATTAAATTATATAGAATCACTTTGAATTATATGTTTTTATTATAAATAGATATTTTCATTTTTAATTTTGTCTTTATTTATTTTTTTAGACTAGTTATTCTTACAACTTCAAATTAAGTTTTATTATAAACTTTTTTTTGAGACATAAGTGTCTAAAATTAAATCATTTTATTTTAATTTGATTTATCTAAAATTAATTTGTTAAAATTAAAATTATTTAAAATAAAATTTATAAACGGATATATCCAAAACCTTAAACTTAGGGTGTAAATTAAAAGATTTATAGGAAATTCTCCCTTATATTGGACTACAAAATTTTGTACCTCTTTTCTTCCTTCCTCTATTCCTCCCCTAATTATTCTCTTCCCCTTCTCTCCAATTTCAAACATACTAATAAGGAATTCTTAGATGATTTTATCAAAAATCTGTACTTAAATGTTAATTACGATTACTTGCTAAAATGTGCAAGTAAGCGAAGAAATTAAAAGATAACCAAAGTGATATGCTTGGAATAAATCACAGGGACGACGCTATTTTGTCTTTTTATCACTAATAAGGTTCAAGAAAGGCTAATGGTTAAGCTAGGTGGGAACTCACTATCTATCATTAGTGGAAAGTGATGCCTTGTCTGTTATGCCCAGATGATGGCAAACCTGAATGATAATGCTAACTAACATATCTTTCTCTTTCTTTATAATATTGCTGATTGCACCTTGGTACTAAGGGTGAAAAAGTGAAAACTCAAGTTTGTTAGGAGATCAGAGTGGCTAATTACATGACAGTTGTTTTTTTTTTTTTAAGTTTTCCATAATTGAAAGTTACCGTTAGTTACACTTCAAAGAATAGTTAGTCAGTGTATGTTTGATTTGACGTTAAAACTGATCAAAACTCAACATTGGATTTCCCAACACAACTATTTATAGCGTTGGAAACATGAATTTACCAAGTTTGGCTAAACTCAAGTTTGGATTCCCCAACATAAGTATTCGTTTATAGAATTGATTTTAAATCACTTTTGTCCAATATATTTTGTAAATCGTGTATTATACAATTTATGTCATTGATTCTATAAATCTATCCAAATTAATTCTATCCAACTGTAAATCAAACAAACAATTAAGATAGATAAACTCACTTAATTTTCATTTCCAAATAAAATTGAGCTAATTTTTTATACAAACATTTGAAAATAAGAAATCAAGTGAAAATAAAAAATAGTATTTTTATTACTCCCTCCGTTTCTTTTTATCTGTTGTTTTAGAGTCTAAAATTTGTTTCTAAATAACTGTCGTTTTCACATACCAAGGCAACAATAAATGCTAATTTTCCAACTTTACCCTCTTCCAAAATTATTAAATAGTGGGGTATTTATTGCATATGACTAGAAATGGTAGAGAACTTTAAATGCTTTAATGAGAGAGAGAAAAGGTATATTTATAAACAATGGATCTAAAAAGACACACTTATTGCATTTCTTAATCCATGTGCAAAAACCTTAAACGACAGATAAAAAGGAACGGAGGGAGTATTAAAAGTTAAAATAGAAAAAAAAAATTCAAACTAAATATGTCCTAAAGTTTTAGTAAAATTGACTTTTGATCATAGGAGTTTCTCTATTTTAGGCTTTAATGAAGGGAGTCCCATATGTTCTTCTTACTTAATTGAATTCTGCACCAAAAATAAATAAATTGAAGAAGCATTAAAATATGTGGACCCTTGATAACCATGACCAAGTGGAATGATACTTATTCCCCTCCTCAATTTTCCACCTTTTATCCAAAAAAATAAATTACTGTTTGGTGTTTGTGATCCTTTTCATGATAGGCTTGGAAAAAACACAAACAGACAAAAAAATGCTAGATCACGCCGAAATTGAATGGACAACGGTGAATCTCAGTCTACAAGACCTATAGGACAAGAAGGATATTCCTTGAGATAAAAGTACCGAAAGCCATGCATTAATATGATATTGTTATACCACCAAAAATATCTCCCTCAAGATTGGTACATGTGACCAAGTGTTCATACTTGATATACCCTACATGTTATTTAACCTTGAACAAAAAAATCCTCAACAGTATGAGTCATTTCAAACCATATATCCATTAACTTTTTATTCGCCCATATTTTTTGGTCACATAATTTGTGAATGAGAATAGAACACCAAGACAAACACAGTGTTTGGCAGCTGTAGTCATATTATGAGGTACTCCCTCAATGTGTGGGGCGAAAATATTGAATGAAGCAGTAGTCATGCAAAACGTCATCCTTTGAATCTGATTTGCTAGCATCTTGAATTTGGTTGGCCCTTGTTTGTAGGATAAATCTTTTACCGAAACACAATGTAAGTGTCAATATCAACATTGAAAAAAAGAAGGCATTTTTAACACATGGACGGAGGTTCTAGAATCTTGATCATGGGCATATATATTTCATATCCAAAATCGATGCATAGGATTTTTCGACAAAGACAAAATCCAATGATTATGGACCTTACTACGCGATGTAAGTATCTGATTCTGATTTTTGTGTGAAAATTGCAATTTTCATTAAGATTATAAAGCTTAAAAATTCATGGCCAAATATTATTTGAAAAGATCTTACCTTAAGGAATGTTTATTTTTATACAATACAACTTTTGTGATTTTTGAGAAAAGATATTGACTTTTTATGTGAAAAGATTATTGGATTGGTGCTTTTTTTTTTCTAGATAAATGATTCATTCTAGAATATATCTATTATACGATTTATAATGAAAAATTGTACCAAAAATGTTATGAAATAAACATATATAAGTTATTATTCCTTATAAATAAAAAAAATATAAAGAGGACGATAAGTGACAAATAATAATACTCCCTCCGACTTTTTATAAAATACTTCTTACAAGTTTTTGTGATCTTTTTATAAGGCACCTTACAATTTCAAAGCAGTATTTATTACCATTTCTCTTATTTACCCTTGTTAACTTTAATTTCTTTTCAACTACCAAATGGTAGTGGAATTAGTTAATGGTATTAAATAAGAGTAAAACTAGAAAGTTAAAATATTTTTTAAAACTCCAATAAAATTAATTAACTTTAACCACTTTTATTGTTATATGTAATTCTGACACGATCTCATCCGAACTCAACCAGGATGCCTTAGATGCATTGCAAGGGATTGAAGATCCAATGACCAAGGCCAGATCTGAGCGGTTAAAGAGAGCTTTGCAACTCTTGATCACTGAAGTCCAAAGGAAAGTAGACCACCGGGTAGGAGAAGAACCAAAGAAGTGGTTTAACTTAACTCGGATTGAAGTACAAGAGTGCTGTCCGATCTGACAATCGGTTATGCCTGTTATCCGAATCTTAGGAGAGCCTATTTCGGAAAAGTGTATCTAATCAGATCATAATTGATTTATTTAGGATGAGATCTGTTAGAAATCAATATCATGATCTCTTAGGATTATATTTACATCTTTTAGGATTATATTTTATCTTATTTAGGATTAAATCTTTTAGGATTATATTTTATCTTATCTAGAATTAAATCTATTTAATTTAGGACTGTATCTTTTAGATAGTTTATTTTAGGAAATTCCTTTGCTATATATTAGCATTGAGAATCAGTTTGTACACAGTTATTTTTATCAATAAAATTTGAGTTTTCTCATTGTGAGAGCTTATCATTTGTTCTTGGATTAAAGAACTACTTAATAACTTAGGTTCTACCAGCAGATCTTGGCTAGGGTCTAAATGCTTATATCTTGATAACTTTGGTGCTTCCGGCAGGTCACGGATTATGTCAAGTTCCTATCTTTGATAGCTTTGGTGCTTCCAGCAGGTCTTGGATTGTGTCAAGCTCCTTACAGTTATTTACCGTTATTTACCGTTAATTGATCTTCAAGACATTCCTATCTTTACGCTTCGGTTCGTATCAAATTCGATTAAGTGTGCCTTAAAGGAGGAGGGAGTATTAAATTAGGTCATATGCTCCTGTAAAATAAATTCAACTCTTCGTTTATAATTTATGTATGGACTTTTCATTTCACATTGTCATATATGTCTTTCATGTATGACATACATTTTGAACTTTTATATTAAATTAAATTAATAGTATCTTTCTCTTCAATTAATTTTTCAAAAAAGGATATTTTTCAGTCAACGTTAGACATAATAACATATTTATAAATTATTATTAAATCAATTTTAAAATTTTTAAAATTAAAAAAACTAAATAATGTTTTTATTTATAATTTAATTTTTTTCATTAATATTAAATCAATTAGTATCAACTAAATTAATCTATATATACATATTTTTAATTAAATTTTTTATACTTTATAAAAATATTCATATAATACATTGATTAGTTTGTTAGTTAATAACTGAAGGTGTAAGATAATTTCTTGATTATTCATGTCTATGGAAAAGTCATTGAATCTTCACCTTTAATACCTGATAATACCTTACAATAATAGTTTTCACCAATTGGATAGAAGTTAAATCACCCAAAATTATTTGTTATAAAACTTGTGGTAAGACCATCTTCAATTGAGCAACTCGTGTGAGTTTCTCTATTGAAAAAATTATATTTCTTCACTTTCCCATAATGTTATATCATTTTTCTAATTTTAAATCAATTCAATTATCATTTTCCTCTAATCTAACTACTGTTAAAAGTTTTTTTAAATGAACCCCACAATTGGTCACACGACTATTGTAAAGCATCAAGTAGGTGGTTAGGAATTAAGGCAACAAAAGCAACCATTAGCTTTATTCTATCTTAATGTATGATTGAGATTCTTTATGATGTACGTTTTGAAAAGAACTCCATTTTTTTTATGAAACTCTTTGATACTTGGGCCTTTTTAAGAATGAGCTTGTTTGTTCTTGAGTAATTTGGACTTGCAGATGATCTTGCCATCTTGGATCTTAATGGATGAATGATCGGTGAGAATTTTGCCACCCACCAAATTATGTTTCCTGCCCACCCCAAAATGTGTTTTCCTCTCTCCCCCTCTCTCCTCTTACAAAATCAATGTAGTTGTTTTAGATTCCCTCCCCCTTAACGCTCGTGTCCAAAGCTGAGAACTTTGGTCTTCTTTTCTGCTTAAAAAGCTCTTTCCTGGCTTCAATTTTTCTATCTGCGTCCTAAGACAAAAGGATCTATTTAGTTTCCAAACAGACTCGTAGTTTTTCCTTTTTCTTTTCTCCCTATGGTTGTAGTGGTGGGTTCTTTAGCTGATTTATATGGTGGCGGTGAGTAACATTGTTGACAATGATGAGTTAATTACAAATGACTATCAAGTACCTTTACTTACAGTGCTTCGAGATGTCAAACCCAGAGAAGAGAAACAACATCATAGCGTCTTTTCAATTAAATAACATTCCTTTATGTTTTCAGCAAGAAGTGCAAGACATACTAGAATCCCTTGATGGTAGAGCTCTTGATCAATTTTGTCCTTTTACTGAATTCGTAAACTTGCACATAATTTCATTGAGGGCCCTCTTTGTATATATCCTTCTAACTTCCCGACCAATGTGTCCTTGGTCTATGCCCCACAATACTGGGCTATGCCCCTGAGCACGTCCCATGATCCTCTACCTTCTTGACGACTACTTACCTCTAGAGGGCTTACGAGGCTTATAGTGACCATCTCCTCCATTACGTTACTCGGTCGACTCAACTCCCAGGGAGTACACAGGCCCAAGCCTGAGCCTGTTTATTCAACATAGCGAAAGACTTTATATGCAGGGATAGTGACGATGTCTTTGGCCGGCCTAACTCTAAGGGAGTACACAACCCCCCAAGTCGGAGCCTATTTATTCAACATGGCGTAGGGGTAATGACGATGTCTTTGGTCGTCCCAACTCCTAGGGAGTACACGCCCCCCAAGCCGAAGCTGTTTATTCAACATGGAGAAAGGCTTTATAATCAGGGGTACTCACAATGTCTTCGGTCATGTGAGTCACTTTTGTTAGCTTTTCTTGAGTTTAATTGGCTGCACACAGATTGTGGAATTATTTTGTGTTTTCTCTTCTTGGTTTGATAAGAATTCAAGGAGGAATAGAGAGGAAAAAGACAAGAGTGATCATTATTGCAAAAGCCTAAATTGTGTACAAACACTTGAGTGGGTAAGGTTTCTAAAACAACAACTACATGTTATCTTGTTACTTTTAATTTGTTTGATTTACAACTGGAAGGTAATGTGAGCTTAGTTGCTATTGATGGAGGGAGTTGTAGTAACATTGTGAGCGCAAGTGTGGTGGAGAAGTTAAATCTTTCTACTACTACGCATCTTAGACCCTACGAACTCCATTGGTTAAGTGAAATGGGGAAGTTAGAGGTAAAAAGGCAAGCTACGGTCAAATTCTATTTTGGAAGGTATGTGGATGAAGTTGTTTGTGATGTGGCTCCATAGAGACATGTCACTTACTTTTAGGGAGGCCGTGGCAGTATGATACTAAGGTTGTCCATGATGGTGTAACCAACAATATTTCATTCAAATACCATGATAATAAAATTGTGTTGAAGCCTATGTTGCCAAGTCAAGTATGTGAGGATCAACAAACATTGAAGTTGAAAATAGAAAGAGAAAGAAGAGAAAAAGAAGTAAAGGAAAAAGAAGAAAAGAGGAGAGAAAAAGAAGTAAAAGAAAGAGAAGAAAAGAGGAGAGAAGAAATAGAAAAAGAAAGAGAGAAAATGAGCAAGGAAATTTTAAATTCTAATGTTATTTCTTCTCTTGTTTGTGATATTATTTTAGAGGGGCAAGAGGATGTAATTATGAATGAAACACACAAGTTGCCAAGTTTGAGAAAGAATTGTGTTGATATCATTCCTAGTGTTCCATTATACGTTCAACCCACTTTTGGAAGCCAAACTCATGACAACATTGAGAACAAGCACATGGAGTCTTATGGTTTGTCATATAATGTTACATGTTATAATAATTGTGTGATTAAAATCATAAAGGAATATCATAAGCATATTGGGGCTAACTTGTTACGTGATGAAAATTTTCGGAAAAATCATTTGAATACTCTTCATTTGATGCTTATTGAAAATATTCATGGATGTCTCCCTTTGGTTTTGTTTGATTTGTTGATTATGTCTAACATGCATAAGGATAAATCAAAAGAGGAATACAAGAGAATTGTCTACGACCATGGAATTTGGGCTTGGAAACTCAAAAAGAAGGCTTCCTTAGTGCATAAGGAAGAAAAGACAAAATATGAATTTGTACAAGTTGTGTTTGATCCAGGCATGTTATGAGGACATAGGGGGTATCAAGGCTATTTTTCAATATAAGTTTTATTTTCAATGTGTCTAACTTACACTCTCTTTAATGCAGATAATGACGCTCCTGATTTGAGGACAAAACCTCTTTAAGAGGGGGGGAGGGAAAGATGAGAACATGACCAAGAGCAAGGACAAGGAGAGCCAAGGAGGTTTTAAAAAATTGTTGAAACCCCTTATTAAAATAGAACCAAGTTTTGAAGAATTGAAGCTCAAGTTGATCAATTGCCTCATGATTAAAATGGAGGTTGCTTGACCTTAATGGAAGGGTAGTTTGTCTTAAATTAAACTCAATATGGAATGCCAAGTGGGCTGGTGGTGAGCGGCCAGAATTAGAGAAAATTTGCTGAGTTTTTGCTTCAAATAAAATTGCATTTGGTTGTGACAATTGAGCTTAAGTGCTTGATAAGTTCAAATTATATAATATATTCTTGCATTTTTACTGCACTTATCAAGGTTAAAAGAGTAATTTATGCCCCAAAATAATCCCTTTTTAGTAATAATTGTGTTTATTTGATTTGAATTTGAATTTGATGCTATTTTAATATAAAATCTGTTGATTTTGCAGATTTATGAGAAGATTTGAATGAGAAGAGAAGATAGCATTATTTGAGGATAGAATCTGCAGATTTGAAGTTTAAATGAGAACAAATAAAGATAAGACCAGTTGCCATTTAAACAAGGATTCTGCGAATAACTTCCCAATTTAAATTCAAAGGCAAGATAAATACAGAATCAGATCAAAAAGAGGGAAACAAGGGAAGCCAAGCAGATAAGGATAAGATCAGGAAGAAATCAAGCTGTTAAAAGAGGAAACGGAAGAAGCAGTTACGCGCTCCACTCTTCACTTGCGCTGAGCGCAGGGTGGAGCGCAACATTCTATAATTTACGCTTCGCGCAGCTGTGCAGATTTGTTTTTAGATATGTTTTCAAAATAGATTCTTTCCAGATTTAAGATAGCTTTCCTTGGTCTATAAATAGGACCTTTTGTAAAGATCAGAAGGAAGTTAGCAAAGGAGTGTTTAGCAAGGAGATTAGAGAGACGGAAAAGGCAGAGCTAGGATTGAAGAAAGTGACAGTATCTTCATTGGTCTGTATGGCTACCATGCGTAGCTAAACTCTCCAATAGGGTTGAATGTAGTTGATTCAATCCCCAAGTGTATGTGAATTCTCGTTATTATTTATGAATCCCTATTCTATAATCTTGGTGCTTTTATACTTTGCTTAATGCGTAGCTTCCGCACTTGTGCCGGAGCTATAGGTTGTTTTTATAAAATACATTGGTAAATGGTTTTATTAATTCAACAGCGAGTTTGGGGGAGCCGATACTTAGGAAACTCAAATTCTGATTATTAAAAGTACTCATAGATCGCTATAGGAATATAGGGGGAATCAATGATTGAAGAATTGGAATGTGACGACCTCTTCATAGTAGTCCCTATAGGAATATACAGTGAATTGAAAGTGTTAACGAACAAAAAAGTAAAGCAATCAAGCCGGGGTAATTTGTCGCTTGGGAGAACCCGCATGGATTATCTTCGAGTGGTTTACTGCTGGTAACTCGTGGTAAAGCAATATAGTTTGGCTAGGATATTATAGAAATATATTCATAAATAATATTGGGGTTCACATGCATAAGGGGTGCGATGATACGAAGTTCAATCCTGATCCAAGTAACGTTATCTTACCTTATCTCGACTATCTCTTTACTTTATGCAAATTTACTTTCTTCACAACAAATCATCAAAATATTGTTTATCACTTGATAGTCTGATCATTAGTAAATACGAAGCGAACCGTTCTCTGTGGATACGATAAACTCATACTTACTATTATACTGCTGAAATTTTGGTACGCTTGCCAGAACCTCATCAAATATTTTTAGCGCTGTTGCCGGGGAACGGTTATCAATTCGTATAGACTTGGGAGGTCAAATTATCAAGTTGTATATACTCTATCTTAGGACTTTAGATTTTTATTTTTTATTTTTAGGAATTTTTTCTTTTTGTTTTTATTTTTTCTTTTTATTAAAATTCTCTTCCACACTTACCCTTTTCAAGTTTTCTTGTTTATGCTTTTGAGAGGACAGGTTTCCCCAAATCAGTTACAATTTGATCCAGAAATAGAAAGGACATCAAGGAGGAACAGAAGTAGAAACAAGAGAAGGAGAAGAAGGATACTTGAGGAAGAACCCAAAAATATGGCAGAAGAACAAATACCAAGAAGAAGGACCTTAGGAGAATATGTCATGCATCAAGGACCTAGCCATTTTTCAAGCATTGTCTTACCAACAACTGCGAAGTCCTTGGAGTTGAAGGCTGCTCACCTCAACCTTATAGTGCCCACCAATTCGCAGGATGGGATCATGATGATCCAAATACACATCTTTCAAACTTTTATGAATTAATTGGCACTATGGGTTTTGAGGAAGGTGATTTAAAGTCTGTATACTTACGCTTATTTCCTTTCTCATTGATAGGTAAAGATAAGGAGTGGTTAAAGTCACATCCAAACCAAGTCTAAACAACTGGGATGTGGTTGAAGAAAAATTTCTGACAAGATTTTTCCCACCAGGAAAACACATACAAGCCAAGACAGACATCTCCACATTCAGGCAAGGAATAGATGAACCACTATGTGAAGCCTAGGAGAGATACAAATCTATGCTGCGCAAATGTCCCAATCATGGCTATGATGACATTGCACAACTCAACATTTTCTACAAGGGACTCAGGTCTGATTCAAAATCTTTCATAGATGTTGCAGCAGGAGGAACTATCTTATCCGTGGATGCAGAGAGAGCGATCTCAATCATTGACAATTTTGCTGAGAATGATCAACAAGCTCAGTGTGGACGACAACCAGCTCAAGTACAAAAGAAAGGAGTGTTGGAACTCAACAATAGTGATGTTACTCTAGCGGAAAACAAACTTATCAAAAGACAGATAGAGGCACTCGCAGAACAGTTGAAAGGACTTCCTTAACAGTTAAAAGCTGTCCTATCCCAACCTATTCAATCCCAACCTTTGATCTGTGACTTTTGCAGAGGCGACCATCCCAATGGTCAATGCTCTTACCAAGAAAATCAAGCCAAACAAGTTAACTTCATGGGTAACCAGGGGAGGCAAGGAAATTTCTCCAACAACAACAATCAGTACTCACAAGAATGGAGGAATAACCAAAACAACTCTGGATGGGGGCAAAATGGAGGGAACAGACAGACACCATACCAGCAGCAGCAACCATCAACGTATGACAAATTGAACGGGTTGGAAGAGAAGATTGATGCATTCATACAAGGATTCGATAGATTCAGGAAGAACACAGAAGCATCAATCAAAGCATTGGAAAGTCAAGTGGGCCAATTAGCAAACGAGATGGCAGAACATAAGAATGGCCACTTTACAGTAAACACTCAGACCAATCCAAAGGAGCACTGCAACTTGATTGCTACTGATGGCAACAGTACAGAAGAAAGTGATGTAGAAGGAAACATCACATTTAAAGAGGCAGTTCCCAAAGAAGAGATTGTCAAGGAGAGTGTTCAACCAGAGGAGAAGCCAAAAGAGATTTTGCAAAGAGAAGAAGGAGAACCAAAAGAGGTCTACACCACAGGCAAGTCACTTGACGCAGGTAAGTTCACTGTACCTCTTTCTATTGGTAATCAACGAGCTACATATGCTTTATTGGATCTTGGGGCGAGCATCAACTTGATGCCGCTATCGTATTTTAACAAGATGGGAATTTTGAAGGTCAAGCCTGCCAAGGTGAAGTTACAACTTGCAAATAAGTCCACTCAAAGCCCATATGAGAAGATTGAAGATTTACCAATTAAGGTGGACAAGTTTGTATATTTTGTTGACTTTTACATTGCAGAGACAGAAGAGGAGGATACTGATGTCCCCCTAATTTTGGGAAGACCCTTTATGAAAGCTGCCAAGGCAATAGTGGATGTTGATCGGGGAAAATACCAATTAAGCTCTAAAGATGAGAGCATTGTGTTTCACATTGACAGAGGAATCCCCAAATTGCAAAAAACTCCAGAAAAATTAAAAATGGATCCTACTGATGGGATTTATAGATTTAAAGTTAATTCTCAGCTGCCAAAGGTAAGAAAGAAAGAAGCTCCTCCAGATATTATGGAGCAAAAGAAGAAAAAGGTTTCTGGAATTCTGAGGAAACTAAGAATGAGAGTAAAGCAGCCAGAGTCAATCATGGAGTTCAGATTTAAAAAGAGAAAAAGAGCAGCATCAGAAGAAGAAATAAGTGAAGACAGTGATGATGAGAAATTAAGAAATTGGCATGGAGGATGGGAACTAAAAGGAAGAACTGGAACAGATTCAACCATCATCCTCCAATTAAGGCCACCATAAGTTTCTAAGTAACCAGACGTCGAGCTATCAGACGATAAACGAGCGCTTCCTGGGAGGCAACCCAACATTTTTTGTTTTAATTTTTCTCTTGTTTTTGTTTTTTATTTTTGTTTTGTTTAAAATCAACGCCTGTGTATAATAAGAAATTGTTAGGAATTGGATTGATTTTAATGAGTAAAGGATGAGAAACAATTAAAGTTTAAAAGCAGTAGAAAACATAAAATAGAATTTTAATTCTGTTTTCTGCGCTTCACCCTCGCTTAGCGCAGGTGAAGCGCAACGGGTCGCTTCAAATTCTATGAAGCACGCGCTGCACTTTCGCTGAGCGAATGTGCAGCGCAAACGCGCGCTGCAGCTTATATTTGAATTTTGGAGCGAGGGAAGGTCATTTCAACCCTCCCTCAACTCCTGAGCTTTCATTTTCTCTGAAGTTTATTCCTTTCCTTTGACCTTTTCACTTCCATATCCACTTCTTTTCAGTTTCTGAGGCTACACAAGGTATGTTTTTATAGTTTTAGTTAGTTTGCACCGATTAAAATTTTCAGTTTTTCATTTATATGAGCAAAACCTTAGGATAGGAAACTTAGGCTCTTAGGTCCTTTTAAATTAGGAAATTTTGTCAGTAGAGTCTTTGTTTAGTATGTCTGTTACTGTGGTATGCTTAGTGGTGCATTTTGATATGTTTAGGTGGTAGTCTTTGAAGTGCTCAATGAATTTTTTCAAGTTGTTCTGTTTGGTGCATGTATGCTCAGTTTGTTCCATATTTTTGCATGACCATGCATGAATGACTGTGCTTTACTGCATGTTGCTGATAACATGATTTTTTAGCTTAATTTTTGTTACCATTTTTTATGCCCTGTTTTAAAAATTAATTAGGATTGCTTTAATTGATTACTTTAGCATGCTCTTAATAAATTAATTGGCATTTGGTAACTTAAAAATCAAGATTTTGTGCACAAGTGCTTGATTGAATGATTGCTCTGATTTTTGAATTAAATTGGCCACTTATTTCATTAATTGTGAGTATTCTAATATGTGCTTAAAAATGATCTTGATTTAAATTTGCAAATGGCTCGCACTAAGGTAGTCAAGGGAACTGGCACCTCTAGCAGAGGCAAGGGGGTGCCAAGAGAGACAGAGAGGCACCATCTCCAGAGTTTGATGCCTCCAGATTCAAAGACCTTAAGGCTTTTGAGGCTTACAGTTCACTAATGAATTGTAACTTTATTAAGGAGAGGCCAATTGCTCTACAGCCTGGCGAGTTTGATATATTTCTGGATGAGATCATCCGGAGGAGATGGAGACAGGTTGCTGAGCCAGCCAGATATTTTGACCCTGAGATCGTCAGAGAGTTCTACGCCAATGACATTGGAGACCATGGCATTGACGCTAGACGACAATCATATGTTAGGGGGCAGGTTGTTTCATATGGTCGCGATGCGATCAATGCATTGATTGGATACCCATCTCCTGAGGATCGAGGTATGATGACCTGTCAATATCACGCACTGATGCGTGAGGTGGGAATTCGTGACAATGACCCACTAGACACCAGGACTGCAGAGTACATATGTCTGCGGGGGCGGACCTTTGAGAGGAACGCTTACAGAGAGGCTGCTAGGATTTACAGGAAGGACATGAAGGACGTCGCAAGGATGTGGACAGTGTTGGTGTTGGCTAACATTCAGCCCACCAACCATGTATCAGATATCATCATGCTTGTTGCGCATCTACTCTATAGCATCCTGGCTGGATTGGATATTGATATAGCGAGAGTGATATCTCAAAAGATATCAGATTTTGTATCTGCGGTAGGACGACGGAGCTCCCAGTCCAGGATCCATTTAGGCTTCCTATCACTTATCGCATCTCTATGTGAGTCTAGGGGTGTTGAGGTGTTCCGTTCAGTACGCATCTTGAACCCCATGCATAGAGGGTATATAGAAGCCAACTGTATTCCTGAGGAGGATGAGGAGGAGGAGTATGAGCAGCAGCAGCAGCCACAGGCACCACCACCAGCAGATATGCAGCCTCCAGTCTGGGCTCAGCAGATCCTTGCCCAGAACACACATATGATAGCCCAGATGTCCACTCTCCACCGAGCAGTAGTACATTTTTAGGATATGCATTATCAGACTCACTCGGACGCTTACCCAGGCATGCACCCTGATCAATTTCGAGTTTATTTACAGTGGCCTGGGGACAGGCCTATTCTTCCAAGGGAGGGTGGAGAAGCTGGAGATGGAGCAGCCGATATGGACCAGGAGGACTGATTTTATTTTGATTTGGTGCTGTTCTTTCCTTTTCTTTTTCTTTTCATTTTTTCTTTTATTTTCTTTTTTATTTTCTTTTGATTATTCAGGATATGTACTGTATATATACTCCACTGACACATCATTTTCTTATGCAGTGCATTTTCTTTATTTTTCTTTTTATTTAGGATTTTTTAGGATTTTTAAAATTTTTAGGATTTTAGGAATTAGGATTTAAAGAAAATTTTTTCAAAATTCTCAGAAATTAGGCAGTTTAACTAACCAGATTAGGAAAGAAGAAAGAATTTTGTGATTAATTCCATAATCAGTTAGGATTAGGATATTTCTCAGGAGAACCTATCAGGGTAGTTAATTAAAACCTGTAAGTGCTTTATCAAGGAATTTAGCCAAAAAGTTGGTGAGTTGTGAGTCCAAACACTTAAATTGAGAGTTTTCACCGCTGCTTGTCAATTGTTATTGATTGAGTTTTTGGATTTTGCTCTGTTCATGGAAAATGTGGAAGTGATAAAGGCAATTTTTGTTTTTACATTATTTGCTCAGTGCCAAAAAGCCAACCCTTGATTGAATTTTTCCAATTTTTTGGTAACACATTTGAGCTTGAATATTTCTTCTTATGCACCCCAGCCATAATTGAGATCTATATTTTGTCCCTTATACACTTGGGATAGAGAGCAAGGTGCAACTTGATACAATGAGAAGAAAAAGTTGGTAATTTGAAAGTCAAAAACTACAAAGAGCAGGCACAAGAAAGCAAAACAGGATCAACCCCTTCAAAAATAAAAAAGAAAAAGTGCATGGATTGAATAAGTTGGGGGGAGTGCATCTTCAAAAAAAGAAAGAGGCTAGCTGAATGAGACAAATCAAGAATGAGATGGAGAATGGAGAGAAGTTCCAAATTCAAGAAAAATCAAAAGATGCTCTCTATTCTAAGTGTTCTATGCTTATCCAGAAAAACCATGATTTCTTGATAACCCAGCCTCATTACAACCAAGAAAAGACCTTTTGATCCATATTGACCATGTGCATGTTTAGAAGCTAGAAACGACTATCAATTCTAGTTGTTCAACTGTGGAGGAAAAATTGAGGGAAACACGTACTCGTGAGCATGAGAAAATTCCTTGATTTATCATTTATTGCTTTAATTGCTATTTTTGAGAAAGTTTGACTGAATTGTTGTATCTTATTTTGATTGAGCATGGGTAACATCTCTTAATTCTGATTTTTTTCTGATATTTGGAAAGTGACTTCTGCCTAACAAAGAGATGATGAAATTTGTCCTTATTTTTTAGAATTGTACAAGGGGTTGAATTGATTTCTGATTGCAAAGAGGTCTCTTTCTTGAGGACAAGCAAGAAGTTAAGTTGGGGGGTATTTGATAAGTGCAAATTATATGATATATTCTTGCATTTTTACTGCACTTATCAAGGTTAAAAGAGTAATTTATGCCCCTAAATAATCCATTTTTAGTAATAATTGTAATAATTGTGTTTATTTGATTTGAATTTGAATTTGATGCTATTTTAATATAAAATCTGTTGATTTTGCAGATTTATGAGAAGATTTGAATGAGAAGAGAAGATAGCATTATTTGAGGATAGAATCTGCAGATTTGAAGTTTAAATGAGAACAAATAAAGATAAGACCAGTTGCCATTTAAACAAGGATTCTGCGAATAACTTCCCAATTTAAATTCAAAGGCAAGATAAATACAGAATCAGATCAAAAAGAGGGAAACAAGGGAAGCCAAGCAGATAAGGATAAGATCAGGAAGAAATCAAGCTGTTAAAAGAGGAAACGGAAGAAGCAGTTACGCGCTCCACGCTTCACTTGCTCTGAACGCAGGGTGGATCGCAACATTCAGTAATTTACGCTTCACTTGCGTTGAGCGCAAGTGAAGCGCAGCTGCGCAGATTTATTTTTAGATCTGTTTTCAAAATAGATTCCTTCCAGATTTAAGATAGCTTTCCCTGGTCTATAAATAGGACCTTTTGTAGAGATCAGAAGGAAGTTAGCAAAGGAGCGTTTAGCAAGGAGATTAGAGAGACGGAAAAGGCAGAGCTAGGATTGAAGAAAGTGACAGTATCTTCATTGGTCTGTATGGCTACCATGCGTAGCTAAACTCTCCAATAAGGTTGAATGTAGTTGATTCAATCCCCAAGTGTATGTGAATTCTCGTTATTATTTATGAATCCCTATTCTATAATATTGGTGCTTTTATACTTTGCTTAATGCGTAGCTTCCGCACTTGTGCCGGAGTTATAGGTTGTTTTTATAAAATACATTGGTAAATGGTTTTATTTATTCAACAGCGAGTTTGGGGGAGCCGATACTTAGGAAACTCAAATTCTGATTGGTAAAAGTACTCATAGATCGCTATAGGAATATAGGGGGAATCAATGATTGAAGAATTGGAATGTAACAGCCTCTTCATAGAAGTCCCTATAGGAATATACGGTGAATTGATAGTGTTAACGAACGGAAAAGTAGAGCAATCAAGCCGGGGTATTTTGTCGCCTGGGAGAACCCGCATGGAAATCTTCGAGTGGTTTACTGCTAGTAACTCGGGGTAAAGCAATATAGTTTGGCTAGGATATTATAGAAATATATTCATAAATAATATTGGGGTTCACATGCATAAGGGGTGCGATGATACGAAGTTCAATCCTGATCCAAGTAACGTTATCTTACCTTATCTCGACTATCTCTTTACTTTATGCAAATTTACTTTCTTCACAACAAATCACCAAAATACTGTTTATCACTTGATAGTCTGATCACTAGTAAATACGAAGCGAACCGTTCCCTGTGGATACGATAAACTCATACTTACTATTATATTGCTGAAATTTTGGTACGCTTACCAGAATCTCATCAATGTTGCGGCCAACTTGTGAAATGATGGTAGGCTGATTTATGCTCAAAATAAAAGCATCACATGACTGTTACTTTTCATTATAAAAGGGGCGGCCATACTTGATTAAATTAGTGGGTTGCATGTTTATTTTCTGGGCAGTTACATTTTAAATTTTTAAGCAGCCAATTATTAGTTTTTAGGATGGTTATAATTATGAGTTTATTTTGTTTCCAATTTTGAATGTAAAAGGTCATGTTTCTTCTACGCATAGGTTGAATGTATTAAGCGTTATATATTCTGCGCATAGAGGCTGCAAAAGAACAGAATATCATATGTAAGAAAAACTCAGTTTGAGAGTATTCCTCTTGGGTTCTTGTGAATCCAGAATTTTGAGATTTATCAAAGGTTTTCACCCCTTTGTGTGTTCAATCTCTTAAACTTATCTTCCATCCTTGGAAGTGTGACATCTATCATTTTTCGTTCCATCTTCTTTTCTTTTCTTTTCAACCAAGCATAATTTTGTTCTTTTCCTATGTATTGAGTGCTGAATTGTCTTATAAAATCTGCACGTTCATTCTGCGATTTGAATGCAAGTTGGTTGTACCCCTGGGTCTTATTTGGATGCTGAGATATCATAGCAATTCTGCTCAATGATTTCTTCATTTTAATTGCTAGAGGACTAGGCATTTGGTATCATAATTGGGACATTGTTTTGGTGAATAGAATTCTGCACCATTATTGGTCCTATTTGCGCTGAACTGTTTTTGTAATGAACTGAGTTTTTGGGGTTAAAAATCTGCACCAATTCAATCAATTAAAATTCATGTTGAGCTTTCCATTATTTGTCCTAATTGTTCTGATTGTTTTCTTGATTAAAATTCTGAGTTAAATTGGTGCTCTTAACCTTTGTTTCTTTGTCCAATTGTGCGAGACAACAAGCTTGTATTCCTAGGGTTCTATTCAGAATCCTAACCAAGCAAGAGGATTCATATAATTTAAGGGCGCATGGCCTTTAATAGAACGGTAGCTTGTCATAAATTAAACTCAAAAGTGGAGGCCACCTTTGCAAAATGGGCAGCCAGCATTTTTAATCATTTTGATTAAGTTTCAAATAAATATGGGTTGTTACAAAGTGCTAAAAAATGCGGCCAACTTGCACTAAAATTGTGGGCTGAATAGTTTAATGTTTTGGGCAGTTACATTTAGTCAATTATGGACTTTAAGTTTAATTTTATTAGGATTTTATTTTTGTAACAAATTCTGAATGCTAAGAGCCTTATATGTGCGCACAACTTGGTTAGGAAACGGCATATTAGCATTTTGATAAAAACACAATTTTGGAGAGAATTTCTTTGGGTTCTTGTGAATCCAACAATTGAGATTTATCAAAGGATTTTCCACCCCTTTATGTGTTTAATCTATGGGATATATCTTCCATCCTTGGAAGTGTGGCATACTTCTCATTTGCATACCATTTTCTTTCCTTTCCATACTTGCATAATTCTATTCCAGATCATCCACGTATGAGCACTGAATCTAATCGTCAAAACTGCACCATTTCTACTCCATTATTCATGCGCTGAGTTCATGTTAATTTTGCATATTATTAATCCAATTTTGATTGCAAGCGGACTACACATGTGGGTCCTAATTGTGCGCTGAAATTGAACTAATTATCTACACCTTTATGGTCACTTAATATGCGCAGATTTTGAGATGAACCCTAAACCCTCTTTCTCCATCATCCCCATTGTTTTTTTTTGAGAAATTATTTTTATACAACAATGATGTACAACATTCATGTAAAACTATGAAAGAGATAGAAATAGAAGAGAGAGAAGTGTGAGATGTAACTGGTGATATGATGGAGAGAGATAGAGAGTAAAAATGTGTTGTATGAAATGTTGTATATATTTGTTGTATAAATATAAATATAAAGTATGCCATACCCGACTCCATTGTCCC
The DNA here is from genome assembly GCA_026901365.1 of Sesbania bispinosa. Taxonomy (NCBI): domain Eukaryota; kingdom Viridiplantae; phylum Streptophyta; class Magnoliopsida; order Fabales; family Fabaceae; genus Sesbania; species Sesbania bispinosa. Next base: position 440,285 of record QLOH01000650.1, on the reverse strand, counting down.
CATTGTTCTATCATCCACTGTAGTACCACTAATAACCCATTAAGAGAGAGAGAGAGAGAGATGACAAAAATTAAGCAACACCTTAAACATGGATTGATTGAAATAGAGAGTGAAATTGAGAGGAATACTTTATAAAAAAAAGATATTAAACATTGAAACAGAACACTAAAAAAAGAAAGCGAAAAATAATGTGATCCCTTTGTGAGGCAGTCGCCTCGCGAGGTGAACCACACGTCTCTCCAACCGCAAGTGTGTGCGCTGCAGAGCAAACCCCGCCGCCGCACGTGTCCCCTACCTCCATGACCGTGTGACATTGACCCTACGCTTCACCAGATCATGGCATCCACCACTACTACTTTGCCTGCGTTTATTTTTGGGAAGCATCGTATAGGTCACCCAACTTTAAAGTTGTCTCAGGATACGATAATGCAAAATTTAGTGGTGGATTTAGAAATATTGTAATCTTTCAAGGAAAAAAAATTAAACCTGAAAATCCTATTATAGCAGGTAAAATTTCTTGTGTATGGGTGCACAAATTAACACCTTTCCCTTTTTTTTTAAAAAAGTTAAAGGTGCATCAAAGTAAAAGATGCTCTAGAACCAATGTAAAGTCCTGATGAAATTCTGGCAGGTGTACCAAAAATCCAGCAGTATAATAGTAAGTAAGATATCGTATCCACAGGGAACGGTCAATTCACGCGTACTCGTGATCTATTTATCAAGGGGAAATAACGGATTTGTGAGAATAATGATGCGGAAAATATAAATTGCAGAATAATAAACAAAAGCAATGAAAAGGAGGAGTTGAAAGCACTTTACTTGGATTAGGATTGAACTTCATATCATCTCACCCTTCGTGTATGTAAAAACTAATTATTATTTATGACTATATTCTTGTAATGACTTAGCCAAACTGAATTGATAAAACCCCGAGTTACCAGCAGCCTACCACTCAAAGATAATCCATGCGGGCTCTCCCAAGCGACAAACTACCCTCGACTCATTAAGCTCGTAATTAATTAAATATTTTTCTGTTCGTTTGAATCGTCCATTAATTGTACTTCCCTATAAACGCTCTTCAATCAGGAGCTGTCACTACCCCCACAATCACAAGACCCCGTTTATCCCTCGCATACAACTAACTTTCAATTATGTTACTATTGATAACCATACCTTCCTATAGACGCTCTTCAATCAAGGGTTGTCACTACCCCGTCAATCCCGAGACTCCGAATATATTTCAATATGACTACCGAGTACCCTTACACAATCAGAGTTTGAGTTCCCTATTTCTAAGCTCCCTCATCCTCAGTCCTAGCCGGAGTTCCACGTTTTGTATCCAGAGCACTAGCCTATAACTCCGTTGCACGCGCGGAAGTTAGGAATTAAGCACAGAATAAGGATACTGAAATTACAAAATAGGGAATCATAATTAATAAAATAGAGTTTACATACACTTGGGGATAGAATCAACTACATTCAATCCTACTGGAGAGTTAGCTACTCATGGTAGCCATACAAGCCATCGAAGAATCTGTCACCTTCTTCAATCCTCGTGCAGCGCTTCGCCTCTCCTAATCTAAAAGTAAATATGGTGCATGAAATTGTACTAATCTTATACTACTCCCTGCACACTTTGATCTGGTGCAAGAGTGTCCTATTTAGAGACTAAGGAAAGACAAAGGAAATTGGGAAGAAATCTATCTAAAAACGGCAACAAGGCAAGAGTTACGAGTTCTGCGCTACAGCGCAGGTTGTAGCACAAATGTTGTTGAGTCTCAAAAATATCATAAGGTAAATTATGATGTTTTAGATAGCTCACTTCCCAAGTTTTAATGCTTAACAAATTTGGGTTAAAATACTTATCATAGATACATAAACTTTTAATGATTTATCTATGATTTCAGCAAAGCCATTCTGAATTTATATAAAGACTGACTGAAGTGCTTTCAACCTATCTAAAGTATTAAGCCTTCTGAAGGATCAACCTGTCTGAAGTGTTGAAGCTGTCTGAAGTGCATCAACCTGTCTGAAGTGTTGAAACCGTCTGAAGTGCTCAACCTGTCTGAAGTGTTGAAGCCGTCTGAAGTGCACAACCCGTCTGAAGTGTTGAAGCCGTCTGAAGTCTCATTAATGACGTGGCACTCTTTGCTGAAGTTTGTGAAGACATCTCTGAAATTCTGCCGAGTCAAGCGTTCTCTGCTGCACGTACCTTTTCAACGATATTTATGGCAAGGAACACAGAGACCTTTCCTGGTATTTTTGAATTTCATACACCACTGAGGAAATCTCTGCAACGCAGTCTTTGCAGCAACAACAGTGGCAGCTTTGTAACAGCAACCTTGTACCGTGTCAGAGAAATCAGATCTCTCAGAAGCATGTCTCACAACGGATTAAATAGCATTTAATGCTATCTCTAAACGGCGGTATTTCAACGGATTGAAGTTTCAACGAATTGAAGATTGGTTATAAATACCCCTTCATGAAGACCATCAAAGAGTTAGTGATCATTATACAAGAAAGTCTAAGAGAACATCACGCTGCAAGTTTTTACTCTGTAAAAACACTCTGAAGTTATTTTCATTGTACATCATTTGTATATCCTGAGCATACCTCAGTTTTTATTGTACATTGTATCTGTTTAAGCTTCAAAGTGGTGTAGTTTAAAAGCTTAGACATATTTCTTTGTAAAAATTGTCTTTGAGCCTGGAGAGGCTTGTCTGTAAAAGAATACTTGGTTGTAGAGCCTGAAGAGGCTTGACTGTAAAAGAATACTTGTAATCTTGGTGAAGATTAAGAGAAAATCCAAGTGCTAGTTGGCATTGGGACTGGACGTAGCTCACAGTGGTAGTGAGTGAACCAGGATAATTTCCGTGGCTAAGTTTTCCTTCCTTTATCTCTTGTCAATTTATTTATACTAATCTAAGGGTGTTGAAAACTGTTCTGATAATTTTAAAAGCAAGAAACCTTTTAAAAGTGTTTTTCAGAACCCTTCTTAAGAAACTTCAGACAACCTCTTAAACCATTTGTGAAAAGCTTCCATAAATTATTAAGAAACACTATTCAACCCCCCTTCTAGTGTTTCCCCGTGTTTCTACAATTGGTATCAGAGCTCAACTCAGTTTTGAGCACCTTACAAGTGTTGAGGACTAAAGATCCAGATGGAAGCTTCCAACAACAGGCAGTACATCACTGAAGGAGCCTCTATCACAAGACCCCCCAGCATTCAATGGAGTGGACTACCACTATTGGAGGGATCGTATGAAGTTGTTCATTGAGAGCAACAACATTGATGTTTGGGATGTGGTCACTGATAGAGACTATGTGCCTATGCATAACGGAGTGCCAATACCTAAGGCTGAATGAACTTTAGAGAAGAAGGCTAGAGTTCAGTTAAATGCTAAAGCCAAACTCTATCTGATATGTTCTCTGAACAAATCAGAGTATGGGAAGGTTCATGGATGTTCATCTGCCAAGGAGATTTGGGATACACTTGCATCTGCCCATGAAGGGACTGAGACTGTCAAGCAATCCAAAATCAGCATGCTTATACATCAATATGAGATGTTCAAGATGGAAGAGTCTGAAACCATAGATCAAATGTTTGGGAGGTTTCAGACTATAACTAATGGACTCAGGTCTTTAGGTAGGACTTTTGAATCTGAAGACAATAATAGAAAGATTCTGAGAAGTTTGCCAAAGTCCTGGAGACCCAAAGTTACAACCATTCAAGAGGCCAGAGACTTAAACGCCCTTAGAATGGAAGAACTGTTGGGATCTCTCAAAGTTCATGAGCTTGAACTTGGGGAAGATGACATCAAGAAGAAATCACTGGCATTAAACTCCAAAGCCAAACAGCCTAGGCATGGCAGCATGAAAGCTATGCAAGCTGAGGAAACTTCAGAAGCAGATGAAGATTCTGAAGATAGCTCAGAAGATGATGATCTTGCTCTTCTCAGCAGGAAAATCAAGAGGATGCTGCAAAACAGAGGAAAGTTCAGAAAGAACCAACCCTCAACCTCTAAAGTAGGTAAGTCAGGTAAGGATTTTCATGATGACAAAATTATATGCTATGAGTGTAAACAGCCAGGTCATATGAAGGCTGAATGTCCAAGACTGAAGAAGAAAAACTTCAAAAAGAAGAAATTCTTCAAGAAGAAGAAGAGTCTGATGGCAACATGGGAGGATCTTGATGAGTCTACCTCAGAAGAAGAGGAAGACACTTCAGAAGAGGCCAACTTGTGTCTCATGGCCAGCCTGCCCTCATCAGATAGCTTAGAGTCTGACGTATTTCCCTTAACTCTTCAAGAGATGTATGATGACCTGATGGAAAGTTCCAAGGAACTCTTCCATGAGTATAAGAATCTGTCCAAGGCCCACACAGAAATGTGCAGTAAATATGAGGCTCTTGAGATAGAAAATATTATGCTCAAGGAGAAAATTCTTGGGACTGAAAGCAGCAGTTCACAAACTGTCTCTGAAGAAAACAAAAAACTTCAGAAAGAAGTTGAGGAATTGACAAAAGACTTAGCTAAATTTGTCAAAGGAATAGAAAACCTTAACAGATTGCTTGGCAATCAAAGGCATTCTCTTGACAAAAGTGGATTAGGCTTTTGTGATCATGATACTTCTGAACCTCATATTTTCAAAAATTTTACTAAAGGCAAAAAGAAGGCTATTGGGTGTTCTCACTATGGCAAGCCTGGACACAATGTGGCTCAGTGCAAACACAAGGGAAAAGCAAAAACCAAATCTAACAAGAAAGGACCCAAAAGAATATGGGTACCTAAGAACTTGATCATTCCTGTTGCAGATGTGTTTAACAGGAAAAAGGAAACCCCACAAATGGTACCTGGACAGTGGGTGCTCGCGACACATAACAGGAGAAAGGTCTTTGTTCCAAAACCTTAGGCCCAGAGCAGGAGGTGTGGTCACCTTTGGTGGAAATCAGCAAGGGAAGATCACAGGAATAGGGACTGTAGGTATATCTCCTCTATCCCTTATTAAGAATGTTCTTCTAGTAGAGGGACTTCAGCACAATCTACTGAGCATAAGTCAATTGTGTGACAGTGGATATGTGGTCTCCTTTACTAAAGAAGGATGTATAGTCAAAGACTCTCTTGATCAAATCCTTTTTACTGCTAAGAGACACAGCAATGTTTACAAAATTGATCTAGAGGAGTTGGCAAGTCAAAATGTAAAATGTTTTATCTCTGTTGAAGATGAAAAATAGATTTAGCACCAAAGACTTGGGCATGCCAGCTTGAGATTAATCTCAAAGTTAACAAAACACAACCTTGTTAAAGGACTGCCCAAGCTTTCTTACAAATCTGACATTTTATGTGAAAGTTGTCTGAAAGGGAAGCAAACAAGACACTCTTTTAAGAGTAAGGATGTTGTTTCCACTAGCAGACCTTTAGAACTGTTACATATTGACTTGTTTGGTCCTATTAGAACAGAAAGCATTAGTGGTAAAAAATATGGTTTGGTCATTGTTGATGACTATTCTAGATTCACATAGGTGTTATTCCTAAGAAGCAAGGATGAGACTTTCAGGAATTTCACAATATTCTGCAAGAAGGTACATAATGAAAAAGGATTCTGTATATCTGTCATAAGAAGTGATCATGGTGGAGAGTTTGAGAATGCAAACTTTCAACTGTTCTGTGATGAGAATGGGATCTCACACAATTTCTCTGTGGCAAAAACACCTCAGCAAAATGGGGTTGTTGAGAGAAAGAACAGAAGCTTGCAAGAAATGGGAAGAACCATGCTCAACTCATGCAATCTACCAAGATCCTTCTGGGAAGAAGCTATTAACACAACTTGCTACCTTCAAACCAGAATATTGGTAAGACCAATTCTGAAAAACACTCCTTATGAATTGTGGAAAGGAAGAAAACCCAACATATCATATTTCCACACCTTTGGCTGTGAGTGTTTTATACTCAACACCAAGGATGATCTTGGAAAATTTGATGCAAAATCTGACAAAGGATTTTTCATAGGATATTTTGAAACATCTAAAGCCTATAGAGTATATAACTCTAGAACTTTAACTGTAGAGGAATCAATTCATGTTAAATTCAATGACAAGAAAGAGACTAATAGGGAACTATCAGATCTAGAAGATGATTTTGCAGGAATGGAGCTGAATAATCATGACAGCATCAAGGATGAACAGGTGTCTGAAGCACCATCTGTCACTGAACCTCTTCAGACAAATGTTGAGTCTCAGACTGATCTGATATCACCTCAGAAACCTGACTGGAGATACAAATCACATCATCCAAAAGAGCAAATCATTGGCAGCACTTCAGAAGGAGTTAAGACAAGATCAAAATTCAAGAATCTGAATTCTCTTGCTCTCCTATCTGAAATTGAGCCAAAGAACATTGATGAAGATCTGCATGATGAAGGGTGGATCCTAGCCATGCAAGAAGAGCTAAATCAATTTGATAGGAATGATGTCTGGACACTTGTTCCTAAACCCCATGGAAAAACAATTATTGGAACCAAATGGGTGTTCAGAAACAAGCTGTCTGAAGAAGGAAAAGTAGTCAGAAAGAAAGCAAGACCGGTGGCTCAAGGGTACAATCAACAAGAAGGTATTGACTTCACTGAAACCTTTGCCCCTGTTGTTAGATTAGAAGCAATTAGAATTCTTCTCTCTTATGCTGTAAATAATGGCATCAAACTATATCAAATGGATGTCAAAAGTGCCTTCCTCAATGGGTTCATTGAAGAAGAAGTTTTTGTTAGACAACCCCCTGGTTTTGAAGACATTGCTTTTCCTGATCATGTTTTCAAATTGAAAAAGGCTCTTTATGGTCTGAAACAAGCTCCAAGAGCATGATATGACAGATTGAGCAGGTTTCTTATCAAAAATGGTTTTGAAAGAGGAAAAGTAGATACCACTCTTTTTAGAAAACAGTCTAACAAAGATTTTATACTTGTCCAGATATATGTTGATGACATTATATTTGGTTCAACTGATTCTTCTCTGTGCAAGGAGTTTTCTGAGCTGATGCAATAAGAATTTGAAATGAGTTTAATGGGAGAACTAAAATTTTTCTTAGGACTTCAAATTAAGCAAGATTCTGATTGTATATGGATCCATCAAGAAAAATATACAAAAGAAATGCTTAAGAAGTTCAACTTGAGTGATTGCAAACCCATATCAACTCCTATGCATCCCTCTGCATCTTTGAGCAAGGATGACAAAGAAGAACCAGTGAATCAAACTTTGTACAGAGGAATGATTGGCTCTTTGTTGTATCTAACAGCAAGCAGACCTGACATAATGTTCAGTGTTTGTCTCTGTGCTAGATTTCAATCAGATCCAAGAACTACTCATTACAAAGCTGTTAAAAGAATTTTTAGATATCTAAATGGTACTACTAATCTTGGTCTATGCTATAAGAGGAGCAAAGATTGCAGGTTAATAGGATATTGTGATGCTGACTTTGCTGGAGATAAAATAGAAAGAAAGAGCACCAGTGGAGGATGTCATTTTTTTGGAAATAACATGATCAGCTGGTCAAGCAAAAGGCAAAGCACCATTGCCTTATCAACAACAGAAGCAGAATATATCTCAGCAGCAAGTTGTTGTTCACAACTGCTATGGGTTAAGTATCAGCTTGAGGATTTTAGTATTCCTATTTCTGCTATACCTGTTCTTTGTGATAATACCAGTGCAATTAATTTATCCAAAAATCCTATTCAACATTCTAGGGCAAAGCATATAGAAATCAAGCATCATTTCATTAGAGACTATGTTCAGAAAGGTGTTTTTGATATTCAGTTCATTGACACAGAGCATCAATGGGCAAATATATTCACAAAACCCCTGGCTGAAGATAGATTTAAGTTCATATGCAACAATTTAAACATACATGCATTCTCTAAAAATTAATTGTGTATGATGTTATTATGCTGTCTGAAATTTTAGTGCGTCTGAAATTTCAGTGTGTCTGAAACAGTGACATGTTTGAAATTTTAGGTTGTCTGAAATTTTAGGTTGTCTAAAATTCATTTGTGTGTCTGAAATTATCACCTATCTGAAGTTACTGGCTGACGTGGCTATCTGAGACGGTTGAATTCTTTTCTTTTAAGTTTTTTTTGTCTCTTCCACTTCGCACGTTACCCGAAGTCTGTGCAGCTGGTACATGGCATCATTGCATCGTGGGATTATAAATGCAGGAGTAAGTGTGTCGAAGAAGCCTTACATTCTCTTTCCTCAATATTCGTTTGATCTTTTTCTCTGCTCAAGCAACCGTTTTCTCTCAAAGTTTCTCTGCAACTCAACAATGGAACCCAAGAAGACTTCTGGTGGAAATGTGATTAGAACCAAGGGAGTGAATCTTGATGAGCTTCGCATCATTGGTATGGATTTAGTTGAGGAGTTTGATGGAGCTGGGTGGACTTCTTTCTTCGACCACATTAATTGCTCATGGCATGAACAAAGTGTGGTAGACTTCTGGACGTCTGCTCGAGGTATACCTAACTCCAAGGGAGTGTATGTTAGCATCAAGGCCACTGTTCAAGGAGTTCCAGTTTTTGTTGATGAAGGCATTCTCTCCACAATCACAAATGTTAGGGTTGAGGGTGCAACCTTCATTCCTGGGTGGGAGATGAAGAATGGTGGGCACAAGGTGTTCACAAAGATGTTGTACGGAACAGAAGAACCTAAAGAAATGGATTCCAAGTTCTTGCTAGAGAAGGTCAGAGTTCTTAATTCTATCTTAGGGTGTGCTATAATCCCTAAGAGTGGAAGCAGAAACCATGTCTCAGAACTGGAAAGGTTCTGTCTGATTCACCTGATTCAGAAGAAGAAAGTCAATCTCCCAAGCATAATCATGTTCCATATGCAGAAGAGGATTCGAGACTCTGCTGGAAACTTTCCCCACAACACTCTCATCATGAAGGTACTTATGCATTTTAAAGTACCTGTTGAAAGATTGTTTGATCATAAATCTCCTGTGTTCTTTGGTGAGGCAAATCTGAAGAGCATGAAGATCACGCTCACTCCACGACCTCCTTCTCCTACTCTGAAGGAGAGTGTTCTTATGGAGAAGGCCTCAAGAAGAGGAACCACCATTGAGATTCTTGAGAAAGAACTTCAGGGGGATATCAGAAAAGAAGAGTTTAAGCCCTCCAAGCCATCCCCTCAACAGAAAAGGAAGAAGCTCCATGTCAGGAGTTCAGCAAAGGTGTCTCATGAAGCTACGAATTTGCACACTCAGACATCTGAACCTGTTCAGAAGGCTATGCAAAAGCCATCTGAAATTATGGGCCAGAGTTCTGAAGGTGTAAGAACTCTCTCTCCTAAGCCTACTTCTGAAACAGAAGGAAAGGCTCATGAGGAAGAGATAGCTAAGATTGCTGATCCTGAGGCTTTGGCAGCAGAACCTCTGGCTGCATGTCCTTCTGATCCTGAGCTTATTCAAGTAGCAGCACTTGCTACTGCCTTGGAGCAAGAAGAAATGGAGAAGAAGGCTGAGCAAGAAAAGACTGATCATGCACTTGCAGTAGCCTCTCAGCTAGCTCTTGCTGAAGATGAAAGGCTGGCTTCCATTGCTAAAGGGTCCAAGAAGAGAAAGAGATCCAGTGCTCAGCAAAGAAGAAGAAGAACCAAGTTGTTTCAGACAGCTCCTGAACCCTCTGTCAGAATCACAAGGAGCATTGCTAGTCAACTGGAGGAAGCGGATGAGGCTGACAAGTACCAAAATTTTGTCAAAGCAAACCTGTTCTTCAAGAGAAGAAGAGAAGAGAAGCAAGATGAAAAAGAAAAGGAGAAGGAACCCGAGAAAGCTAAACCTCCTGTGAAAAGGATGAGGGTGAGGTTTGATAATGTGATCTCCTTTTTGAAAGAGGCATTGCTGAAGAAAGATGGATAGTCTATGATGTTTAGCCATGATTGCTGTTAATTTCATTTTGAGTGCTTAATTTCTGTTATATGAACTCTTTTGCCTGATAATACATTCAGTTTATTCTCTTGAATGCTTTTATCTCAATGTTTTTACTGTGATTATTTATTCTCATGAATGCTTTTATGCTCTGAAATTCCCTTTTGATTGATGACAATAGGGGGAGTATTAAAACTAACAAAATCTGAAGTAATTACAGGTCTCAGGGGGAGTAATTGATTAAAATCTGTTTGAGAAATCATTATCTGAGGGGGAGTTATCTCTGTTTATCTTATTTAAAACTCCTTTCAGATTTCCTTATTTTAAACAAATTTGTCATCGTTAAAAAGGGGGAGAATGTTGAGTCTCAAAAATATCATAAGGTAAATTATGATGTTTTAGATAGCTCACTTCCCAAGTTTTAATGCTTAACAAATTTGGGTTAAAATACTTATCATAGATACATAAACTTTTAATGATTTATCTATGATTTCAGCAAAGCCATTCTGAATTTATATAAAGACTGACTGAAGTGCTTTCAACCTATCTAAAGTATTAAGCCTTCTGAAGGATCAACCTGACTACAAATATGTTTGGTAAGATATTTCAAATAGATGAAAACTAAAATTAATAGCTGAAATCATTTCATCAATATTTAATAAGATAGTTAATTTGGATAACTACTAATTTTTTTACTAGCTTTTTTAAAGAAACCAGTTACAGTAGCTTTTTTAAAAATATCACTTTTCAACTACTAGCTAAATATTTATTATAATTTTATCCCTTAATAACTTTCACTAATCATTATTTAATAATTAATAATGTCTTTATATGTTATTTTACCATTTTTAACTAGTTTTACTAAACACTTTCAATCAAATCAATTAATTTTTTAACTTTCATCTAATTGCACAACTAATTTTACCAAACACACTCGTTAGAAATAAAAAAACATATTTAAGCCGTTGAAGTGCTAAATTCTCAGTGTTATGAGGGCGTTTCAAATGACGTGCAGTTGGTAACTCGGCATTGCAAGGAGTCTTAGAAGAATGCAATGTGAAGCATCCTGGCTGTTGATAGGTAGAAATGTCAATCTCTCAAATTAACTATACAATAATGAATGCCTTACTTGCAGCAACTCTAACTATTCTTTCAAGGTCTATATTTCAGATAATCTGTATTCAGTGCATACATTAAAAAAAAAATCTGGATCAAAGCAAAGAACAAATAAACCAACCATTTTACCCTCCAACTGCCAGAAACACGGAACAAAAAAAAGAGTATGTTAGAGATACTTAGGAGAAACTGTTTGATTTCTTGACAATAAGCTTGATCAAGAAAAGGAAATTCACATCTACAATTTGAAAGAACCACTGCTTCCTATACAAGAGACCTAAATCATGGTCAAAGGTTATTGAGTTCTGTTGCTTTGTCACAGCTATTAATCTTTGTAACAACTTCTGCAATTGAGTATGATCAGAAAGAAGGGTTTTAATCCAAATCAAAATTGCAGACAAAACCCATTCTAGGAAAGACTGCTTCATGTAAGACACTTGAACATCCTGGAGTATAAATATCTGAAAGTTAGTTTTCAATGGCAAATAAATGAATAATTTTATCAACACTGCTCCAATGCTCAATGCCAGTATTATAGATAAGATAAGCACTTAGAAAGATGATGACCATATTGTGACGATTGAGCTCCTATAAATTATACTGCAAATTCAGGAATGCCAGCTCTGGAGTGCTTGCTGCATTAAGATTGCTATGATACTGCCCATTGATATGTTTATGATATTGACTGCATCATTATTAAGCTGCAGAAAAGGATAAAGTAATTATAAATAACTACTGGAGAAGTACATACTACATACACCTACCAGATATAAAGATTAAAATGGTGAACCAAATCCTGGTGTCCTTCACAAAACTGTAATCCAGCTAATTTTTCATTTTAGTATGTAGAAGAAAAGTTCTATCCAAAAGTATGGTTTGTACAGCAAAAATCCATAGTAACTCACATAGATTAGTATCATGTATGCTTCAACAAAGCAGTCAAGAATACCATTAAAATTTGTCACATATCACAGATTATTTAAAATCCAGACCAACATTTGATTACTAAGGCACATTGCCATTTAAGTACTTGAGCTTTAAACCCTGTCTAAGATAAAACTTGAGTACCTTAAAAACACAAGCACAGAACTTTAATAGGCAAGCACGATCAGACAAATTTATGAAATAGTTTCAATAACAAGATACCACTGTTTTTGTGAACTTACCCATTGAAATCCTTCCTTCTCTTGAAGTGCAGCACCAATTATGCTCTCACCAAGATTAGCAATTTGGGAAGCTAGTACACATATAATTGCTTCATGTAAACCAACCTGATTAACAATAAAAATAAAGAAATATATCACAAGCACATCTTAAGTTCTTGAACTCTTACAAAACTGACCACAAAAAGCAATAACTATATGGGTAGGAATACTCCTTTACGGATTTTACAGTTGAATGGAATTAAGTGGAAGAGGACAGAAAAACGGCTGTGAGAGGGATGCCATCCTTTGATTGGTTTCATTATCCAAAATGACAGAACACTAATGTCATGAACCAATTATCCCAAAGCTTAAGTTGTTGGGTGAAGAGACATGAATGATTTTATTCTAACATGTCCCCTCACGCAAGAGCCCATTGGGCTTGAAGCGTTGACAATGCACAGGCCCACCTGTCTTGTGCTGAAAATAAACCTTTTTATTGAAATAATGGGGGCAGCAAGGATCGAACTCTTGACCACTTGGTCATAGAGGCTCTGATACCATGTCATGAACCAACTATCCCAAGAGCTTAAGCTGTTAGGTGAAGACACATGAATGGTTTTATTCTAACAACTAACAAAAAATAACTAAACACATTATACATCTTCAGACGTTTCAGCATTTTATGGGATATGCTATTCTTAATCTTCACATGGATTGGAAAAATAGAAGTCAAGTTGTGTTCCCTCAACTTGTAGGACCTGGGCCCACAATGTGTAGTAGCATAACTTACATTAAATTTCACTTATTACCCCTATGTTACACAATTCCAACTTCACAACATAGGAAAGAATTCATATAGTTCTATGCCTATTGAAACCATTTATATTCCATCCTTCACAAAACCAAAACATGGGAAACTAATATCATTGAACTCATTTGTTTTCTTTCCATTCCTTTCCCCGATACCAAATTCCTTTGAGTTTCTTCTCTACAAACCAAGCATAGCATTATTTTATACAAAACCCACAATTTTTTCCAACAATTTCATAGGTGATATATATCTACAATAGTCAAGTGTTGTTGAGGAATCAGCTAATGATATTACAGCTAGGTTAGTCAAATGAACCCCTTCTCATGAGATCAAAGTTATAAAACAAGGAATGTATAAAACGTAGATTGGCAAGGTAAAGCTAAACTTCTTGAAAAGTAGCATCTCAAGTCTATTGCCTGGTTATGCAAGATATATTGTTTCATAAAATATCAACGAAGGCACCAATTTAGGTGTATCTATATCCATATCATTCATGAATGCACTGAATAGAAACTAGTCCTTTTGAAAAGGACCTTGGGAGAACCACACCACAAAAGCTAGTTATTGTAGTTGGAGAGCCCGAGGCCTTATAAACCCCAACCGGAATCCCATACTTTTAATGTGGGACTTAAGTCCCATACCTTGCAATTGGATCCTAACATCCCACCACATTCCGTAGCCTCGGCGCCCACGTGGGCTGGTTGTGCACTAGCCCCTTTGACTAGTCCCAAGCAAACACTGCAATGCCGACATCACCACCCACCCTGCTCAATTGCAGGCTGAGAGCCATGGTGGAAGGCTCTAATACCAATTGATAAGAACATTGGAATAACCACACCACAAAAGCTAGCTATTGCAGTTGGAGCACCCTAAGCCTTATAAACCCCACACCAGAATCCCATACTTCGATGTGGGACTCAAGTCCAATACCTTGCAATTGGATCCTAACACCTTCCAATCATGTGATTTGAAGAGATTTGTATACAGATATATACTTTGGCGTTCAGCAAGCAGAAAACTGATTAGCATGTACTAACCCGACCACCCATTATAAATTAATAAATGAAACAACTTTGAAACAAGGGACCCAAGCAGCAATATTATGCTATCATTCAAGTCAGAGCCGTACTATAGTTTAACCAGAAAATCTATTTCCAGACCTTAATACATTAAAGTTAACTCATTAGTCAAGTAATTTGAATTTGAAACTTTGGGATTCAAGCTTTGATGACCCAACAAGGCTTTGTAGAAATGGTACATGCATAATCATAGGTAAGTATTAGACAAATGCCATTGTCAATGTTAAAAAAATTAAGAGATAGGATAATAGCTCCAAAGTTTATGGTGGAATGGGTTACTTTTATTATTATCACCACAAGTAGGACTAGAAAAACACCATAAGATAAAGTTTGGGGAGGACTTAGAAGGCTTAGTTTAAGAAATACTATTAGGAGAAAAGATTTTCTTAGGAGGTGATTTAAATGGTTTAGGAGAAGCAAATGCAAAGGGTCAAACTATTCTAAATTTTATTTTATCCTTTGATTTTACAATCCCTAATATTTGTTTTAGGAAATAGGAGGAGCATCTTATCACGTACAAAAGTGAGGTGGCATGCTCTGAAATCAATTTCTTTCTGACAATGAAATTAGATAGAAAGCTTTGCCTGGATTGTGAAGTCATACCTAGTGAGAGCTTAACTACCCAACATATGATCTTGATAATGGATGTTCGAATCAAGAGGAGAGTATATTAAAACAATAAGGATAGGGTGAACCAACTATCCCAAAAGCTAGAGCTATTGGGTGGAGGACACTGAATGGTTTTATATAATATATTTCCAACAGGTTTCAAGGATCAAATGGTGGCTTTTGAAGAGTGAAGATAAACAAAAGGAGCTTTCAAAGAAGGGTTTTAGAGGGAGATTCATGGGAGGCACAAGGAAGTGCTAATGATATGAGAAACCAGATGGATAAAGGAATTAGGAAGGTAGCAAAAGAGATACCTAGCAAATCAAGAGGCTTTGGACCAAAAGGGTAAAGATTCTAGGTGGTGGATTCAAGCTTGCAACATAAGGTTAAGGTCATAGTTATTAATCCTAAATAGTGCCGCATAGTGGCCAACCCCAAAACCACTATAGCAAAATAGTAGGATGGTAACTATGTTAAAATTTTAGATATAGTTAAATAATTTATACTACACAAGTACACATACATAAATTCTCAAAGATGAAAGATTACCCAATATTAAAGACTTGTTCATGAAAAGGACTCAAGCCAGAAGTTAGAACACAGAAAGAAGAAAATCAAAGGTGAGCAACAAAACAAACCAAAGGATGTGAAAGCAGACAATTTTTAGCGCTATAGTAAGTGCAATGGTCAGATGTTGTGATTGGCCATAACTGCTATGAGTGGCCACAATTTCATAGTCATGGCCATAACTGTTGTGATTGGTCACAGTTTTTGTAGTAAGTGCAATGGTTAGATGCAAAAATGCTTGAGGATTTGAATTGGTAGTGTTGCAATTGATGACAAAGGTTTTAGTTGTTAGAATATATGAAAAATACCCTATAATATCTTAATTGTATCTTAAGAGTAATCTAGATTAACTTATTAGATTATCTCTTAGGATTGGTTTCCATATTTTTTTATATATTATGATTTGTTTGTTATTTAATTAGAACTATGAGTTTCGTATTAATATAAATAAGGATTAGTGCTTTGTATTCTCTTATTAAACACTCAACACATTATTCTCACCATCTCAATGTAATTTTATTATTAGAGTAAATTACACTCCCCTCCCTTGAGAGAAGCTTAACTTACCCTTCCCTCCCCTCTTATTTTAAAACCTATACACCTCTCTATTGAGAGATAAATATGCAACACACTTTATTCTATTTTAGTGTGAACAAGATTCTTATGAACATTTTTCTTTCTAATTGTGATTCTTAATATCATTAACAAATACTTCTGAACCCCTACTTTCAACTATGAGACATTAAAAGATGAAAATATTTTGGGCTAAGTTTTAAAGCTAATAAAATGGAAATGAAAAACTTCATTTTATGTTCTTAAGTCCTAAAATCAACAATAAAGTGTTCAAAATTAGTTGGCACTTGGCAGTGACATTGAAGTTGTAGAGAAAGGAAAATTTTCACCAGGAGGCTCGTACATAAAACATTCATCACCATTAAATGGTTTGTTTATGTTAAAATGGACTACAGTGTAGTATATATTTATCTCTCAAGGGAGGGGAGTGTAGGTTTTAAAATAAGAAGGAAGATGAGTGTAGTTTAAGCTTCTCTCAAAGGGAGGGGAATGTAATTGATTCTTATTATTATTCTAAGTACTTCTTTTCCTCCATCTATACCTAAAGGACTAAACCCTATAACTTCAGTTCAACAAAGGTTAAAAAAGAATGATATAAAGTCTGGTCCTTGTGTAAAAATATGAAAATTAGAATAACCATAAGGTAGCTCTTAATCTCACCCAAAACCTAACACCAACACAACTGACCCGGTATAAGTTAGCACTTAGTCCTATACCTACATAGGATTATCATAATCAATCTACTACTATCAGGTCAGATCCCCAACATGGCTGCCCAAACACCAAAAACAACTTGTATTGTGGATTTCACCACACCAGCCAACGATCTTAGAGAGGAGGGGATGAGGAGTCCACTTTCTATCTTGAAGCAAATTATAAGAGCAGAATACAAAAGTAATATTTTAGAGGTACTAACAACTACTCTCCAAATACATTCTTAACAGAAACATAACAAAGAACACAATAGCAAAGCTATGGAATAGACTTGCCAATAATATGCAGCTATCACCAACTGCATTTGAGACTGAATCCAATCCACCACCATCTCTTATGTCATAATTTTCATTTTAGTATCACTATTCAAAATCATTCCAGCCCTTCTGGGAAATAACAACTAACTTATCTATATATCACTATTAGAAATATCCATTCACCCAACAACTTAAGCTTTTGAGATAGTTGGTTCTTGACATGGTATCGGAGCCTCTATGACCAAGTGGTCAAAAGTCCGATCCTTGTTGCCCCCATTATTTCAATTAAAAAAACAGTTTAATTTCAACACAAGATAGGTGGGCTTGTGCATCCACGCTTCAAGTCCAAAGGACTCTTGTTTGATGGGGCGTGTTAGAAATATATCCATTCACCTAACAACTTAACATTTTGGGATAGTTGGTTATTGACAATCACAAACTAACTGCTTTGTTGCCATTTGAATCATCAAGTACAGAACATTTTATTAATTTTACTATTTAATTTCTAAGGATGAATTTAATGTTGTACCCCTATTTTACATGGCTTTGAGAGAGAGGGGAAAAAGGTGAAGGGGTGACAATGATGTCTAAAACTGAAACAGAATGATCATAACAACAAGCCTTGAAGCATATTGTTTGATACCATTGGAAAAACATTATTGGATAATTGAATCCAAACACTAACATCAGCAAATTCTTGCAATAACAGACAAGGCATATTAACCACCTTCTTACCCTCCCTCCCCACCCATCCTCATTCCATATATGCAGATTCAGAAATTAGTGAAGTACCTCACCCAAGAGACAACTGACAAACGCAAGAACTATGGATGCTATAATTCCGGCCAAGGTTCCTTCAACACTAACTGCCCCTTCTGTGCCTCTTGGAACCACCTTGAATGTTGTCACTAGGTACCTGCACATTAAGAAGGAAAAGGAAGAACTTTAGTACTAGAGTGTTGCAAGAACACATAAGCAAAAAGACACACACAAATAGAGTAAATTGAATTGAAGAATATAAATCTTAAATTTGCAGGTATATAATAATTCACAACTAATCAGTAACTACTAGAATAAGTTCAGACTTATAATAGTATTGCCTATTATCAAGTAAAATGTACAGCAAAAAAACATAATAAACAAGGTTCTGTTATGCACGGAATTAACAAGGCAATGCACTTCCACAAATGGAGGGGACCCCTTGGTTTCCAATTGGAAATTTCATTAACAGAAATTAAATAACAGCCAAAAAAATTCCAGCATCAATACAGAATTAATATTTCTTCGTGGGCTCCCATCAGTAGCATGGAACTTATATTAGGTGAAGCAGGGAAAAACAACTATGAAGTAAAACAATTATGACAATTTTGATAAGCAGATATCGATAACAGAACACAGTCAAGGTCCTCATCAGGGTTCACTACTCACGTTGTTTTTCCATATGCCTTCCCTATCTCACTTGAGATTGTGTCACTCAACTTGGTACAGAAACTGGCAACAAACCCAAGTCTCCATAGCCGAGAAAATGCCTCTCCCCCAACTCCAAAAATCGTGAGGAAAGCACAAATGCAACCAGCAGCACTGGATCCAATAACACTGCCGGGACCCCTTCTTCCTCTTCTTTTCTCAGCAACCCCCTGGGCCACTTTCTGTGCCATTTTAACCTTCGTTGCAGCTGTACCCTATCAAACCCCAAACAAATCAACTCTAAAGAACACAAGCCTCAAACCCAGAAGCCAAAACAAGTAAAATTATCTCACCATTCTCCCTGAATAATTTATTTTGCTCGCAAAAATTATCACTTCCAAAGAACACAAACTCTCAACCCCAGCAACAAAATCAAGAAAAACCTCCACACCCATTTTCAGAATTGCAGAGTTAAAAAAACATTTTTCCTCTCAAGATTAATCACCTCCCAATAAGTTAAATAGTAGAGAGAGAGAGAGAGAGAGAGAGAGGAGAAAACCCTACCTATTACCTAGGATGATGAAATGGGAAAAATTTATCACTTTTCAAATAACACCAAGCCTCGACCCCAGAAACAAAAACAATTAAAATCCCTGACACCCATTTTCAGAATTTCACTGAACTCAAATTATGCTCTCAAAATTTATCACTTTCAAAGAACATAAATTCTCAACCCCAGAAACAAGATCAAGGAAACTCTCCACACCCATTTCTCAAATTCTATAGAACTCCACTGAAAAAACAATTTTGCACTCAAAATTGATCACTTTCAAAACAAAGCTTAGCAGCCAACCATAACAAAGAAAGAAAGAAATTTTAGCTTACAATGACGAAATAGGTGGCAACAAGGAGGAACCCAGAAGGGCCAAAAGCGCGCCAAGTGAGTGTTCCGAGCAAAAACGCAGCAGCGATGCCGGAGAGGGACAAGCCAGTGACCAAAATGGGAGAACCCGCGATGAAGATCAAGAGGTTGCAGAGCAGAGAGGATTGCCACGTTGCAGGTGACGATTGGAAGAGAGCCATGGCTCCTCCTACAGCATCTTGGACGCTGGCGACACGTGAAGCCTGCATGTTGGGGAGCCTGTTGTGAAGAAGACGAGGGTTGAGGATCAGGGTTGTGGGTTTTGGAGAGAGAGAAGAGGGTCTTAGTTGGGGTTGCAGTTGGAGTTGGAGAAAAGGGGAAGAAGGGAATGTGATGGTGTGAAGCGTTGAATAAGCCATCAATTTGTATAGGCAAGGAGTGCGTGAATGTGAAGGAAAAGGGGAGAGAAGACCAGGTAAAGAAAACGCTTCTCCCCTTGCTGATTCTATGAGATACTTGTTTGTTCACTTCACTTGCATTCCTCCAAATTGAAAGTAATATTTGCATGATTATAAGTTATAACAACTTTGTTATTAGAGAAATTATACTTCTAAACAATGCTATACAATAATTCTTACAACTTTGAGAGATATAAAAGTAAAGAGGAGAAAATCTGAGATATGGTAGATGATACCATGGAGAAAGATAAAAAAAAATGGAATTTTGGATTTAGTGAGACAATTTTATTTTCAAATTACCGGAATGGTGTAAGAAAATAAATTATCAGAATGGGGTAAGTCGTATATCAAAAGTGAGACTTCCATTACAAAGTCAGACATCTAATGTGGGACTTATTATTTTAATAATTAACGCACAGAAGTCTCAATTTTTTATTGTAAATTCCAATAGTCGTAGACCATATGTGCGACTTTATTGTATTTTTTTAAAAAGAAAAATAGAAGTCTCATATCTAATATACGACTTCTTTGGAGTATTGTTTTTTTATAATTTCACTAAAAAGTCATATGGGAAATAAATTTATATGACTGCATATTTATCTCCACAACACACACAGGTTCCCCCCAAGAACAAGCCCTTAAGGTCCCTGTGGTCTCTTAATGCCAAGCCTTTTCAAGATATGTCCCCCGATATTAATTTGGACACATCTCTTATAGTTCTAATTATTTTGAGGACGGTGCATCAATGTTAACCACCAATTTTTCTACACCAATGTCAGCATATCAACAATCACCATTTGGTGACTATCGACCTACCATGCCACCTGAATTAAATGATTTGAATGACGTTATCAATGAAAATACCAATTATCATGATGATGGTGGTAATGGCAACCATAATATTGGTGCTAGTAATCATGAAAACCCTGCCCCTACACCTCAACGACGATACCTTTAGCCTTCCGAGAGGATTCTGTCAAGGTGGCCCCTTTTCTCCTTATTTATTTGTTCTCTGCATTAAGCACCTTAGTCACTTAATATTTCATGCAGTGGAGGCTCAACTTTGGTCTCCCTTTAAATTTGGAAGAAATGGAATTCCTATCTCACGCCTCCTCTTTGTTGATGATATTGTCTTATTTTGTGAAGCATCCATGGCTCAAGTTCATGTTATCAAAATTGTCTTACATAGTTTATGCCAAGCATCGGGGCAAGAAGTCAATTTTGCCAAATTTTTTGTCTTCTTCTCCAATAATGTTGCTAGTGAGTTTGTTGATTAATTGACTATTGCTCTCAAATCAATAATACGAATGACTTGGGCCTATACGTTGGATTTCCATCCCTACATTCTAGACCTTCAAGGGCCAATTTATGTATATATTGTGGATAAAGTCTGAAAGAAACTGGCTGGATGGAAAGCCCAATGTTTGTCCTTCACAGGATGTGTTACCCTTGCCCAATCATGTCTGTATAGTATTCCAAGCTATGTTATGCAGGCCAATGTCTTCCCACAAGCAACGTGTGATGAAATTTAAAAGCTCTATTAGGACTTTATTTAGAGCTTCACCCCAATCCAAAGGAAGTGTTATCTAGTGTCTTGGGAGAAAAATTGTCGCCCAAATAAGGTTGGTGTTTTGGGGTTCAGATCACTGCATATTTTGAACGACGCTTACCTGATGAAATTGACTTGGACTATGGCGACTGCCCCATATACTTTATGGGTCGAGGTCCTTAAATCCAAATCCAAGCTTGGTCTGCATGCGATGCATACTATTTTATCTTGCAGCAAGGATTCCATATTATGGAAAGGAATATAAAAAAATTGGAGTCATGTCCAACATTGTGTTTGTTGGATACTTGGTGAGGTCTTATCAGTTCGATTTTGGAAAGACTCCATTATTCCAAGCATTGGTTCCCTCCTACGGCTTGCTCAATCACTGATTCCTAATTGACAAATGGATCTTCCAATTGCCTCTTTTGTGATACATGATTCCTAGAACTGGGGCATGTTTCTCTCTTTGTTGCCTTAGGATGTCATTCCACTCATCTCTAGTATTAAGCCCCCTTTTCTAGCAGTATGCCATTATCACCCAACTTGGCTTTTTTTGCGCATGGGTAATTTAGCATCAAGTCTGCATATAAATATTGTTAGTGTATGCACTAGAAACTTATATGTTTTTTGAACATTCATCACTTGTATCATATTATTCTTATAAAGGCAATTCACTTTTATTAATTCTTTTAGAATATAATAAATGTCCTTGGAATAGTAAGCTTAACCTTCATAAGAAAACAAGTAGACGACTTGATCGTGAGATCTTATGAAGAACTATTCTTAAAATAGTCCTTGGTCAAGCATCATCTTAGGATAATTAGATGATTGACTGATAAGTGCCAAATATTAGGATATTTTGTATGGAAAGTATGGCACTTTTGGATTAATTGCTTATATTTAACAATCAATTTTTCCCAATTTTAGAAGTTTGAATTAAAGCAGATATTATCTGAGTCTTGAATTAATTGAAGTCTTTTAATCCCATTTTGTGATTTAAATACAGGAAATCAAGAAGAGGAGTAATCAGGCTCAGAAGACTGATGTAGCAAGAAGAAAAGAAGGATTTCAAGTGAGCTAAAATTCGCTTGAGCGAATTTTAATTAGCTCAAGCGAATTTTGACTAGAGAGTGTGTTTTTGAGGTGCTTAATTCGCTCAAGCTAATTTAATTCGCTTGAGCGAATTGAATTTTCTTCACCATGAAGAATTCCATTAGCTTGAGCTAAAAATTTTAGCTCAAGCGAATTTCCACTTACGCAGCAGCACAAAACAAGTTTCAGAATCAGTTTTCGACAATTCGTCACTTTTCCAAAAATAGAACGAAGAGCTCAAAGAAGAACGAAAGTTGCGGAATCAAGATTCTTCATCTTCTCCTTCATATTTCTTGGTTGTAAAAGCTACTATGAGTAGCTAATCTCTTTCTCTTGGGATTGAATGTAATCGACTCGAACTCAGACGTATTCTGGTGATATTTATATATAGTAATTTTGTTTCAATTAATATTGGTATTATCGTTCTGTTCTTCATCTTTGATTCTATCTGATCAATAGAGTTATTGAACTTGATTTTTAGATCTAACTGGAAAGTATTTCTGAAAATCCGATCTGAACGAGAATACTCGATATATCGTAATGCTAGGAATAGATTTCAATATATCGATTGCGTTTAACACTTGAACGTAATGCTGGATGATCTGTTGAATATTTGAGGAATCAATATTCAGGGGATTAATCTTATGAATTTTATATACGAGGAATCGATATAAATGATTATTGTGTGTTGCATCAATATTGATAGTCTCAAATGCTATGTATTTATATTTATCCAGAATACAGATGAGTGAGATAGATGAAATTCAATCCCAGCCTCTCTCACTGAATTTTCTCTTAACTTCTTTATTACTCTTGTGTTACTTCTATGCAATTTCAATTTAGTTTTATAAAAATCAATCATGAATCAAATCATTATCTGTGTATATATGCTTTTTGAGTTTAACTTTAAACTTTGATTGAAACCATTCCTCGAGGGATCGACACTCTTACTTACAAATCATTATACTACAGTTGACTTTTGGTACGCTTGCCGAGAGTTTAACAAGTATTTTTGGCGCCGTTACCGGGGAACGGTGTTCTTTTAAAGTTTAAGTTAACTCATTAAGTATTGTGAATAATTTTCTCTTTGTAGTTCATTTTTGTTTAGATTTTTATCTTGTGCTAATCCTTGCTTGAGTTGTCTTGATTTATGTTCTTAAGAGGTTAAGTACCTAAAGATCAATTGGAATTTGACCCAGAAATTGAAAAGACAGCTCGGAAGAACCAAGAAGTTTCTCTACTCCACAATCACAACCAATTATTCCAACTACTGAATCAATCATGGCTGGTGAATGGCACAGTCCACCAATAAGAACATTTGGAGATTATGCTATGCAGCAAGGACCAGGATACTTCTCCAGCATAGCAAATCCCGGTGACTTCTCCAACAACAATTATTATCTTAACAATTTTTCGCAGGGTTGGAGAAGTATCCAGAATCAGTTTTGGGTGGCAACAAGATGCTTTTTCATCCTACATGCAACCTTCTTTCCAACGGCAGCAAGATTACCCTCCAGTTCAACAAGGAAGATCAAAATTGGATGATGCTCTTGAGGAATTTATGCAAGTTTCTATGGCATGTCAGAAAAATATAGAAGCATCAGTAAGAAATGTTGAGGCTCAAGTTGAACATTTAGCTAACCCTTTAGCTAACCAACAGTCAGGACAATTCTTAGCAACTACTCGAACCAACCCTAGGGAGCAGTGCGATGATATCACCACAAGGAGTGGCATAACAATATGGGAAGGTATTGGAGACAACTTGGCATCTAAGGAAGAAGTGATGCAAGAAGGAGAGAACGAAAAAGAAATAGAGGAGAGTGAAAAAGAGAGAATAGAGAGTGAAAAGAAAATAAGTGGTTGTGAGGAAGAGGGAGAAATGAATAAAGAAAATGATGTAAATAGAGAAAAAGAAAAAGAAAATGAGATAAAGAGTGACAAAAGAGAAGATGAGAAAAGGAAGGAGAAAAGAGGGGAAGGAGCACCAAAACTAAAGAGATTGCCAAATCCTAAAGCCCCTTCAAAGAAAGATAAAGAAATGCAGCTTGTGCATTCTCTGGATAGTTTTACAGGGCTACAATTCAACATTCCTTTTCTAGAAGCTATGGAGCAAATGCCAAAGTACGCAAGATTCATGCCTCTGTCTATACTGAAAAGGGTTGGGAATTTTGAAGTTAGACCTACTCGAACGACTTTGCAAGTAACTGATAGGTCTATGAGATATCCTTACGATGTAGCAGAGAAATCTTTGAAAAAAATTTACAATTTTGTGTTCTTAGTGGACCTTCTGATCATGGATGTCAAGGAAGATGTTGAAGCTCCACCGATCCTTGACAAACCATTTATGAAGACAGCTAGAGTAATAATTGATGATGGTGATGGTGAGCTAAAGGCCAGGACACAAGATGAAGAAGCCAACTTCAATTTGTTTGAAGCTATTCAGCACCCAAAGGATCAATTGGAATGCTTCAAAGTGGATTTGTATGATAAAGCTCTTCTAGCAGAAAAGAAGCCAAGACTGCAGGAAACAAAGGAATTCAGGGTTGACAAGTATGAATCTCTCAAGCTTCAAAAGAAAAAGATCTGTGTATATCATAATAAGAGGCCAAAGAAAAGAAAAGTCAGGCCAAAGGAGTCAAGAGTATGGTCTAACTCCAGAAAGAGGCCAAGATGGTTAGAGTCAATTCCTATCAGACTTCTGTATGAGGCAAGGGTAATTGAAGGTTTGCTGCCAAAAGAGATCAAGGGTGTAGCACTAAGGCTCACCACAAAATTTCAATTCCAACCACCATGACGAAAAACAGGCGTCAAGCTAAGTGACGTTAAACAAACGCTTCCTGGGAGGCAACCCAATGTTTAATTCTGTTTTGCATTTTAGATTCCAATTTCATGTGTGTTTGTGATTCTGTACATATTTGTGTGTTTGTGTGCTTTAAGTCATTTTTAGCATTTTATTGTCTCAATTGGCCCAAACATGTGTATTTGAGTGTTTTGAAGCTATTTGAACTTGTTTTGCATGAAAAATAGTTTTGGTGCTAAATTGAGGTAGTTGGATGCTATAAAATGCCTTAAATGTGATCAATTTTGAAAATGGGATTTTCAATCCTAGATTTTGGTTAAGAAATGGTGAAACCTTGTTGAATCATAGAAGTCAATGTAGGGAGTGAATTAAGGTGTGAATTAGAGTCTAAAAGAGAGCAATAATCAAGAATTGAATAATTGAAATTGGTAGAAAATTTTGCGAAGTGTAAAAGAATTTGAGAAGCAAAAGTTCAGAAAAATCGCTCAAGCTAAAGCAATTAGCTCAAGCGAATTATGCAGAAAATTTGAAAATAAGCAATTTCTGCTAAATTAGCTCAAGCGAATTTAAATTAGCTTAAGCGAATTTAGGGGTGAAAAATGCTGCTCTCTGGACGAAATTCGCTCAAGCTAATTTAAATTAGCTTAAGCGAATTTAGAGGTATTTTTTCACACTCTCTGGACAGAATTCGCTCAAGCGAATTCATATTAGCTTGAGCGAATATTTTTAATTGCCGCACCTTTTGACAGCAAATTTTTCACTTTTTGCAAAACCTATCTTCTTCTCTCTCGTGCGCGCACAGACCCGTCTCCTAGGGCACCAAGTTTCTTCATTTTAAATCACAAATCTCCCTTTCAAATGCTCTTTTCCACTCTCCAATCACACTCCAAGGTAAGTATTGTTCGAATTTTCATCTCTTCCACCGAACATTTCTCTGTTTTTCATGCTAAATTGAACCCTAGGTTAGATACCATGTGGGTTGATTTGAAATGTTGATGGTTTGCTTGAAAAATGTTGATTGTTACTTGAAATGTTTCTTGAAATGATGATTATTATGCAATAGGGTGAAATATGTAACTTGATTCAAGTAGTTTGAATGTAAGTCATCATGATGCATGCAAGGTGTTTGATAAAATGTTTTAGTGAAACGTCCACATGTGTAAGCTATCATTCACTTTGTTTTGAAGTTGCAAAGTTACAATGCTTGCATCTAGTGTTGATTACTTGAATTAAAATGGAAAAGAGAATCACATGAAACTGAACTGATAAAATGCTTGAATGAATTTCCATATGTTTTTAGGTATAATATTGCTTCCTATGATGCTGAAATACATTGTGCATTTAAATTCATGAATGAACTTTGGTGATTGCATTGAATTTTTGAATACTCATATGGTATCAAAATTGCAATTGAACCATGAAAGTGAAAATGCAATTGAAATATGTTTGGAAGTATATGGCTGCTAGTGGTTGTTGGTACATTTTGAAAAATGATTATTCATGTCCTTGACATCATTATTGAACATGATTGGGAATTGCACTGATGATTGCTTGTCATAGAAACATATATGCATAATATAAACATACTTAACTGATTATTCCTGTTGGTTGGTTGGTTTTAATTTTACAGGACATGACTAGAACAAAGACCACAACAGAATATGACTCCTTCTTGAATGGTATTATCAGAAGGAATTGGAGAATTTTAGATGATCTTTTGCCTAAGGGACCCTACCCAGGCATGACACCAGAGGAATTTCAGACCTACCTTCAGTGGCCTGGGGACAGTCCAATTTTTTTCAGGGGGGAGTGGAGCTGCCGGAGCAAGTGGAGCTGCTGATTATGATGTGGGCTATTCTGGAGCTGTACCAGCAGGAGAGGGATCCTCAGGAGTAGCAGCTGGAGACATACCCTACTATTCCATCTTTCAAAACTCTGTGACATGGTTTCATTGTTCTTTTGTTGATACTTTAGTACTGTTTTTGTGATTGTGTTGGCAGATAACTCTAGTACTGCAATATTTTGGTGTGTTTTAAATAGTAGTTGCTTTTGTGATATTTGCATTAGTTGTTTTGGTTTAGATGCTTGTTACTTTATTTTGTTAAGTTAGGATTAACTGTTCTACGCTGTTTTTCACTTAGTATTTTAGATATAATACTGATAGATATAGTAAAAATTTTTGGGAATCATAGAAAAGTTTTCTTGAGGAAACTGGTTAACCAGAAATCAGGATTCAGTAAGTGTCCTAAAATAGAACAGCTGATCAAACTGAACAAAGAGGAGAAAAAAAAGGAAAAATATGGTTAATTGCATAATCAAATAGGATTAGGACATTGGTGCATGATAATTAACCAAAAATAAGTAATCATAACAATAGGTGATTAAATCAAGGAAATAAGCCACAGATAATCCAGTGAGTGTGTGAATCCATAAACAGACTGAGAGTTTCACTGCTAATTAGCCAGTTGATATTGCTTGAGTTTCCTTTTTGATAACATCACACAAAAGACATGGAAATGATTAAGGCAAGCTTTGTTAAATGGAAATAGCCTAGTGCCAAATAGCCAACCAGAAAATGATCAATTTTGTATTAAGCCCATTAGAGCTTAAGTTTCCTTTGATTTTGTACCTTGACCTTAAATTCAAAAATCTATCATACCTTGCACATTAAAGGAAGGAGAGCATAGGTACATTTTATCATTACAAGGAAAATGGGTTCATAAAGAAAATTGGTTTGGCTATATTTATACAATCTACTCCTTAATATGTATATATATATATAAAAGAGATAAAGAGAAGAAGAAAAATAGAAGAAAAAAAAAAGAAAAAGAAAACGACGATAAAAATAAAAAGAAGTAGATTGTGAATGAAAAATTGGTGCATTGAGGTGTTAAGAATTGAGAGTTGATGAAAATTGAATTGAAATGTAGTTATGCTCTCTTTTCTTGAATTGTGCTTTTGAATACCCTGAAAAAACCATAACTTTTGGAAGCCAAGCCTCATTACAACCTTTTCAAGACCTTAAGATCCATGTCAAATGTGTGATTATGATTGGATTGGAAATGATTGGCAATTTCGATTTGTGCAATTTTCAGTGAAAAATTGAGAAAAACACTCACCAATGAGAATTGAGAGAAAAAATTCCTTGATTAGAATCATTTCATTGTTATAATTGCTCCTTTTGGTGATTAATTGCACTCTTGTCCTCCTTCTATTTGATATTGGAGTTACCATATGCTTCTGATTTCAATTCTTTGGTTGGAATGTGAAGTTGTCTCTTGAAGGACCATGGAAATGATTTCCAAATAACCAGTTTCAGAAATGAATCCATGAATAATTGAATTATATCTGCTTACTTTGCTTGAGGAAAAGCAAGATTCTAGGTTGGGGGGAGTTGATAAGTGCCAAATATTAGGATATTTTGTATGGAAAGTATGGCACTTTTGGATTAATTGCTTATATTTAACAATAAATTTTTCCCAATTTTAGAAGTTTGAATTAAAGTAGATATTATCTGATCTTGAATTAATTGAAGTCTTTTAATCCCATTTTGTGATTTAAATACAGGAAATCAAGAAGAGGAGTAATCAGGCTCAGAAGACTGATGTAGCAAGAAGAAAAGAAGGATTTCAAGTGAGGTAAAATTCGCTTGAGCGAATTTTAATTAGCTCAAGCGAATTTTGACCAGAGAGTGTGTTTTTGAGGTGCTTAATTCGCTCAAGCTAATTTAATTCGCTTGAGCGAATTGAATTTTCTTCACCATGAAGAATTCCATTAGCTTGAGCTAAAAATTTTAGCTCAAGCGAATTTCCACTCACGCAGCAGCACAAAACAAGTTTCAGAATCAGTTTTCGACAATTCATCACTTTTCCAAAAATAGAACGAAGAGCTCAAAGAAGAACGAAAGTTGCGGAATCAAGATTCTTCATCTTCTCCTTCATATTTCTTGGTTGTAAAAGCTACTATGAGTAGCTAATCTCTTTCTCTTGGGATTGAATGTAATCGACTCGAACTCAGACGTATTCTGGTGATATTTATATATAGTAATTTTGTTTCAATTAATATTGGTATTATCGTTCTGTTCTTCATCTTTGATTCTATCTGATCAATAGAGTTATTGAACTTGATTTTTAGATCTAACTGGAAAGTATTTCTGAAAATCCGGTCTGAACGAGAATACTCGATATATCGTAATGCTAGGAATAAATTTCAATATATCGATTGCTTTTAACACTTGAACGTAATGCTGGATGATCTGTTGAATATTTGAGGAATCAATATTCAGGGGATTAATCTTATGAATTTTATATACGAGGAATCGATATAAATGATTATTGTGTGTTGCATCAATATTGATAGTCTCAAATGCTATGTATTTATATTTATCCATAATACAGATGAGTGAGATAGATGAAATTCAATCCCATCCTCTCTCACTGAATTTTCTCTTAACTTCTTTATTACTCTTGTGTTACTTCTATGCAATTTCAATTTAGTTTTATAAAAATCAATCATGAAGCAAATCATTATCTGTGTATATATGCTTTTTGAGTTTAACTTTAAACTTTGATTGAAACCGTTCCTCGAGGGATCGACACTCTTACTTACAAATCATTATACTACAGTTGACTTTTGGTACGCTTGCCGAGAGTTTAACAGTAACGGTAAAACCCTAGCCACCACTCTATAAATATCGCATGAGATGCATTACCCTAATCATATGAGTAGTCACTCTTACTCTCCAAACGCTACTAGCAAAGGTGAGGAGGGTTTCCTTGTTCGCTTGTTGGCGTGGATACCTCTAGAGATGTGGCTGCAATTGCCTCGTTTGCAATTTGCAAAAGGTATATTTAGTTTTTTCCTTTTAATTTCACGTCTTAATTCGTGTTTTCACATTAATGATCATAACAAGGGGGAATCCAATTATTCCGCTGCACCCTGACCATATGCTTGATTCCCTTCAATATCTTATGGATATCCAGAATCCTAATGCCCTTCATGATGACATCTTCAAGAAATTTTAGTCCTGACAGGGTCCTCCCATAATTTCTTCCTTTGTTTGAAAAATATTGCATGGTCATCTCTTTACCAATTCAGAAAGAGTGAAGTGGGGTATGTGCAGGGATGACTTATGTCCCTGTTGTATTCAAGCTCCCAAAATGGTTATGCATGATCTTCGTGATTGTGATTTAGTTGTTGAACTCTGGGATTCATTCATAGATTGGGGAAGATGGGCCTTCTTCTTTAGCCTTGGGCTTGATCAGTGGCTTCGTAACAATCTGGACTTTTTGGGTAAAGTTGTTGTCGGTGTTCCTTAGAGTTTTCTTTTCCCTGTTGCTATGCGGATGATCTGGAAGGATATGAACTCATTCATTTTTCAACGTTGTTCTGACTTACCAGGAAACTTATTCTTTCATATTGTGAGTTACACAAGGCGTATCATTTCTTCTATTACTTCTCCTTCTCTAATTATGGATAGAGTGTTCAAGAGAGAATATCTGATTGGTTGGTTACCCCCTCCTAGTGGCTTTTATAAACTCAACGTGGATGGTTCTGTTTAAGGCATGATGCAAAGTGCAGCTTGTGGTGGTCTTATCCATGACCATGAGGGTACTTTCTTTGTGGGTTTTACAAGCAGCTTTGGGGTTTGTTCAACTGTCAAAGTAGAGCTCTGAGGTTGATGAGCACATTTTTATTCACACTTAGCACCTTTAATCTTAGCTTTATTGGACTATAATTGTGACTAAATCCACTGTTTTAATTGGAATTTACCTAATTGGACTTATTTGGGCTTTAACTGTAAATGTTGTTTAATTTCGGATTTTTAAGCCTACTGACCTACCTGTCTTGTTTTGATGATATCTGGAGCTATAGGTGGGAGTTTTGGGTGATTCTAGTGGCATTGGAAAGCTAACATTTGGGGCTTTAATTTGATATGCTATAAGATTATATTCCCATGAAGGAAATAGGAGCGGTTGCAATTTGAAAATCGACTATTGTTGTTGTCTGTTGGAAATCCGAGTTGCTTAGTTTTGTAATTTGGTTTTGGGCCTGTATTATATAATTTCGGCCCAATTTAGGCTTAATTAGATTGTTAGTGATTTAGTTAGTATAAATAAGCCCCTTGCTAAATGGTTTTTTAACTTTTCCCTCATTTTTTAGATTTTAGAAATTAGACTCTTCACTTTCCCTCTCTTTTTCTCTCTTCCTTGCCTCACACGTTTTTTACTCTTCTTCTTCTTCCTCTTCTTGCAATTTCAGATTCTATCTCCATGGAAATGGAAGGCTAAGCACTAAGGATTACTTCTCCACTAAATTCACATCGGATATTGAGGTTTTGTAATATGTTTTATGCTTCTATTTTCTTGACAGTTTCTTAAATTCCTCTCATAATCTCTTAAGTTTTAGGTTTGAATCTGAAAATTGAATTACATGCTTAGTGAAATTTGAATTCTATTTTGAATCTAAACTCACATTTTAGGTTGCTTAATCTGAAATGAATTCGCAGTTTTCTTAATTCTAAGGGTTAGAGATTAGATTTCATGCAAGTTTTCTTAATTCTCGTGTGAAAATTATCAAGGATTGCTTAATCCGAATTTGAATCTGTTAAGGAATTGAGGAACTTTGTATGAACCGATGATAGATCCAATTATGAATGAGGTAGAGAAATAATCCGTTTTCTTGAATTGTTTTATACAATTAGAATTCTATTTTTGGATACTGAACAATCAAACAAACCCCTTGCTACTGTTTTGATAATTGTTGAAAAGGAAAATTTGAATTTGTAATTGAATTCTTTGGGAGATGAATTTGGGTTAAACTAACCCTACTGCACTTTAATTCTTTTATTTGATTGAGTATAGCCTCGATGAAATTTGGCGTCGTTGTTGGGGAATTCAATTCAAACTTAGTTTTCATTTTCAATTTTGTTTGTGTGTGAATTTCTATTTCTGTCATTGAGTTTTTCAATTCTGTTTTGTATAATTTTTAATCCATATTGTGTTTGTGAGGTTAGAGTCATCTTTCATATTGTGTTTTGGTATAGGTAACCTTGATTTGTGCAGATTTAGAAATCTCCAATTCTGTTCACAATTTAAGGTAAGAAGCCTAATTCTGTCGCTTACATTATTACTGTTCCATTGCATTTTGTGAAGTTTAATATGTGTTTTGAGTTGTGTCATGTGTTGAGTCATTGTGATTAGTGTGTTTAGTCATGGCATGATGTTCAAATATTGTTTAGATGAAGTTAGAGTTGATTTGTTGTGAATTGGATTGAATTGCACAAGTTGACCAAGTTGTTGTTGACTTTTTTTGCTGTTGACTTTTGCAATTAAATCTGACTTTTTGGTTAGCATAGTTGTGGTTTGAATTTTTTCACCAATTTTTGTATTCACACTTCTTTGGATTAATAATGAATATTGGATACTGTTGACAGCTATGTATTTTTAATTTTAAATTTCAAATATGTATCTTAGAAGGATTAAGTAGTTAAGATCAAGGTCAGATTTACCATAACTGATCTTATCTTATTCTTCATTAGGTAGTTAAGTTTAAGATAAGATTTATCAGAACTGATATGATTTTATCTAATCTGGTTCTCCTTTATTTTCTCTCTATCTCATCTTTATATTTTTTTTGTAATCAGGTGATTAGGGTATCTCTTACCCAGCTCTGCCTATATAATTATTTCATGTATTTCTGATCATATAGAATAAAAATATCAATTTTCTTCTCCTAAAACTACATGGTATCAGAGCTTCGGCTCTGATCCTGTGTTTGCTTAGCATGTCTTCCGCAAATTCTAAAGATGTTGAAACTGCATCATCATCATCATCAGGAGTAGATCGGACATTCCAAGCCTCAAATGTAGAAAACATGGAGCATAAAGGCAACTCTAAGACACTTCCTTTTACTAAGGAACAACTGGAGCACTTGTATAAGCTTTTTCCAACTAAAATTTCAGTTAATCCATCCTCTTCTCTAGCCCAAAAAGGTATTTCCTTTTCTACTGTTCTTCTTAGTAAAGCTCCATGGATCATTGATTCTGGAGCTTCTGACCACATGACAGATTGTTCAAAACTATTTTCTACATATAGTCCTTGTGCGGGTCATAAAAAGGTGAAAATTGCAGATGGTACCTTTTCTACTATAGTCGGTGTTGGTTCTATTCCTATATATAAATATCTAACCCTGCACAATGTTCTTCATGTCCCAAATTTGTCATGTAACCTTTTGTCCATTAGTAAATTGACACATGATCTAAATTGGTTGGCCATTTTTTACTCCACTTCTTGCAAATTTCAGGAGTTGGGTTCAGGGAGGATGATTGGCAGTGCTAAGGAGGTTGATAGACTCTATCTCTTTGAAGATGAAGATTTTATTAAGGAAAAATCTCAGAGTAATTGTCTCAACTCAGTTTTTGCTCATGATAATGAAGAAATAATGTTGTGGTATTGTAGGCTAGGTCACCCGAGTTTTTCGTACTTGAAACATTTATTTCCTGAACTTTTTAAAAATAAAAATCCAACTCTGTTTTCTTGTGAAGTTTGTCAACTTGCAAAGCATCATTGTTCCCCTTATTCTCCTCAATCTTATAAAAAATCTAGTCCTTTCACTTTAATTCATAGTGATGTTTGGGGACCAAGTCAGGATCCTACACCAAATGGAAAAAGATGGTTTGTCACATTCATAGATGATCATACAAGATTAATATGGGTTTATTTGATGAAAACAAAATCTGAAGTTGAGAACATATTCAAAAAAAAATTTCCATATGATACAAACTCAATTTCAGGAAAAAAATCAAAATATTTCGAAGTGATAATGGGAGGGAGTATTTAAGCAAACACCTACATAATTTTTTTTCTTGAAAATGGTATCATTCATCAAAGCTCTTGTGTTAACACTCCACAACAAAATGGATTGGCTGAAAGGAAAAATAAACACATACTTGAAGTTTCCCGGGCCTTGTTGTTTCAAAATATGGTTCCAAAATATCTTTGGGGTGAAGCAATCTTAACTGCAACATATTTGATCAATAGGATGCCTAGCAAAGTTTTGAATTTCAAAACTCCTTTTGATGTTTTTACAAATATTTTTCCAAATAATAGACTCTTATGTGCTTTACCTCTAAGAATATTTGGGTGTACTATTTTTGTTCATACTCATGAACCAAATCAAAGTAAACTTGAACCTACAACAAAAAAGTGTGTATTTATGCTCACAACCAAAAAGGATACAAATGCTTTGATCCTATTTCCAAAAAATATTTGTTTCTATGGATGTTACTTTTTTAAAAAAAAAACTCCTTTTTTAAAAAAAATCATCTTCAGGGGGAGAAAAGAGGAAGATGCTATCCAATATGTTCAAACTTTACAAAAATCAGAATTTTCAATTTTAGATTCCTTGCGTAGGGAAAGAAGTTCAGAGGCTCCAAACAAAGGTGAACCAAGTCAGCAAAATAAAGACAACATTCCAAGATCTGTTTTAATTTCAGAACCTGTTTTAGAAACTGAAATATCAAATTTACAAGTTGTACCAAATTCTGAAATTATTGAAAAAAAATGAGACAGTTACAATGGGTAATAAGGGTGTAACACCCCTTGATCTTGTTTGCTCTAGAAAGAAAAACCCTCAAAGAATAGAGCCAAATGATCCTCAAGGCTACCATGAATCCAACGACCCATCACCATCAGGTAACAATTTTTCTAATTCTGTCCATCCTGTTCAAATATTACCGAACCTGTCCCTGATGATTCTGACCTTCCTATTGCTATTAGAAGGGTATAAGATCATGTACAAAGCATCCTATGTCAAATTTTGTGTCATATAAAAACTTGTTCCCTTCCTTTCGGGCTTTTACTTCAGAATTGACAAAAAAAGAAATTTGAAAAGATATATAGGCTGCTCTACGGGTTCCTAAGTGCAAGGAGGCTGTCTTGGAGGAGATGAGAGCCTTGAAAAAAATTAGACTTGGAGAAAAGTGGACTTACCTAGAGGAAAGACGATTGTGGGGTGTAAATGGGTGTTCACCATCAAGTTTAAGGCAGATGGGTCTATTGAGAGATACAAAGCCAGGTTAGTTGCTAAAGGCTTCACTCAGACTTATGGTATTGATTACTCAGAAACCTTTGCTCCTGTTGCGAAGTTAAACACTATTAGAGTTCTTTTGTCATTAGCTGCAAATTTAGACTGGCCATTACAACAGCTAGATGTGAAGAATGTATTTTTAAATGGAGACTTGGAGGAAGAAGTCAACATGGATGCACCCCCTGGTTTTGAATCACATTTTAATAAAAAAGTTTGTAGGCTTCAGAAATCCCTCTATGGATTGAAACAATCACCTAGAGCCTGGTTTGAGAGATTTGCCCAAATTGTTAAGAAACAAGGGTATGCTCAATGTCAAAGTGACCATACAATGTTTGCAAAACATTCTTCCGAAGGAAAAATGGTTGTGCTAATTGTTTATGTGGATGACATTGTGATTACTGGAGATGATTTCAGTGAAATAAACAAGTTGAAAGCTTCCCTTGCAGCTGAGTTTGAGATTAAAGACCTCGGGTCCTTAAAATATTTTTGGGGATGGAGGTTGCAAGATCAAAGAAAGGAATTGTTGTGTCACAAAGAAAATATATTTTAGATCTTCTCAAAGAAACTGGGATGATAGGTTGTAGGCCAACTGAAACTCCTATAGATCCTAATAGAAAACTAGGAACTGAAGACAAAGGAGATCATGTACATACAGTTCGGTTCCAAAGATTAGTGGGAAGATTGATTGATTTATCTCATACCCGGCCAGATATAGCCTTTGAAATAAGTTTAATGAGTCAATTCATGCACTCACCACATGAAGAACACCTTGAGGCAGTTTATAGGATTTTGAGGTATTTAAAAAGTGCTCCGGGCAGAGGACTATTTTTTAAGAAAACTGGGCAGCAAGGCATTGAAGTGTTCACAAATGCGGATTGGATTGGATCCATTACTGACCGGAAGTCAACATCTGGCTATTGTACATTTGTTTGGGGAAATTTGGTTACTTAGAGAAGCAAAAACACAAAATGTTGTGACCAGAAGTAGTGTAGAGGCTGAATATAGGGCAATGGCACAAGGAGTTTGTGAAATTCTATGGCTTAACAGAATTCTAGAAGAGTTATAGCTTCATATGACTCTTCCCATGAAGTTGTACTGTGATAATAAGGTTGCAATTAGTATTTCCCAAAATCCAATTCAACATGACCGGACCAAGCATGTAGAGACTAACAGACATTTTATAAAAGAGAAAGTGGATTCAGGCCTAATTTACATGCCCTTTGTTCTTACTTAACAGCAAGTTGCAGACATTCTTACAAAAGGATTGTTTAGACCTAACTTTGAGTTCTTTGTACGCAAGTTGGGCATGTTGGACATTTATGCACCAACTTGAGGGGGGTGTTGACAGCTGTGTATTTTCAATTTTAAATTTCAAATATGTATCTTAGAAGGATTAAGTAGTTAAGATCAAGATCAGATTTACCATAATTGATCTTATCTTATTCTTCATTAGGTAGTTAAGTTTAAGATCAGGTTTATCAAAACTGATCTGATTTTATCTGATCTGATTCTCCTTTATTTTCTCTATATCTTATATTTATATTTATTTTGTAATCAGGTGGTTAAGATATCTCCTAGCCAGCTCTGCCTATATAATTATTTCATGTAATTCTGACCATATAGAATAAAAATATCATTTTTCTTCTCCTAAAACTACAGATGCCCCAGATGCACTTAGATAGGTCCAGATTGTGAGATTACACTTTGTACTGACTTATTTTGACTTGTTGACTTCAAATGATCATAACTTGAGCTAGGAAAGTCAGAATTAGACATATTTTATATGATTTTGGGGTAGAAGAAGCTAGTTAGAACGCATGTCCCTGCTACATTTGGTGGGGGACCATGAAAATCCAAAAAAGATCGTTTTCTATTATTTATGGAATTTTTTATTTTTTGGTGTATTTTAGCTTTCTTACCTTAGGAAATTTGTGTAGTTAGGCTTTGAATATTGTTTTGAAATTTTGTGTGGTTCATTCTTATGGTATTATAATGTTTTCCATGTATCCATATCATTGGTTTTTTCTCATTTGATATAGGTTGCCTTTATACGCTACCATTCTGTTGTATGTCTCATTTTGTGCATTTGGTGTATGACTAGAGTAAATCCAGGTTCCTTATATCCATTTGATCCAAAAATTGATAAGACCTATCATAGGCAAGTTAGGTAATCTAGGATTCAATTTGTGCATAATTTTGCTAGTGATAGTGAGTCATTTTCTGGTAGTGTATTCTGCTGTTAGTATTAGTGATAGTGAATCTGCTTCTGTTTCTTCTTCTTCTTTCTTTGATTCTGATTTTGATTTTGATATCATGGCTGAGAGGACCTTGAGAGAGCTTGCTTCACCTGATGTGTCTATTCAAACTTTATGCATTCAATATCCTTATATAGATGTGCCTTGTGAGCTTAAGTCTGGATTGATTCATTTGTTGCCCAAGTTTCATGGTCTTGCAAGTGAGGATCTACATAAACACCTCAAGGAATTTCATATTTTCTGTAACACTATGAGACCACCTAAAGTTCATGAGGATCACATTAAGCTTAAGTCATTTCTATTCTCTCTGCAAGACACAACAAAGGACTGGTTGTATTACCTTCCACCAGGATCAGTCACTAGTTGGGATAACTTGAAGAGACTATTTCTGGAAAAATGATTCCCTGCAACCATAGGTCGTATTTATTAAAAATTAAAATTTAACTTTTCCCTCCAAAACCATTCTCATAACACACTCTAAAGATTCTTGAATATTTACCATAAGGAATTTAAGTGCACTACACTTTAGATGAAAAATTAATGTTTAAGAATGGAAAGAAGTTAAATATTTTATATTAAATATTTTTTAAAAAATTATTTTAAAAAAATTCAAGACAAAATTAAAGGAATAAAATTAACAAAATTAGTATAATTTTGCAATCATTTTTATTTATTTTAGAAATTAATATATATAATATCTCACTTTTAATATGAGAAATCACATAATTTGTTTCTTTCACTACAAGAATGCGCGTTATTAAACGTGAATGGGTAGCGACGACCTGGCCAACGCTTAAAAAGGCATCACTATTGAATTTTAATTTTTTTTTACAACTTTTTATGTAGCGTCGGTCAGGCTGACGCGAATGGTAAAATAAACTTTTTTTTATAAAAAATTATTTAGCGTCGGCCTGGCCGACACTTCATAAAAAAAAATTGCGTCGGCCTTCGTAAAGTTAGAGACGGTCTAGCCGACACTAATTTCTTGTTATTTTTTACCTATGTATATAATATGTTGCACTATATATTTTAAGAAATAAACTTAGTGTAACGTTAATGCTGCTTCTTGGTATCATGCAGGTTGTGGGTTCGATTCTCATAATTGATACGTCTATGAAGAAAGGATTTTTTTTAAAAGAATTATTAGCGTCGGCTATTTGCGATCGCTAGGGGTCGTCGCTACATAGCATCGCCCGTAAAACGTTGTCGCTACTGCATTAACAACGAGCCTTTTAGCGAAGGCTGGTAGCACTAAAAAAAACCATGTGCTGACGGTCGTTTTAGGATAAGCTACTTTCTGGCTACAATTTTGATTCTGTCTGTCATAGTAGAGTTAAATTTTTAGCCCAAGTGTGATTGTTATCTATTTTTGTAAATTATTTTCTCTTATTTTCCCATTTACTCACAATTCTGAGAGGGGTTTGTTGGTCCCATAGGGAATCTAGAAGGGGGGTTGAATAGATTCACAAAAATTTGGTCCTTTTATAAAATCAAAATCGTTTTCCCCTTTCTAATTTGCCTTCAAGATTCTTCAAATTGAGTTTTCAAAAGATAAATTTTCAAAGTTTAAAATCAAAAGTACAACGGATCGTTAAGTTGCAGAAGATAATTGATTACCAAGATTGATGCAGAGGGTAATAGATTACCAAGATTGGTTACTCAAATTTCGTAATTCAATTTTTAGATTAATTTCAGTATTGTAGTAAGAATCAATTAACACTTAACAATTCACATTTATCATGCAAATCAAGATTCAAATTTATAAGCCAAGAAACTCAAATCAAATAGAGTAAGGATAGATAAGATGACACAATCGTTTATACTGGTTCAGCCACAAAAGGGGCCTACATCCAGTTTAGATTTAGCACACCACTAAACCTGCTTTCACAATAGAATTGATTACAAACACCATGCACATACAATCCTAAAGAAAGACTTTCTAACAATAATCAACGGTTTGACTCTTGCACCCCGCAAGAGCATGTTCTTCAATGACACCCCATCATATGAACATCAACCTTACTCATGACACCCCGTTACAAGATTTCAAA
This sequence comes from Sesbania bispinosa, assembly GCA_026901365.1. NCBI lineage: Eukaryota > Viridiplantae > Streptophyta > Magnoliopsida > Fabales > Fabaceae > Sesbania > Sesbania bispinosa. The sequence goes on along the minus strand of QLOH01000650.1, from coordinate 400,943 downwards.
CAAATCTCTATGAACACCCTATTCAAGAGATAACACAATTAAAAAAATCAATAAAGAACTAAGTTTAGAACAATAGCACCTTGTTTGTGCATATAAACTCCATGAGAATATCAAAAACTTTCTTCCATTTGTTGTTCATCACCACCCTGACCTTGTCGTCGCATGAAGGTAACGAGCTTTGTGTTTGATTTGCACCTACAACAAGAAACTCCAACGGTTCTCTCATTTTTTTGATTTGCTTCTTTCGTTAATTTCTTTCTTATTGGCTTCTGATTCCTCGACCTTGATTGTGTGTTTTGATCGATTAGTTTTTCTGATTCCTCACCTTCGTCTCTGATGAAGAGCTTGTTTGCTCTTCATTCTGCTTATTTGGACCTGATGTTGCCATATTCACCTCTCCATTCACGCTAGAGAAGAGGAACTTGTCGACGGTGACTTTGCCCGACGCTTTGAGGAAGGTTCTTCCATTAGATTTTGTGAATTTAATTAAATTAATCTAAATTTTTTTATATAATTTTAGATGTATTATTGTCATTGTTATATTATTCATTATATAATTAGATGCAAAACGTTTTCCCCTTCATTCTTTTCATTGATATTTGATAGCTAAGGCCAATAATTCAATTGGAAGGAGTGGCACCTTGTTTATATAGAATCCTCATCATGAGAAACTAATATGGACAAGGTTAGTTCAGGTTGCTAATTTTAGGGAAGCATGCTATTTTTTTCTATGGTGTCACTCCGATGCAAATTATCTGGTAAGCTTTTGTTAAGTTTTTTCATTGAACTTGCTATGATTTTGAGTGTTCTGTTTGTGTTATTTTAGCTAGTCCCTTTCTCATTTAATTATGATTATTTTTTATTTCTTGGCTTGTACCACTGTTTTAGGTGAAGACCACAAATAGTTTATCTAGAAGATTAGCTTTTTGATTCCCCAGGAAGATATATTATATCAACTATGTTGTTTTACACTATTTAGGTAAGACTTGTCAAAGGTCCCATACTTAATAGCGATGTACTATTCTATATGTAATCTTTCTTTTTCTCTCCTTCTCAGGCTTATATAGTTAAATTTAAGTTAGTCTCTCCTCAAGGTTCGTTTGGATGGATCTTGTAACGTCCTAATTTCCTAAATCCAAAACAATGTCTGTTGGAGACATTATTCCGAATTTATGAAATTATTTCGCGCTATTTTAAGTATCGTCATACATACTTAACGCCTAAGTAATCCAAAGTTTACTTAGACTTTCACGACTTTCATGCATCACAAAGTAATACCAAAACTAAACTAAAATATAGGGGAAGAACTGACACTTTGAAGTGTTAAAGTTCATAAACTCCTACCGAAAATTCGGTAGAGTTTCCCCTGTAAACTGGACATTTCCAAATTTTAGAACTTCACCTGAAACTCAGAAAATACCAGTGCAGTTTATAATGACAATTCACTAATATCATACTAGGGCCTCCGTGGCCAAAATAAAATATTCATACACATATAAATCAATATTCAATTACCATTCAATACAAATTAAATCATTTATCTAATAAGTCTCCTACGCCACTTCACCATTCCTTTCCTTGCTTCATCATTACCTGGAAATACTTGCATCAACTAAATTGTATCCTCGTAACGTGGGGTGATACTACGTCCCAGTGAGCATGATAATAATGTGTGAAGTGTGGGGAAAGCAAGAACACATGATGTACAACAATATAGCATAACTTGATTCATTCATATGAATATTCACAAAGGAAAACAGAGACATATAAGGTTAGCCATTCAATGACATTCATAAATGTAGTGTTAGTACTGAAGTGTTTTAACCCAAACACCAAGGGTTCTTTTCTCTCTAACATGCTTGAGCGCTCGGCCATGTGACCAAGGACCGTCGTCCAGGGCCACCCTGATTAAGTTTTATTAGCAAACAACATGAATTTCTTTACTTATAGGGCCCGCAGTTCCCTCTTGGCCATGAGGTCACTGTAGCTTTCCTTGATCTTGTAATTATGCCCGAAGGCCTGAGATGGTCAAAGACCCATGAAAATTGCCCGAAGGCCTGAAATTGTCCGAGGACCCTGTGATAGCCCGGAGGCTCTGTTATGGCTATAAGCCATGTGATAACTTAATTCATAATTAAAAACTGTGATGGCCAAAGGCCCATGATTTAACTGATTAATCTTTTGGCTCAAAGCCCATGAAAATATGATATTTGATTTGGAAAATAGGATACATACTTAAATAACATATTACTTTGTTAATGAAAGGTTCATAATAATTAAATTGCACAATACACACATAAATCATATTTTCCAACTTCACATAATCATGTAAATAAGGTTCAATCATCAATCACATTTAATTCATACAATCAATCAACCTTGAATTTACATAATTCATAATATAACAATAATTATAGGAAGGGAGGTAAGAATAGAGAGCATACATAGAGAGCAAACAATAAAAACAAGTGAGAATCACACTCACATCGCTTTGTACCAAATTTAGCTATCGGATGATCAACTTTGAACCTTCACCGGCGCCGCTCCGCCGTCGTTCAAGGCCTCCGCAGCTCCTCCGTGAGACCACCACCATCCATGGCCTCCTAGAGACCGTCACTGTGCTGCCGTCAATGGTGGAACGCCACTGCTCCGGTTCTCCTCCGCAGTTCCAGCCACTGGAGTCCACCGCATCATGGCTGCGAAGCACTTTCTTCTCCACTTTCCAAACCACCGCACACAACCGCTTCAGTCCGCCGAAGCTCCACCGCGCCTCGCCATCGTCAGTCATGTTCAGCCAGCCGCACCACCGTCACGAAACGCTGCCACCCAGCCACTGCAGCGGTAATGAGAACCTCCTCGCGGTTGCGCCTGTCTCCGCCACCGGAGAGCACCCCTGCAACCTCCGTCTTGACCACTGTCGTCCCAGTCCGGTTAGCTCCACCACCACCCAGCTCGCGCCTCCACCGTGAAAACCCAGTCGCCGCCGTCTCTGTGCGTCGTTTCCGATCCGAAATCCGCTCCGTTCGCGGCCTCCGTTCGCGGTCTCCGTTCCGTTCGAGTGCGTCCCTCGATCTCGCCTCCGGTGCGGCCGCGACGCCACCCATAGCCATCCATGGCCGCACGGCGGACTCCTCCCCTTATCCCTCTCTCTCGATCTCTCTAACTCTCTTCCTCTCCCTCGATCTCTTTCTCCCCCTCTGTTCTTTCCTTCACAGCCGCCACCCCCCCCCCTTTCCCTTTCTCCTTCTCTTCCTTTCTCTTCTTTTTCCCCCAATTACAAACCCTAATCCCCCAATTCTAATAATAATAATAATTATATTAACAATTATATTAATAATATTACTAATACTATTATTATCAATAATAATATTAATACTATTAATAATAATAATTATAATAATAATAGTAACAATAATAATAGTAGTAATAATAATAATTTGAAATTATCTTTAATATTATTTTATTAATAATTGCTATTATTATTAATATTATACTAATCTTATTATTAATTCTATTAATTGCTTACATTAAACAAATTAAAAGCATTTTAATTCTAATTCTAGATCCTTAAATTTTGGGATGTTACAGATCTCCATCAAACCCACTGCTCTTAGGTGTAAATGAACCTTTTCAACTCTAGTTTACCCATTTTGGAATGGTCCTTTTTGTAAGTTAAGTTCATTCATTGCTTGCTTCAGAATTGGAAATTGGTGTAGTGACAGTAATGAATTTGGTGACTTAGGATTCTCTAAATGGGCGCAAAGCATATTAGGAAAACCAGGTATCTCATATTACCTTTATCTTGGTTTAGGGCCAGGGTATATTTTCTTCTAACTTATTTAGTCATGTGTGTATTGTTTTGTCTTTTCATGTATCTATTAACATCCAATATACTTGTGATCTATCTCTACCTTAGAGTCATATCAATGTACTTCTGTGGAAATCCGGAAAAATTGAATTTGCTTCATGATGCTTCTTCATACTTCACAATGGAACCATAATATACCATATATATTTTGATCAATTCTTTAATCACATATATGGTTCTAAAGCTATTGTGTGTTGTCATTCATTTCCATTACTCTTTTAGGTTCTAAAGCTATAACATGGAAAATATTCAACCTATTCATTTCACAAATGGTTGTGGTTATCCAATTTGCATTATATACTTCCTGCTAGTGTTCTTACAATTGATAGCCTTCAATAAATGATCACTGGTATGGTAGATACCTTGTTTCCCTTGAAATCCTTTATTATTTCAACTCTCTTAGACGATGTGTGCCATTTTTGTCTTGTTTGGTCAATTGCTTGCAAAGTTTCATAACTTGTTTGATTACCATTTGCATTCACTGATTGGAAGGAAACTGTTTCATTAGAAATGAGTACATGAGTGTGTTGGATCCCTTCTATAAGAAGTTTTCCAACTTTGGTACCCAAATACAAGCTTGCACCTTGGTGATGACCAACACTAGTGAAAAAAATAACCTATTGATGTTGCTGGAAAACCCAGAGAAACCACCCTCGTGCTTGTGATTCTAGCTGAACTAATGAATAGAAGATCATGACCATTGTTCCATTTGGTTCCCAATGAAGCATATCCATTTGAACTATTAATTGTTTCACTAGACCAACTTACACTAATAGAGGGCTGAAAATTAGACCTTATGGCATCACCATATAACTCTCCACTGTCACGATTTACATGTATAATATATAGTATACTTTAGTATTCGAGGCACCCCAAGGAGAAATCAGAGGTGATAATGAGTTTGAGTATATTGCCATAACTTGATCATGATCAGTATAATATGAGAAAAAGAGACCATTCATTTCTATATATGAGATTTGGTCTAAGTGAGGAACTGTCTCATATGCTTGAAATAGTAACGGAGCTACCTGCAACCCCATATTATAAATTAAGTTCATACTAAACTCAAATATCTTATTATTTGTTATGGAATGAAGAAGCAGTTATAAAATATATATGAAATATGTAATATTAAATATTAATTAACCTTGGTCTCAATATCAGAGAATGAGATGTCAGCAACATTGAGAGTTGAATTCAGAAATCTTGCAAAATTGTGTATGTTACTTTTTGTCATTTTCAGAACCTGTGTTTGTTCCTTTTTTTATTTTTTTATGCTCAGGTAGAAATTTGTCATCTGGAGATATCATAAACACTTTAATGAGAATGTGATTCTTGTGTATGTTATTTTGCAGGGTGAGGGACCATACTTCCTCATAGGTTGGGCTCTTGGTCTAGAAGTCGGAGTTAGCATTGGTCTATGCTTCCTCCTTGTAAATGCAGTTTCCAGAGCACTATAAGTGCATTTTGTGAGTAGTTTTATTTGGTTATATAAAGAGAAATATCTACTAAGAAAATATTTTTAGTGGAAAAATACATAATGGCACCTTTAGTTATTAGTTTGAAAATGTTTCTAAAAAAAGTCTATGTAGCAAACCAAAATCCATGTGATTGAATTGTGTGAAGCGCCTGTGGTGTTGTTGGTTTAGAACCTACAAAGGTAAATTCACCCTTTTAAATAAGAAGGGAAATTAGGATTTGCAATTTTTTCTGTCATTTGCAAATCATAATTTCCCTTCTTATTTAAAAGGGTGAATTTACCTTTGTAGGTTCTAAACCAACAACACCATAGGCGCTTCACACAATTCAATAACATGGATTTTGGTTTGCTACATCGATTTTTTTCAGAAACATTTTCAAACTAATAACTAAAGGTGCCATTATGTTTTTTTTCACTAAAAACATTTTCTTAGTAGACATTTCTCTTTAACTAAATAACACTACTCACATAATGCACTTATAGTGCACCAACAACTGCATTTCCAAGGTGGAAGCATAGACCAATGCTAACTCCGACTTCTGGACCAAGAGCCCAACCTATGAGGTAGTATGGTCCCTCACCCTGCAGAATAACATACACAAGAATCACATTCTCATTAAAGTGCTTATGATATCTCCAGATGACAAATTTCAACCGGAGCATAAAAAAATAAAAAAAGGGACAAACACGGGTTCTGAAAATGACAAAAAGGAACATACACAATTTTGCAAGATTTCTGAATTCAACTCTCAATGCTGCTGACGTCTCATTCTCTGATATTGAGACCAAGGTTAATTAATATTTAATAACTAGTGTCCAACCCGTGGGATGCACGAAATTATTATTCAATGAAATTATCAATTTTAAATTTTAATAATATATTTAACCTGTTTAATATATGAAAGTATTAAATGATAAGATAAATTAATTTTAAGTATTTAATTTGATACTTGTTAGTCAATTAAGAATATAATTAACTAAAAAATAAAATAGATTGGAAACATGAAATAGTCTAATTCCATAATTACAAATGAACATTATCATGAATATTGTTTCATTTAAATTTTTTGAAACACTTCCTTGTAGATTATATTTTTTGTAACATTATAACACTTAAAGTTACATCACATATAAGAATCTTAATTCCTTATCGAGACTTAACCCTGGATACAACAACATGTAATTAACCATGCAAGAAAACAGGCCTTGGTAGTACTCCAACATAATATAATGTTTGACCTTGACTTTTATTAATTTATGGTCATAGCAAAGTAAAGACATAATGGAAATTGTCTTTGTTGAAATTTTAATGGGGTCAGATTATCATATGGAATTAAATTCATTCGAGGAATGAAAACATTTATTCCTAAATGTGTTCCTGTAATAAGAGTTGCTCCAATCACATTAGAACCTAACTGATCAACTATTAATCTTGTTCCATTGCAAAGTCTAACGGATATATATATATATATATATCCAGATTCCTCATATTAACCACTCTCATTTTAAGTACCCATACTCACCTGTACCAAGTGATGAACTAAACATGAATATCAAATGCTTTGATTAGTAAAGAATGATATGATAAATTTAACTTACAAATGTCAATTATTGAATTTGTTACACATCAATCCAATAAACTTTGATCAAACTTGATTTCATCTCACGTATAACTTATTTTTATCTCATTTCTTAAAACGCCTATTTTTTATCTCTTAAATACTCTATTAACTATATTTTTTTCTAAATATATACGTAAATAATCAAAGGGAAAAATATGTTTTCGTCCCTATAGTTTCGGTTAACTTTGGTCTTCGTCCCTGTATTTTAAATCATTTGTTTTTTTGTCTCTGAACTTTATAAACCCCCAATCCATGGTCCCTGGCCGTTAGTAAGATCTTGTTAACTTGATGAGTTGGGTAACAAAAGTTACATGTTAGCCTCAATAGTGAGCCCCAAACAACTGACTCATCTAATTAATCTTTTTTTAGTAATTTTTCAATTATTAAATTAACCATAATTATGAAATTAGGTTTATTGGGTAAAATTACTAAGGTGAAAACCCTAATTTAGTAATTAGGGTTATTTTAATAATAAAAAAATAATAAAAAAATTAATTAGATGATTAGTCAGTTATTTAGAACTAACTATTGAGACTGACATGTAATTTTTATAAGTCGGCTCACCAGGTTAACAGATCTCACTTACAAGCAGAGACCACTGTTTGCGGGTTTAGAAAGTTTAGGGACAAAAAAACACATAATTTAAAATACAGGGACGAATAGTAAAGTTGACTAAAACTATAGGGACGAAAAACATATTTTTCCCATAATTAAATCATATCGTCCATATGATTAAAATATGATTTTAAATATTTAAGTAATAATACAATTCTATATATAATTGTTTTCAATATTTTTATATAGTATTTCTTTAAAAAAATATGGTCAAAAAAAATATTTAGAAAGTATCTTGTCATTATTAATTTAAATTCATATATATAAGCATTTTTATACTTTGATAGATATTCAATATTTATACTCTCTTAACTAATTTTTTTTCTAAATTTATATGTAAATAATCAAATCATATCTCCATATGATTAAAATATGATTTTAATTATTTAATTAATAATAAAATTTCATATAAAATATTTTCAATGTTTTGATATAGTATTTCTTTCACGAAAAAAATAATATGGTGAGAAAAATATTTACAAAGTATCCTGTCATTATTAATTTAAATTCATATATATAAGCATTTTTATACTTTAATAGATATTAAATATTTATACTCTCTTAACTAAATTTTTTTTCTAAATATATACGTAAATTATCAAATCATATCTCCATATGATTTTAATTATTTAAGTAATAATACAATTTCATATATAAATATTTTCAATGTTTTTATATAGTATTTCTTTCACGAAAAAATAATATGGGCAGAAAAAATATTTACAAAGTATCTTGTCATTATTAATTGAAATTCATATATATAATATCACTTTTATACTTTAATATATTAAATATTTATATAATAAATTTATAAAATTAATTATCTTATATACAAATACCAAACATGCATTGTATAATTATACTTTAACAATAAAGACACAAAAAATACATACCTAAAAATTATTTTACAATAACTTCAAAGGATGTCATTAAATATAGAGACTCAGAACCACATAACAGGCAAGTAAGTTAGACACACAACATTTTATTTAGAAGTTTTACATATAAAAACTCGTGAAACAATTTTATAAAAGCCAAACAAAAATTTAATTTCATGAAAAAAATAACCTTTCAATAGTCCAGAAGTTGTGCACAAATGACATTTTGACTAAGCACATCAACCATCTCATATAGAGCAAATGATACAATTGCTACAATATTCAACTCAAAATTACCTTCTAGGGATAAAATAAGCACCACAAACAGAATTTTAAAGGCCTAAGTTAATAATGATTGATTCATGTATTATATGGATAACAGAGTTGGACAAAACAATTTTTTAACCAATTAAGTCTACTCTGACTTTAAATAAAAAATGAACTTTATAAATATTAAAGTCTACTCTAACCTAGTGGTACTCAAAAAAATTATCCACAATGGGTAGGGTAATTACCCACTAAATGAGTTTGGGTCCAGGTATGAGTAATTACCAGTACTTTTTAATGGGTACGGGTGCGAGTACGGGTACTACAGTATGATGAACTTAATTACCCACGCGGATATGGGTTCAAGTCTGTGTATTTTTTAAAATGTGGGTATGGAGACGGGTATTATAGTACCCTACCCAAACCTTACCTATTGTCATCCCTATTTACACCCAGAGGGGGATTACATCAAGTGTCGCCTACACACTAACACTATAAACCTAAAGATATGGAGTGACAACAATCACTTCATGGAGCCCAAACTGGTTCAAAATAGGGATGGCAATTAAGCGCAAGCCATATGAGTACCCGCAAAAATTTCCCGCAATGGGCAGGGTAAAAACCCGCAAAACGGGTATGGGCGCGGGTACGGGCAAAAGCCCGCATTTTTTCATGGGGACGGGCGCGGGTACGGGCACTTTGATGCCCAGCCCTTTTCATACCCGCACTCATATATATTATTTAATAAAAAATACCATACATAATTATATATAGAGATAAATTAATTTTATTAAAATATCTAATATATTTATACACATTTTTTAAATTAATATATATCATATATTACAAATTAAAAATATATTTTTATAACTATCTGTTTTTGTTTTTTTTTACTTTATAATATATGGCTAATTAATGTTTGTAATAATTTTTTACAGATCTTTAAGAATTCTAACACATGATATCCAAATTTATAAAATAGTGTGACGTGAAAGTATATTATAATATTTAATAAAAATTTTGAACTTTACATCATTTGTTGTGTTTTAGAACATTAACATATTGTGATTCAATATAATTAAATTGTTGTATCACTGATATTTAAAAATTATGTTTGGACGATCTTCGAGTAACTGAGATAGAGTTTTTTTCTTAAATTAATATTTTTTTAGTAAGTTGTTAATTTTTTACTTAATAAAAGTGCAGGTAACGGGCGCGGGTACGGGCATATAGGTGCCTAACGGGTATGGGGACGAGCACTAAAGTTACTGTCCACGCGGGTACAGGGACGGGCGATGTGGTACCCTGCCCAAAGGGTACCCATTGCCATCCCTAGTTCAAAAGATTTAATGGAAAGGTCTAACAAAAGTCATTGAATGACCCATCAAGTATCTTAACCATAACAAAAAAAAATCTGAATGAATAGTAACTTTTGTACTTCACAAATATAATAGTATAGATACATATTTCATATATATTTTATAACTACTTCTTCATTCCATAACAGACAATAAGATATTTGAGTTTAGTATGAACTTAATTTATAATACCAAGTTGCAGGTAGCTCCGTTACTATTTCAAGCATATGAGACGGTTCCTCACTTAGACCAAATCTCATATATAGAAATGAATGGTCTCTTTTTCTCATATTATACTGATCATGATCAAGTTATGACAATATACTCTAACTCATCATCACCTTTGAATTCTCCTTGGGGTGCTTCAAATACTAAAGTATACTATATATTCAACATGTAAATCGTGACAGTGGAGAGTTATATGGTGATGCCATAAGGTCTAATTTTCAGCCCTCTATTAGTGTAAGTTGGTCTAGTGAAACAATTAATAGTTCAAATGGGTATGCTTCATTGGGAACCAAATGGAACAATGGTCATGATCTTCTATTCATTAGTTCAGCTAGAATCACAAGCACGGGGGTGGTTTCTCTGGGTTTTCCAACAACGTCAATAGGTTATTTTTTCACTAGTGTTGGACATCACCAAGATGCAAGCTTGTATTTGAATACCAAAGATGGAAAACTTCTTATAGAAGGGATCCAACTTACTCATGTACTCATTTCTAATGAAACAGTTTCCTTCCAATCTGTGAATGCAAATGGTAATCAAACAAGTTATGAAACTTTGCAAGCAATTGACCAAACAAGACAAAAATAGTACACATCCTCTAAGAGAGTTGAAATAATAAAGGATTTCAAGGGAAACAAGGTATCTGCCATACCAGTGATTATTTATTGAAGGCTATCAATTGCAAGAACACTAGCATGAAGTACATAATGCAAATTATTTGATAACCACTACCATTTATGAAATGAATAGGTTGAATATTTTCCATGTAATAGCTTTAAAACCTAAATGTAACGCCTTAAATTTCTAACTCAGAATTTAGTTCGTTGGAAACCAAATTCCTAACTTAGAGTTTAAGACATTTCGATTTAGATATCATCTAGTTCCATAAATCATTAATCTTCCAACGAGAAATTAACATTTAGAGAACAAAACTCAAAAAAAGAGATTATGAGGGTAATCACATAAAAACTCCTGTACATCAGCACATTTAAAGTTCCAAAGAGATCTCTAATGTAACTCCCATTCTACTATCATAAATACATATATACATACACACATCAGCTAATACATCAACTCAAAACATTAGAAATATCAGTTCTTCCATCCTTGCACTTCACTTCCCGGACTGAGAATTTGATAAAGGGGGTACCTGCTCAGCTAAATAAATCCACATAACGCGTGGTGAGATAAAATCTCAGTGAATACAAATCATATGCATGAATGCAGGGAATAGAAATTCATGTCAAGTCATAATTCATAAGAAATCAAAGCAATCATCAAATGAGTAATATGCAAACATGATGCACTCACTGCTGTGCCCAGCAGGCATGTTCTTATCTCTTTCTAGATTTAGAACTGAGCTCAGACTATAGGGAATATCTTCCCCGGGGATGAATCCCACCCAAACTGGACCGAAGTCGTGTTTTCAATACAATTAAGCATTTCTTTTACTCACAGCACGATGGCCGACTTGAATTACTTCAATTAATCATAATCATAATGGCAAAGCAATACAAGAATTCATATATAGTAAATATAAACAAATTCGCTAGTTTCGACAATTTTGAGAGTTTCGACTCTACGAATATCAGTTACTTCCTAATCTCAATTCAAACTCTAATTCAACAATTATTATCCAAGAACTCTAATTAGAAAAGGGAATGTAACTGATTTAGATATTAATATGTGATACAATTAAGCGGTTTCGATAGTTTCGATAGTTTCGAAAGTTTCGAAACTAAGGATTCCAATACTCAATTCTAAATCCATATGTTCAATCCATCAATTACCACTCCAAATCAGCTAGAATACACCATTACAATCAAGAATCTACAACATTAAGAATAGGGAAGAAAAGGATTGGGAACATGCATATAGAACTATCATAATCACTACCATACAAGTGAGTTGTACTCACCTAAGCTTGACATTCCAACTTGGAAGAGTAGAAGAAGTAGATTTCTTGCTTCAATTCTCCTTTCCTAAGCTTTGATTCCAATCCTCTCTCTAGAACTCTCTCTAGGTTAAAAGAAATGAGAAGAATGAACATGCAATCTGTTTTAAGTGACAGATTTTAGTACATTTAAGTGATGGTAATCGATTACAGACCCATTGTAATCGATTACCAGCAGCGAAAATGACACTAGAAACCCCTTCTGGTAATCTGGTAATCGATTACAACACCTGGTAATCGATTAGCAAAAACTCAGCTATCGGGTAATCGATTACAATCCCCTTGTAATCGATTACCAAAAACTCAGCTCTCTGGTAATCGATTACAATACCATGGTAATCGATTACCAAAAACTCAGCTCTCTGGTAATCGATTACAAACTCATTGTAATCGATTACCAGCAACCAAACTCCCTAATTTTACTTAAGCGAAGACCCTGAAACTTGATTTTTAATCTAGGTTTTGCTTCCTAATTCTTCAACTTTCCTTTCCTTAATTATTCACATATTGACCTCCATTATAACCTTATGAATTAATAAAATCTAATTTGCGGGATGTTACATTCTACCCCCCTTAGTGCAATTTTGTCCTCAAAATTGATTGAAGACATAAAAGGTATAATATAATACCTCAATTGAACAAGTTAGGATATTGACTTCGAATAACTTCTTCTTTCTCTCAAGTTGCTTCATCCAGTGACAGGCCTTCCCATATTACCTTAACCAATGGAATTGTCTTGTTCCTCAGGGTTTGGCACTTCTACTTACAATCTGTACAGGTCTTGAAGGAATTGTGAGATCTTCCCTTAATTGTATTGATTCAGAGCTCAAAACATGAGAAAGATCGTGAATATATTTTCTCAATTTAGATACATGAAAGACATTATGAATTCTGGACAAATGAGGTGGAAGATCAATCCTATAAGCTAGAAGGCCAACCCTCTGCAGGATCTGAAATGGACCAATATACCTAGGACTCAACTTTTTGGTTTTTACAGCTCTCTCAATACCAGTGATAGGAGTTACTTTCAAAAAGACATGGTCTCCTTCCTCAAACTCTAAATCCTTTATTCTGTTATCAGCGTAGCTTTTCTGCCGGCTCTGAGCAGTTGTAATCTTTTCCCTAATGATCCTAATTTTCTCAGTAGTTTCCTGCACTAACTCTGGACCTAAAAGGGCTTTCTCACCAATTTCATGCCAACAAAGAGGAGACCTGCACTTCCTACCATACAAGGCCTCATAAGGTGCCATGCCTATACTGTTATGAAAACTGTTGTTATAGGCAAACTCTATGAGAGGTAGGTACCTATCCCAACTGTCTGACTCCTCTAAGACACAGGCTCTAAGCATATCTTCTAAGGTTTGGATGGTCCTCTCAGACTGACCATCAGTCTGAGGATGATATGCGGTGCTAAACCTAAGTTTAGTCCCGAAAGACCGGTGGAGTGCATTCCAGAACCTAGAGGTGAACCTAGGGTCCCTATCAGATATGATGCTAGAGGGAATGCCATGGAGTTTTATAATCTCCTTGACATACAAGTCTGCTAACTTATTCAGGGAATAGGTATTCCTAACGGGGTGAAAATGGGCTGATTTGGTTAATCGGTCCACAATAACCCAGATGGCATCAAAACCAGCCTGAACTTGAGGCAAACCTACCACAAAGTCCATAGCTATACTCTCCCACTTCCACTCAGGGATTTCTAATGGCATGAGTGCTCCTGATGGTCTCTGGTGTTCTATTTTAACCTTCTGACAGGTTAGACATTTAGAAACATACTCAGCTATATCCTTCCTCATACCATCCCACCAAAACATCTTCTTCAAATCCTGATACATCTTGGTAGTGCCAGGATGTATAGAAAACTTGCCCTTGTGGGCCTCCTCTAATACTTGCTGCCTCACACTACCCCGCTTAGGGACACAGACCCTTCCTTGGAAAAGAATCATCCCCTCGTCTGACTCAGAAAACCCTAATTGTTTCTTTCTATTTTGAAGATCCGGGTCCGAACCCTGAGCTCCCCTGATCAGAGCTTGAAGCTCACTGGTGATTTCTAATCTATACAACTTGACACTACCCATGCCAAACTCAACACTAAGACTCAAATCCCTAAATTCTTCTAAGAGGCTCATTTCATGTACCTTTAAAGATGACACATGAAGGGATTTCCTACTGAGAGCATCAGCCACTACGTTGGCCTTGCCTGGGTGATACTTCAACTCAAAGTCGTAATCCTTAAGAAACTCCATCCACCTTCTTTGCCTCATGTTGAGTTCTTTTTATCAAAAAGGTATTTCAAACTCTTATGATCACTAAAGACCTCAAATCTCACACCAAACAGGTAATGCCTCCAAATTTTGAGGGAAAAAACAACTGCCGCTAATTCTAAATCGTGAGTAGGATAATTTTCCTCATGAGGCCTCAACTGCCTAGAAGCATAAGCTACCACTCTCTTTTCCTGCATCAAAACACAACCCAAGCCCTTTCCCAAAGCATCACTATACACCTCAAAGGTTTTTGACAAATCCGGCAACGCCAGTACCGGAGCGGTGGTTAACTTCTCCTTGAGCTCCAGAAAGCTCTGCTCACACTTCTGTCCCACACAAAGGCTTGGCCCTTTCGAGTCAACCTTGTGAGAGGCAGGGCTAAACGGGAGAATCCATTAATGAATCTCCGATAGTAGCCGGCCAATCCTAGGAAACTCCTAATTTCCGTAACGGTCTTAGGTCTTTCCCATTCAAGAACGGCTTCTACCTTACTGGGATCAACTGACACTCCCTCTCTAGAAATCACATGCCCTAAGAAATGAACTCTGTCCATCCAAAACTCACATTTTCCAGGATTAGCAAACAATTTCTTTTCCCTCAGAACCCCTAAAACAATTCTAAGGTGACGTTCATGTTCTTCTAGACTACAGGAATAGATCAGGATGTCATCAATGAACACAACAACAAACTGATCCAAAAAGGGCCGAAAGATACGATTCATGTAGTCCATGAATACATCAGAAACATTAGTAACACCAAATGGCATTACTAAATACTCGTAGTGTCCATATCTAGTCCTAAAAGTTGTCTTAGGGATGTCTTCCTTCCTAATTTTGATTTGGTGGTATCCTGATCTCAAATCTATCTTAGAAAACACCGAGGCGCCCCTAAGTTGGTCTAAAAGATCATCTATCCTGGGTAGGGGATACTTATTCTTGATGGTGACTTTGTTCAATTGTCTATAATCCACACACAATCTCATACTTCCATTTTTCTTTTTCACTAAAAGTACAGGAGCCACCCAGGGTGACACACTAGGCCTAATGAACTCTTTAGATATGAGATCCTCTAATTGAGTTTTAAGTTCACTAAGTTCTAGTGGAGACATTCTATATGGTGCCTTAGAAATGGGTCCCGAACCTGGTATTAAATCTATGGTAAACTCTATCTCTCGGTCCGGAGGTAAGGTCATAATTTCATTAGGGAAAACATCTTGAAACTCTCGAACCGTGGCTACATCGTTCAAATCCACTTTAGATTCTAGAGTTGAGGAAAGTAACATAATGAAACAATCACTCCCGTCACTAAGACATTGGGTTACTTGGGTGACACTGGACAAAAGCACAGATGGTCTCTCCCTCGAAGGAGGAGGAGAAGGAGGAAATACAACCTTTTTATTAAAACAGTCCAACATGACCTGATTGGAAGATAACCAGTTCATTCCTAGAATAACATCCATGCCCTTTAAAGGTAAACAAATCATATCAATATTGGAGACTCTTCCTTGTACAATAATAGAGAAATTGGAACACATAAGAGAAGTAGAGATAGCCTCTTTGGCTGGTGTGGTTACATAGAGAACATAAGGCAAGGAATCAATAGGCAATTTTAACTGGTTTACACAATCAAAAGAAATAAAGGAATGAGTCGCCCTTGAATCAAACAATTCAATTAAGGTCTTCTCTCCTAGGGTGCACATACCTCGCAACAGATTGTCCGCAGAAGATGCTACTTGCCCATTGAGGGTGAAAACTCTTCCAGTGGATTGAGGTTTTTGGGGGGCTCTTCAATTTTGGATAGTCTCTCTTGATATGACCCGGTTGCTTGCAAAAATAACATAAATTCTTCCCCGTCAGACACTCCCCTGAATGCTCCTTTCCACACTTGGGACACTTAAGTGCCCCTTGGCGTTGGACTTGCTGAGTGGGCATGACTGGTCTGTCTTGCCACTTAAGCTTGGGGCCTTTGCCCTGGATGGGCACTTCAAACTTTCTCTTCCCTTTGCTTTCTGTCGGTGCAGGTTTTTGGTGTAGTTCCTTTGTAATCCTTCTCAGCAATGTAACATTTACTAACTAAGGCAGAAAAATCCCTGATTTCAAATGTTCCAACCCTATCCAAAAGTTCAAGTCGTAGTCCTCCTTCAAATTGGGTGCATCTCCACTCCTCGTCAGTTACAGCTTGAAGGTAGCGGGAGTACTTTGCTAGTTCTTCAAATTTGACACATATTGACCCACTGACATATCTTCTTGCCTGAGTTGTAGAAATTCAGCTTCTTTTTGTCTCTTGATGGTGGCTGGAAAGTATTTTCCCAAAAACAGGTTCTGAAATACATCCCAAGTCATGGGAGCTTTTTGCTTCTGCAGCCCGAACCTTAGCAGTTTTCCACCAGTCTTCAGCTTCCCCCCTCAGCATATAGACTGCAAATCCCACCTTGGCCTCATCAGTACACTTCATCACATCAAAGACTCGGTTTAAATCTCGGAGCCAATTCGCTGCCACATCAGGGTCATAGACTCCATTGAACTGTGGAGGATTGTGCTTCCGAAACTCAGATAGTCCCAGAGCAAAAGAATCCACAGCAGGGGGTGGGTGGCGGATTTGTATGCCTCCTAGTCATCTCTTGGAGCACTGCTGCATTGGTGGCAGCTTGTTCTCGTGTCGCTTCTGCTTGAGCTTGATTAGAATTTAGTTGTTCTCCCATCATTTGAGTAAGTGCCTGAAGTGCTGCAGCTACTGGATCATGAGTAGAACCCTGAGAAGATGAAGATGAAGATGGAGGATGATTGACCCTTGGACGACCTCTCCTGCCGCCTGCCATGATTCTCTACATATTATCAAGCAAATATCGAGGTGATCAGTCTCTCAATTTACCAAATAATACATAAAAAAATCACTAACAAACCACATAACATTCTAATTTCACAGTCCAATTGGATTGAACCGCTCTGATACCAAAATTTAACGCCTTAAATTTCTAACTCAGAATTTAGTTCGTTGGAAACCAAATTCCTAACTTAGAGTTTAAGACATTTCGATTTAGATATCATCTAGTTCCATAAATCATTAATCTTCCAACGAGAAATTAACATTTAGAGAACAAAACTCAAAAAAAGAGATTATGAGGTAATCACATAAAAACTCCTGTACATCAGCACATTTAAAGTTCCAAAGAGATCTCTAATGTAACTCCCATTCTACTATCATAAATACATATATACATACACACATCAGCTAATACATCAACTCAAAAATTAGAAATATCAGTTCTTCCATCCTTGAACTTCACTTCCCGGACTGAGAATTTGATAAAGGGGGGGGGTACCTGCTCAGCTAAATAAATCCACATAACGCGTGGTGAGATAAAATCTCAGTGAATACAAATCATATGCATGAATGCAGGGAATAGAAATTCATGTCAAGTCACAATTCATAAGAAATCAAAGCAATCATCAAATGAGTAATATGCAAACATGATGCACTCACTGCTGTGCCCAGCAGGCATGTTCTTATCTCTTTCTAGATTTAGAACTGAGTTCAGACTACAGGGAATATCTTCCCTGGGGATGAATCCCACCCAAACTGGACCGAAGTCGTGTTTTCAATACAATTAAGCATTTCTTTAACTCGCGGCGCGATGGCCGACTTGAATTACTTCAATTAATCATAATCATAATGGCAAAGCAATACAAGAATTCATATATAGTAAATATAAACAAATTCGCTAGTTTCGACAATTTCGAGAGTTTCGACTCTATGAATATCAGTTACTTCCTAATCTCAATTCAAACTCTAATTCAACAATTATTATCCAAGAACTCTAATTAGAAAAGGGAATGTAACTGATTTAGATATTAATATGTGATACAATTAAGCGGTTTCGATAGTTTCGATAGTTTCGAAAGTTTCGAAACTAAGGATTCCAATACTCAATTCTAAATCCATATGTTCAATCCATCAATTACCACTCCAAATCAGCTAGAATACACCATTACAATCAAGAATCTACAACATTAAGAATAGGGAAGAAAAGGATTGGGAACATGCATATAGAACTATCATAATCACTACCATACAAGTGAGTTGTACTCACCTAAGCTTGAAATTCCAACTTGGAAGAGTAGAAGAAGTAGATTTCTTGCTTCAATTCTCCTTTCCTAAGCTTTGATTCCAATCCTCTCTCTAGAACTCTCACTCTCTCTAGGTTAAAAAGAAATGAGAAGAATGAACATGCAATCTGTTTTAAGTGATGGTAATCGATTACAGACCCATTGTAATCGATTACCAGCAGTGAAAATGACACTAGAAACCCCTTCTGGTAATCTGGTAATCGATTACAATAGCTGGTAATCAATTACCAAAAACTCAGCTCTCGGGTAATCGATCACAATCCCCCGGTAATCGATTACCAAAAACTCAGCTCTCTGGTAATCGATTACCAAAAACTCAACTCTCTGGTAATCGATTACAATCCCCTGGTAATCGATTACCAAAAACTCAGCTCTTTGGGAATCGATTACAAACTCATTGTAATCGATTACCAGCAACCCAAACTCCCTAATTTTACTTAAGCGAAGACCCTGAAACTTGATTTTTAATCTAAGTTTTGATTTCCTAATTATTCAACTTTCCTTTCCTTAATTATTCACATATTGACCTCCATTATAACCTTATGAATTAATAAAATCTAATTTGCGTGATGTTACACTAAAAGAGTAATGGAAATGAATGGCGACTCACAATAGCTTTAGAACCATATATGTGATTAAAGAATTGACCAAAATATATATAGCATATTATGGTTCCATTGTGAAGTATGAAGAAGCATCATGAAGCAAATTCAATTTTTCCGAATTTCCACAGAACTACATTGATATGACTCTAAGGTAGAGATAGATCACAAGTATATTGGATGTTAATAGATACATGAATAGACAAAACAATACACACATGACTAAATAAGTTAGAAGAAAATATACCCTGACCCTAAAACAAGATAAAGGTAATATGAGATACCTGGTTTTCCTAGTATGCTTTGCGCCCATTTAGAGAATCCTAAGTCACCAAATTCATTGCTGTCACTACACCAATTTCCAATTCTGAAGCAAGCAATGAATGAACTTAACTTACAAAAAGGACCATTCCAAAATGGGTGATTAGAGTTGAAAAGGTTCATTTACACCTGAGAGCAGTGGGTTTGGTTGAGATCCAGCCAAACCAACCTTGAGGAGAGCCTAACTTAAATTTAACTATATAAGCCTGAAAAGGAGAGAAAAAGAAAGATGACATATAGGATGGTACATCGCTAATAAGTATGAGACCTTTGACAAGTCTTACCTAAATAGTGTAAAACAACATAGTTGATATAAAATTTATCTTCCTAGGGAATCAAAAAGCTAATCTTCTAGATAAACTATTTTTGGTCTTCACCTAAATAGTGGTACAATCCAAGAAAATAAAAATAATAATTAAATGAGAAAGGGACTAGCTAAAATAACACAAACAGAACACTCAGAATCATAGCAAGTTCAATGAAAAAACTTAACAAAAGCTTACCAGATAATTTGCACCGGAGTGACACAATAGAAAAAAAGGCATGCTTCCCTAAAATTTACAACCTGAACTAACCTTGTCCATATTAGCTTCTCATGATGAGGATTCTATATAAACAAGGTGCCTCTCCTTCCAATTGAATTATTGGCCTTAACTATCAAATATCAATGAAAAGAATGAAGGGGAAAACGTTCTGCATCTAATTATATAATGAATAATATAACAATAACAATAATACATGTAAAATTATATAAAAAATTTTAGATTAATTTAATTAAATTCACAAAAGCTGATGCCAAAACCTTCCTCAAAGCCTCGGGAAAAGTCACTGTCGGCAAGTTCCTCTTCTCTTGCGTGAATGGAGAAGCGAATATGGCAACATCGGGTCCAAACAAGCAGAAAGAAGAGCAAACAAGCTCTTCATCAGAGTCGAAGGTGAGGAATCAGAAAAGCTAATCGATCAAAACACACAATCAAGGTCAAGGAATCAGAAGCCAATCAGAAAGAAATTAACGAATGAAGCAAAATCAGAAAAATGAGACCGTTGGAGTACTTTCTTGGTGCAGGCGTGAATCTAGCACATACCTCGTTACCTCCATGCGACCACAAGGTCAGGGTGGCGATGAACAACAAAGGTAAGGTCACGGTGGCGCCATGGTAGCGAACAACGACAACTAGGTTTGTGCGATGTCGACGAACAATAATTGCAAGCTTTGCGTGAACGAACGAGGAAAACCCCTCTCAGAATTGTGAGTAAATGGGAAAATAGGAGAAAATAATTTACAAAACTAGATAAAAATCACACCTGGGCTAAAAATTTAACTCTACACTGACGGACAGAATTAAAACTGTAGCCAGAAAGTAACTTATCCAAAACGACCGTCAGGGTAATTTTTTTTATAGTGATAGAAGCAATATATACATTATTTATATGATATGTTTTAAGATTTTTTATTATATTTCTAAATTTTAATTCAATACTATTATTTACAATTAATAAATTAATATATCAATTCACGATTTGAATAATTAAAACTTGACATGCATCACGCAGTGATTCATTCACTCCAATATAAATGGAATAACTCCAAAATAATTTTCAGAGAATTCCTTCTTTAGTCCAACAAAGTATCCCTTTCAAGCAACAAAGTTAGTATACTCCATTGTAGTATTTATTAAAAAGTGATTCCAGCCAAGAAAATTGACAAAAACAAAACAGCTTGCACATTTATAGTTGTCATCAGCTGGTCTATATATATAGGCGATGATTGACCGAAATATCTGCTGGGGCGGCTCCATTGAGGGGAATTAATTCAGTATTCACTTCTGTTAATATTCACGAGAAAATTAATAACAATAGATATTATATGTTGTAAAATAAATTATAAATTTATTATAGTATATTTTCTTAATTTTTTAAATAGTTTTTTTTTATTATGGAGAATTGAAAGAAGAAAGAAGAAACACAAAAAAAAGGCTAATAAAAAGATCGATCGAGTCTCCACAAGCTCCAAAGGTGAGGCCTCTAAAACTGAAATGGCAGCAGTACTGCCTTTGCTTCCTTCGGGTTTTGGCTCGCTTCACGCATGTCATGAATATATAAGCTTAATATCCCAACAACGTAACTTTGATATATATAATTAACGACACAATCGATCTCCAGAAAAGCAGCTCACTACTAAACGGAGAATTGAAAGAGATCGAATCGGATCCAACATAAGTTTCCGGCAGCCGTACGTTTTCCCAAGCCATGTCAAAAGGCCAATTTTCACTACCTTGGCCGCAATTGCCTGTGAAACCTCATAGCTAGCCACAGCCAGTTTCCATCAGAGTCACGAACCTCATAGAGTGCATGTAGGAAGCTCCCATCCACGTTCACCTAATTAAAAGATACTAGCTCTATTTGAAGTTTTTTCCTTTTTTCTTTTTATATCATTGTTAACACCATAATTATTTCGATTAGATATCGAAATAATTTTATCTTTTCAATGAGACATTTCAAGTGCAAGATTTGAAGATGGAAGATGCATCAAGAACATGAAGAGAATGAAATGTCTCAAGGTGGTTACGAGAAGTTACCAATGAGAGTCATTAGAAGTTAACAATAGTTTTAAGTAGTTTTTTATTAAATAAGTGTTTAAATGTACAATTGACATGTATCCACTAAATGGCAAAGTTGCATAGATTAGTAGTTGGTAATATTGTCTATAAATATATGTTTGTACAATGTAAAAAGGGTTGGATCTCATTTACTAAAAATCTCTACAAGCCTAACACGTCCATCCATCAGCGACTACTGGCAAACGAGATCGAAAGTGTGTGATCCCTCCATTTTAATTAATGCAAGGTCTTCTCTTTACTCTTTTAAATTCATCTTTTACTTTTAAGCATCTCTTCTTCTATCTCTTCTTCTACTTCTCTTCTTCATCTCATTTTCCATTGAAATTCCAAGTAAAACTACCCCTAAAAAGAACCATTAAAAGGATTCGTATCTCGTCCTAGATTGCTCTGAGATACATTTGTTTACCAAAAATCAGGGTAAATAATTATCTCCCATTTAGAACTCAATCCCTCCAATCCTATATATACAAGAAACAAACATCGAACTAAAATTATTAAGATGAAGAAAATGCATTGAAATTTATTAGTGTTAATTAATAGTGCCATAAATTTATTTTTTTAAAAAAATAAATAAATGAGTATCTATTTAATAAATTAAGGGCGTATAAAAATATTTAACAATTAATATATATATCCCATATATAGGATAAAAAAATTCATTTTTGTTTCTTATATATAGGAATGGAGCTAGTAAAAAAGTATTGATTATATATTTTTGCTTTTACTTAAACAAGAAAAAAAAACAAGAGAAAAAAAACAAGAGAAATAATTACTGAAAAATTGATATAATTAATAAAATAGAGAAATAAAAGATATATAAAAAATATAAAAAATTTAATATAAATAAATATAGTTATTGTATTTTTTAATTTGTGTGTTTTCATGTTTTCATAAAAATAATCTATGTGCTTTGAATAAAAAAATAATTTTTAGATTTATTATACACATATAAATCTAATTTTATTGGGGGAGTAATGTATAAAATTACTTATATCTATACTAACAATTTTTTTGGAAGCCATAGATAGATCCGCCACCGGTGATAACCACGATGACAGATCAGAACCAGCGAAGAATTTGCAGTATGGAAATCCAGACGCAACCAAACTAATTTGTCTAACTACGATAAGTAGTTGAGATTTCTTAATTTTATTAAAAGTATATTATTCATTTTAGAAGAATCAGATCTCTTACTTTAATGATACCCAAAAGTTCTCAAACTAAAAGTTTCAAGTCGATCAGTATCCAGTCACCCAAAAAAAAGTCGATCAGTATCCTCTTCAACACAATAAATTCGAATTTTCAGTTTTTAGAATAATATATTATATCCCTTAGTATATATAT
Source organism: Sesbania bispinosa (assembly GCA_026901365.1). NCBI lineage: Eukaryota > Viridiplantae > Streptophyta > Magnoliopsida > Fabales > Fabaceae > Sesbania > Sesbania bispinosa. Next base: position 377,391 of record QLOH01000650.1, on the reverse strand, counting down.
CTTTCTTACAAAGTTAGTATATACTCGTTCTCATGAAATCATGTGTGATTTTCATTTTATCACATACTCTAGATTTCTATGATAATTAGTAAAATCAAATTAATATCGATTTCAACTTAATTATTTCTTCAATCAATACTTAAATGTTTTCAACCAATATTGTAAATTAAATTTTTTTTATCAATTAAATAAATTATTTTTAAAATATTTTTATTAATTCAACTTTTTTTCTAAGTTTTTTATTAAAAAAATAAATTAACTTAGACATCAAACAAAATATGCTTTTTAGAAGTATATGTCTATCGCCTTATTATCTATATATGTGTGTATATATAAAAATTTAATCATTATTGATCGTGAACTTTTTTCTTGTTAAATAACCTAAAATACTAATTAATCACGAACTTATATATAATTCAAATACGTACATTTTGTATTTCCTTGACTTCATTATTTTTTTGTGTTTCCCGATTTCAATTGACCGTCACCGCCGTCACCATTTTCATGCATCTATATACATTATGACTCTGACTTTAATCCGTTGACTTTCTATTTTAGTTCTTATATATTGATTTCTCCCCTTAATATCCTGAGCACCAAAAGCTCTTAATTAACCTCTTCCCCCCAATTGCACCCTTATTTGTGCAACTTGATTACAGAGATCTATGACTTTTGTAACCACCATGCTATTCCTCCTATTGACAATATCCACCCTAATATATGTCCTATCACTTCATGCAAGAACCACAAAACGAAACTACAAACTCCCACCAGGACCTTCTCCACTTACCATTATAGCAAACCTTCTTGACCTTGGAAGAAAGCCTCAACAGTCACTAGCCAAGCTCGCTAAAACACATGGCCCAATAATGCGTCTCAAGTTAGGCCAAGTAACCACCATAGTCATCTCCTCAGCAGAAATAGCGAAAGAAGTGCTTCAAACCCATGACCTCTTATTCTCAAACCGAACAATTCCTCAAGCCGTAGCAGTTCTCAACCACGACCATTACAGCTTACCGTTTATGCCAGTTTCAGATCTTTGGCGAGACCTTAAGAAAATATGCAAAAATCAATTGTTCTCTATCAAGACGCTTGATGCAAGCCAAGACCTTAGACGAAGGAAACTGCAAGAGCTACTCATTGATATTCATAAAAGTAGCTTAAATGGTTGAAGCGGTGGATATTGGAGGAGCAGCTATGAAGACATCGATTAATTTTCTATCAAACACTTTTTTCTCTGTGGATTTTGTTAGTTCTGCAGGTGAAGCTGATGAGTACAAGGATATAATACTGAATCTCGTGAAAGCAATAGCAACACCAAACTTGGTGGATTTTTTTCCCTGTGTTGAAGATTGTTGATCCACAAGGTATCAAAGGAGGTCAACTACTCATGTTCATAGGCTGTTCCGTATCTTGGATTGCTTGATTAGTAGGAGATTGGAGTCAAGAGAAGGGAAAAGTTATGTCACAGACAATGATATGCTAGACACGTTGTTGAACATTTCTCAAGAGAATGGTCAAAAGATGGACAACGGAAAGATTAAACATTTATTTCTTGTAATTTTCTCATCCCTATTTACTAACTAGCTTTTTTTTTTTAACTTTTATTTTACCATCAAGCATAATTTTAAATTGCAATATGAAAGATTTTTGTCTTGCTAATAATAGAGATATTCATTAGTTTGGTTCAATTTAATTAATCAAATCAATTTAATCTAATTAGATTGAATTTTATTAATCCGATCCAAATCAAAGAAACTTTATATGATTTCGGATAACGGATTGAAGAATCTGAACCCTATCCGAACCGATTATATCAAAGATTTTTTTAGTCTTGCCAATAATAGAGATATTCATTGGTTTGGTTTAATCTGATTAATCGAATCGATCTAATTTAATTAGATTGAATTTTGTTGATCCGATCCAAATCAAAGAAAATTGTATTATCTCCGTTCCTATTTAATTGTCCATTTTAAAAAAAAAATTATTCTTATTTAACTGTCCACTTAAAAACTCAATGCACTAATAAATACATTTTTCTCCATTTTACCTCTATGTTAATAAATGACCCCCTATTAAAAATTAATAAGAGCCAATAGTGGTAAGAGAGATAAAAGGATAAATTAAAAAATTTAAAATTTATTTTCATGATGAAAGCGATAGTAATAACAGTATGAACCCCTTCTCCGAGACTGACGGATTATATCACAATTACATGGATCACATCAATTGTGATTACTTGTTATTCACAATTAATGCAACCACAAATGTGATCGTGACCAATTTAAAACCATGCTATTTAACTATGTTTTATAAATGTTTTTGACTTATTTAACAAATTTTGAAAATTACTTATGTTTTAAAATATTTTCCCCCCAAAACTTAATTCTTCAATTTTCATCTTTAAAAATGTGGCACATGCATTTAAACTCATTTGAGAAATTCTTATTTGCTCTTAAAACAAGAATTCTGTATCATTTAAGTTAGGAAGGGCATCATCGTTACACGCTTTAATTTTACTTTTAATGTATAATTATCCATGTGGTACTTATTTTCTTTTACATTATATATGAAAAATTGTTGAATATCTCATTGGTTTTGTAACAGGATCTATTTGTTGCGGGAACTGATACAACTTCTTATGCAATAGAAATGGCAATGGCTGAGCTAATGCACAACCCAAATACAATGTCCAAAGCCAAAATGGAGCTTGAGCAAACCATTGGTATAGGCAATCCTATTGAAGAATCAGACATTGCTAGACTCCCATACTTGCAAGCCATAATAAAAGAAACCTTACGTTTGCACCCACCAGGTCCACTTTTGCTGCCTCGAAAAGCGAAGGTAGATGTGGAAATTCATGGCTACACAATCCCACGAGGTGCACAAGTTCTTATTAATCAATGGGCCATGGCAAGGAACCCCAAACATTTGGGATAGTCCAAACTTATTTTTACCTGAGAGATTCTTGGGGTCAGAAATTGATGTCAAGGGCCAAAATTTTCAAGTGACACCGTTTGGCAGTGGACGACGACTTTGTCCTGGCTTGCCATTGGCTATCAGAATGTTTGCATTTGATGTTGGGATCATTAATCAACTTTTTTGATTGGAAAGTTGAAAATGGTGTGAGACCAGAAGATATAGGCATAGGTCAACCTTTACGAGCTATTCCAGTTAGAATAACAACTGATATGTACATTTTATATTATAAGGTACATTTGCGGTGACAAAACTAATGTGCCTTATTGATTAATGATTCATATATATCTGAACTTTTAGATATACTTATATATTATATCAAACAATATAATAGTTGTGTTCTTTTAGAAAATTGAAATTGTTCTTGTTTTGGTGGTAGAACTCAAACTCGGGCCTGCAAAGTCGAACTCGGATTTGGGTGCTGTTGAAGCGGATCCGGGTTGTCCACAGATGGGGGGTGTGTACCTGCAAAGGCACTCCGATGCCCAAGTCAGATATGTAAAACAGTCAAGGTGGTTGACTGAGTAAAGATTGTGTACCTTGTGAATTGTTGATACCTCCTATTTATAAGGGTCCTGGGCCTGTATAAATATGGTAAGCAGGTATCTTTATAAAAGGGTAAGTGCGGGGTCTTGGGCGTGTGTAAATATGGTAAGCAGATATTATAAAAGTAGTAAATAGGCAGGTATATAACTGTCGTAAGTGGGCAAATATATAACTGTAGTAAGTATGCAGATATATAACTGTCGTAAGTGGGCAGATATATAATTGTAGTAAGTACGCAGATATATAACTGTCGTAAGTTGACAGATATATAATTGTAGTAAGTAGGCATATATGTAATTGTAGTAAGTAGGCATATATGTAATTGTAGTATGTAGGCAGATATGTAATTGTCGTAAGTGGACATATATGTAATTGTAGTATGTAGGCAGATATATAACTGTCATAAGTGGGCAGATATATAATTGTAGTAAGTAGGCATATATGTAATTGTAGTAAGTAGACATATATGTAATTGTCGTAAGTGGGCATATATATAACTGTAGTAATATGCAGATATATAACTGTAGTAAGTATGCAGATATATAACTGTAGTAAGTAGGCAGATATATTAACCGTCGTAAGTTGGCAGATATATAATTGTACTAAGTAGGCATATATGTAATTGTAGTAAGTAGACATATATGTAATTGTAGTATGTAGGCAGATATGTAATTGTAGTAAGTCAATAATGACATAATAAATTTTGCTAAGATTGCTTTGGGTCATGCTGATTAATGGGCCTAAAGGATTAGTCCATAACAGTTCTAAATAGTCTAATAATATAATATATTATACATATATTAAAGAAAACCCTACTTTGACTCTGTCATGTAAAAAATGAATTTTCCATTTAGTTAAAACTTCTTTAAAATGCCACCAAATAAGTAGCTAATTGAAGAACATTAATGTTATGAATTGAAAACAATCACTTCACTTTATTCCATCAATATCATGCCATATATTAAATTCTTAAAAAAAAATATACTTACTATTTTAGCTAGTTTTTGAAATGTTCAAATTATTTAATTCTTTTAGCCATTATAACATGACACTATTAATAAAGTCATTATGTAATAACGACATTATAATATAGTTTAAGAGAACTTCTAAAATACACATTGTTTTCAGTTTAATTACTATATACTGTTAGTATAAAGAAGTTTTACACTGTCATCCAATTATATTTGCCACATCAATTACTAAATATGGCACCTCATATGTTATTAAACTCATTAAATGATGTGTCAACACATCATTGGATGACTGTGTAAAATTATTTTACACTGATAGTGTATAGTTATTAAATCCAATTGTTTTAACTAACTATGAAGTTTATTAATTTGACTTTTTTCTTCAGTTTTGTAATGAGTTAGCCACAAAGTAAATAGGGAAGCCCACCCATGTTAGTAAAGGTGATCCCTGAAAGTGGTTGCCTCTAACTTTTCTATAGTATGTAGTAGCGAAGGTCGGGAAAAGCCTGCACACAATGATGACTGCAACAATTGATGCAAAGATATTGACCTCAAGCGTTTCCGAACAGACTACGGTGGCAAAATAGTCAGTCGTAGGGGAAAATTGACACACACAAAACACTCTATAGGGAGCTTCAAGACGATTACACGGAAAACATCGTAATAAAATTTTAGGGTAAAATATGTTTTTCGTCCCTATAGTTTCAGTCAACTTTGGTATTAGTCCTCGAAGTTTAAATCCTTTGTTTTATATAGCTGAAGCTTCTAAAACTCGTAACAAAATTCCCTGTTGTTAGTGAGATCTATTAACTTGCTGACCTGGCTTACTAAATATGCCACATCGTCTATTAAAGAGGTGGCCCACATAAATGACGTAGAGTCCGACTCATCCCGTATTTTATTAAATTAAATTTTATTTAAAATTAAAATAAGGACCTAATTGTTTTATTAGGGTTTTCAAAAAGGCAACTTCCTCCAAAATTCCCAAATTGTAAATCTCTCCTCCATCTCTTAGACGATGTGCTTTCTTCTCTGTACATGTTAATCATTGAATATAAAAAAGTCATGTATCTCGAATCAATAATAGTGAGAATTACATATAATTTAAGCTAAAAAGTAAGTAAACACTGTTCTGAAAGTAAATGCTATTCTCAAAAGCAAAGTACCACAACATGTTCGTTTAAAAGACAAAACACCACCTAACAGATTGAAATAAACAATGTCACTAAAAAATCTCCCAAAAAAGGTCATAGGTTGGAATATTTTTTCCTATACATTAAAAACTGATACCATGTGCTCAAAAGCTACTGTCTTCAGGGTTTACTTCCTTCTATGTCCTTATTTGCTTTATCACTTGAACCACACTCTCTAGCTTAATTCAATGAATCTTTTCCATAAGTATTTGGGTTTTGGAGTGATGCACCTGCATTGGTTGAGCTGGCTGCACAGTTGGTACTTAGTTTAATGGTGCTACAATTTGGGTTGTTGTTGGTGGGAGTTGAGTTGAGGAAGATGGTCCTTGGGCTGACTTATCTGCTCACAAACTGTTTTTTATGTTGTTCCTAAAACAACAGAAAAATAGGTGTATTAAGCTTCTCTAACTTAACAAAGGGAAAGAGCTTTGAATCTGATGCACAAATCTTACCAAACTCTATTCATTTCTCTAACCAATTTCCCAACAGTCATGTTCCTTTCAAATTCAGGATAGGTGGTCCTGTTTGTAAGATTCTTTCTTACCTATATAATTTAACAAATAACTATTTTAGAAATAGTTTCCTAATTGACCAATTTTAGGAATTGTTGCATTAGGATTGAAAGTACTCTTTTTTATGTAGTCTCTCCTTTTGCTCACTACTTTTTATATTGTGCAGGCGCCTTTGGTTTTTGGTTAACAAATTTCCTCTGCATATAATATAAGTGACCTTGTTAAAAGTGAGCTACATCAATGATATTCTTCATGATTGATGTTTTAGCATATTTTTAAAATGGTTATTACTTTGTTAGTATTGGCTTTACTTTTAGATGCTTCAACAGTTTTGGCACTGGATTCATGAGACTTTTTAGATAAATGTGCAAATCTTTTCACCTTTTAGTAGCCTGGGAATTTTGTGACTGCTGGGAAAACATCGGTTGTCTTCCTTTCCCTTTAGCCTGTCTAAAGAGTTATAATATTCCACATGTTAAAATAATTGGAACACCATTGTTGAGATCTGTTTAAGTGTACTAACTGATATCTTGTTTTGATTAGTCTATTGGGCATGCTTAGTTGCAGCTGGCTGTTTTGATTTACCCTTACTCTATAAAAGTAGTGCATGTATATGTTAGATATACCTTGAAATCTGCCACATATATGTTATGCTAATTGCATTTACCTGATGTGTTCTTTGCTGGGATTGTTGAGTGACATTTGGTTGTTAGATCTAGATGTACCCTGAAATTTTTGACATGAGTTATTGATTTCCACAGTAAGTATATTCAACATAAGAACTCATTTATGCGTGCATGACTTGTTAGGGCCACAGGAAACATGCTAGAAGGGGGGTTGAATGGCGTTTTAATAATCTTTACAGATTTTGGAAAACCTTTCGAAAACAAGCAAAACCGATTTGAAAATATTGATCAACCTTCTGAAACTGGGGTGTTCAACAACTTGCTGATGCCACTTGGAAGGTTGTCTGAAAACCTTTTTGAAATATTTTCCCTTTAAAGAAAAGATTGTTTTTCTGCGCAGATTAATAAAACTCTTTTCTTTAACCCTCCTTTGTTAGTTTTAAAACAGATATCAGCGGAAAGTAAAGAGGTAAGGGAAGAGAGAACTTAACACAAAGATTTATACTGGTTCACCCACTAACCCAGTGAGCTACATCCAGTCCTAGGGCAAAACTCCACTGGATTTAATTTTCCACTAATCTCGCAAGATTACAAGTATTCTTTTACCCCAGCCTCTCCAGGCTTAACACCAAGTATTCTTTGTTTTCAACTGCCTCTCTAGGCAACTCATGCAGTATTCTTTGCACACCTGGCCTCTCCATGCCCAACGAGTATTCTTTGTTTTCAACTGCCTCTCTAGGCAACACATGCAGTATTCTTTTACAGACAAGCCTCTCTAGGCTCAACCAAGCATTCTTTATTCCACCAAGCCTCTCTAGGCTCTCATACACATAAAGTTTTTACAACATAAAGTTTAAGTTTCCTAGAAAACTTAAACAAATGTTCATCTTGTACTAAGGGGTTACTGAGTACTACTCAGGATACAATAGGTGAATTCTAAGTACAAGGATATACAGAGATACAAGTGTATGAATTAAACTCTATATCTACTCTGTATCTAACAAGCAGAAAACTACTTCTTCATCTTCAGAGAGTTGGCTTGATAATATTTCATATGAGCTTCTGCCAATTCTCTCTTGGGCGTTTATCTTGGAATTCATGGCCACTAAGGGCTTCAATGTCACTGATCTTCAAAATCCTTCATTGAGGCTATTTATATGTTCTGGAAATATAGCCGTTGAAGATTGCTTAATTATACCGTTGAGAAGAAATGATAGATGCTCATAGAGCTGTTTGGAAATAACTTCTCTTTCGGTAGCTTCTGACCTTAAGCGGATTAGGTTGCAGATGAATTAGTTTCTGGACACACAGCAGATAGGCTCTTAATCTTGCTTTTGTTTGGAGAGATTTTCTTCGATCTTCAGTGAGGTTTGATATTCCTCTCTCTTCTTCTTTCTTTCTCTTTTCTGTGAGTTAAGGAGGCAAGATACTAAGATCTGTAGACTTCTCCTTTGTCCCGTTGTGAGTTAAGCTTTTCTTCTCACTTGAGGTGCACGCCTCTGATAACGTATTGCAGAGATGGTACAAAGTAGGGTGTTGCAGCAGCGCTGACTCTATCTCTGACCTCTATTCACTTTTCTGCAGTAGGCTTCCTCTTTTATGTTGGAAAATGAAGCTGTGCCCGAAGGCCTTTTATTTTTCTTTGCATCAATTCAACTTCACCTTTAATCTTTGCCGAGACTTGAGTCTTTTAATATATCATTCAGATTGACTCACAAGTCTTCAAAGAGTTGCATGACGTTTCTGGCTTCTTCTTCTTTAGAGGGTTTGAATTGCCACATCATTAGTGAGTATGTGTTCAGTAGGTTTGTCTTCATGTACGTACACACATACTTTCAGTAGGTTGATTGACTCCAACAATTTTAGCTCTTCAATATGGAGATGCTTTCAGCGGGTTCCTTCCTTCGGCGAATTGCTTCTTCTTTTCTTCAGATGATTTGCTCCTTTCTTCTTTCTTCGTTCTTCATGAGCATCAAGTTTATCTTCATTTCAGCTTTGCCCGGTTGTTGTTCTTCTTCTTCGGTAGCTTGCTCAAATAGAAATTAATTCTTCATTGCTCTGAGTTCTTCTTCTGATTGTTGATCTCTGGTGGCTTTTCTTCTTCACTTCATCTTGCGCTGATCTTCTTCTTCTTCTTGTCCGATTCTTGCTGCAGATTCTTGTTTCTTCAGCTCAGCAGGTTGATCTTCTTCTGAGAATTGCTTCTTTAGGATTCCTGAAATACAAAAGACAATACCTTTCTGAGTAGAACCTGTTTCTATTCAATCTAATTTGTTAATCATTAAAACTAAGGATAATGAGTCTTGAATCTAATTTCAATTACTTAAATTAATTCTGAGACTCAACATGACTAGCCTGTTATGATCCAGATGCAGGTCTTTGTGTGTTAGGTTGTGGCCTGCTGACTTGGAGATTCAACACCATGTGTTGTTCCACTTTCATTCCCTTAGTCAAATCCATGTTCAACATTTTGAGCAGGGTTATCATTTGGATGTGTTGGTGGCTGTGTACAACTTCTGATATTATGGCCCAACTATTGACATCTACTGCATCTGGTGTTTGTGTAGGATCTCTTCAACTTAGTTGGATTTCTTTCTTCATCTTGCTTCTTTCTTCTGAGTTTCTTGGGCCTTCCAAGACTTGATTTGTGTGTAGGTGGCAAAATTAATTCACCTCCAGTTTTTGGGCCATAATTGTTCTCCATTAATTAGAGCAATGACTTGACCATAGGTGAGATCATAAGCATGCCTTTTGTAATATCTATGCGCATAAGTTTCTGGATCCTCTCCCTTGTAGGTGATAGCTACAACAACATGCCTACAAGGGATTTCCACTAGTTCCCAAAAATTAGATGTACAAGAATTTGTCATTAGATTTACCATGAATCTATCTCCCCATAGTGTGTCTTACATCAAACCTTAAGTGACTTGCCCTATGTAGCCAACCAATTCCTACTATACACAGTTTCCCTATCAAATCTCTTCCTTCAATGCAGCAAATCTACCCATTACACGGGTTCTAATCCACTCAACATTGTGATAATGGGTTTATCCTTAGCCAAAGATATTGTGCTATTAAATGATTCAGACAAGTTATTCATGAGTACATCGCACCTAGAGTAAAAACTAATTCATGCTTACACCATGATTTAGTTGGTATTGCCTTCAGCCATCATCAAATCTCGTAACATTGTTCTCCCCATGCTTGAATGTATGTTGACTTTGTAGCACCCATCATCAAATCTTGTAACATTGTCCCTCCTCCAACTTTTTCTTGAAGTTGGCATATAGGTGTCTAAGACAAAACCTATGCTCAACCCCCTAAATAAATTCCACAAATACCGGTATCAAGCCCTTGACACAGTCACATAAGAGAATACAAAAAAATGTGAGTACAACGGGAAAATAAAAGCTTAAGTTCATAAATAATTTAAGGTTTATGACAATCATCTCCTTCTGCTGGTCGGATATGAAAACTCATTTGTTGGTTCTCACATCACCAATATCCTCAGGCAAAGTTGTAAAAACCACCATTATGACTCCTTTGTTTCTATCTCCATTGCAAAAAGCCAGTGGGAAGTATTGATCATTTGGATCTCTTCCCACTACTATCAAAAGTTATCCACCATACCGTGTTTTTAGATGGCATCCATCTACTGAATGAAGGGCCTACAACCTTGCAAGAATCCTTTCTTACAACCTTCCAAAGACATGTAAAAACTGCCAAATCTTGGAGGCAAGTCTGGTGACAATCTCTCCAACTGGATCTTACATGCATTTCCCATACTAACCCTCCTCAACTATGAACTATAGTCCTATAATAGGTGTATTGTTGGCTGGCATCAACTTCAACAATGTTAATAACAACTATCTTGCATCCCATGCCTTCCACTCACTAACTCTCGCACTATAATTCCCTCTTGAAATAATCAATTATCTCATTAAGTGTCATCCTAGATGAACTCCTAAATTTGTCCACTATTGCTTTGGTAATCAATTTGGAGCTTTCAGTTTCATATTAAACACCCTGCCACACCTATGCCTCCCTACCAATGTCTTTATTCTTAAGGTTTCACTCCCACCTACCTTACTGCATAATATAGTAAAAGGACACTTCCCTAGTGCACACTTCCCTTCCCTGGACAGCATCATGGAATCCATAGTTCAAACCTTAGGTTCAAGTGCAGGGTTCTTCTTTCTTCATCAGGCTTGCTCAAAGGTGGTCCCAAGAATTGCAAGACATGGAATTGACCCTACAACCCCAGAAGAGGATTAAGAGGCACATAATTCATTCCCTTTACAAGCCTCTTTCTGATTCACTTCAATTTCTCAAGAGAGCCTAGTTTCTGGGGCAGCCCTTTGCTTGAAGAACTACAAAGTTTGGTTATCCTATTCACTCATTTCAATATATGACTATAGTTAACCCATAAGTGGTGTTTGGGTTATCCTAATTTTTTTACGTATTTTATATATATATATATATATATATATTTCATCTCATTATTTTTTCTGTTTTCTTTCAAAGTTTGCATAATTATTCTATTTGCATATATATATGTATATATATATATATATATATTGGATGCCTTTAGATGTATTGGATACTGGAATGCTCTGAAATGGTAGTTTCTTGATTCAGGCGGATGACAACAACTTTGATTGATTTCTATATCAACATTGTGCTTTGAGTGTAATTCAACCACCTAACTTCATTTTCTTCTTCAGTATTATATATATAGACTTAGATAAACATTGGTAACACATGTCACGTTTTCCCCTTTTTATTTTAACTGAAAATATGTGTTTCTTTCACTGAGGGATCAACCCATTCTTTAATGATTACTGCAGCTATGGAATATACAAGATATTTTGGAATGCCGAATACACAAAAATCAGCTTACACGCAATTAATTTTGTTCATAAGATATAGAGAAAGAAGCATTATTAATGATTAGCTTTTGCAAACAAGAGCTCTTGAAATTTTAATTTAAATACATATTATGCAGGACTGATTCACTAGATTGATTTTGTTGTGTGGTATCTTGGATTGAGAAATAAAGTTGACATCCCATGTCCTGTTGCAATTGTACTATGATTTGGAAATTCAGTTGTATTACTTCCTCTCAATGCTTGGTGCATTTTTTTGTACTGAAAACTTATTACTTCTTCTATTTGGACAAGTCAAGATTTATCAAACCTTCTAGGTAGCCAAATGTTTGAATAGGAATATCACCATTTCCGGACTAATATATTTGCTGTTTAATAATGGTCATTCATCCCACTATCATGGTTAAGATGTTTTGGTCTAATGTTTGAATTTTCTGTTTCTCAGCGAGACAAGAAGAGACTTGATAAGCAGTTGCATGATATGGCATTAGTTGTTGAGAGGTTAGAAAGCAGTAGGCAGAAACTTCTTATAGAGGTAAACTTTTAATATCTAAATTTTACTTCGTACTTTGATGTGTACATTCCATCTGATGGAGTGGTTGGTTTGTCATCTTATTGGCAGATTGACTCACAATCTATAGAAATAGAGAGGCTTTTCGAGGAAAATTATACTCTCTCAAATTCTATTGGTATAAGTTCTCATCTATGTAGATGAGATTTTGTTCATCTTTGAATACTAAAATTCAATGAAAAAATTCTAAGATTTAATTGATCCAGTAGATGTATCAGAGAAATTCAATCTTGAACGCTCTTGAATAGATGAAATCTAGGTTCACTGTTGTGTCTAATTAATTCGTGAGCCAGGGTTGAATATTCCTTTATGGTGTGTAAAACTTGCTTCACTTGACATCCTATTTATTAGTGTGTCAGTCATATATCTTATTGTAGCGGATAAGTAATTTTTTATGTAGTTGTAGATTGAGAGGTGGTTTTCTCTTGCATTGTGTATTTTTTTTTCTTGAACATTTTATTTTGGCTTAAATTGGCATGGTTATTAGACAAATTTTAGTTCTAGAAGTCATTTCACTGTTGCTTTTCTCTGATATTTTTTGTTCTCAAATCTCTCTGTTCATTGCGCCAATATTTTCCCTTTTTATTCATGACTCGGTCTATGAAAGTCTTGCTATTATGTTTGAAAATTGATTTCATGATTTATCAGTATGTTTTAGAATCCAAAAGTTGCAAGTGATGTGTTTATTTTGTATGCAAATTAGATATGTTTACTAAAGTAATTCATATGCAACTTAGACTCTGCAAATAAATCGAACATGAGAAGCCAAAGTGGTTAGGACCGAGAGCTCCTCAGGGTGACAGGTTCCGTGGGATACAAGAATTACTCTCCCATTTTAAGCTCACACTTTCTGTGAGGAAGCACATTGCCCCAATATAGGAGAGGTTCTATTTTTAATTTTCAGTCAAGTTCTTGCTCTTCCATTGAAAATTTATTTTATGATAATATGAGTTTGATGAATATTTGGTTTTTGATAAAATGTTATTTTTATGGTATGCAAAAATATTGTTGCAAATCAGTATTTTAGGAAAGAAGAAATTCATGTGAAACTGATTGGTGTCCCCTGCCTTAATTTATTTTTGTTTGGTCATGTTGTCTATAATTTGTCCCTCATGCATCCTCATGGTATAATTTGGAATACAATTTTCAATTTTCAAATGTTCTAACCCTGCATTTTTCAAATCTTTTAGACATTCATTAAAGTTGCTCCTACAGACATGTCTGTTGCTATCACCTTTCATTCTTAAGTGCTGCCTACTGCTCTTGTCTCTCCCTTTGAGATTGGTTTTAATGCCAAATATGAGTTTGGAATACAATAAAAAATATCCGTACTTGGATATTGTTTCTTGTTTTTGCAAGGTCCAGACTGGTGAGAATCAAGCCATACTTTCAAGACACACCCTAACATGAATAAAGAATTATTTGCCAATGAATACATAGTAGGCCTAAAGGATCCTAATAGGCCTTTCCCCCTTAGTCAAGTCAGTGACGCTGGAGGTGTTGGTCTTTTAAAATGGAGAATGCAAAGCATCGATGAGTCAATGGTTCCACTAGCAAGTGGGGTTTATAACTATCCTTAATGTGTTCTACTGCATTGTGTTCATGTCTTAATAACTTACAGTGTGGCAGTATATGGCTGTTGCAACCAACTGCTGGCTCTCTTCTTCTGGAATGAAACTTATGTCAGCATTGAATATGGGGCTTCATCAATGTTTGATCTGCGCAATGTTGTGAACTCGGTACCTCTTCCAGCTCTTCGAGAAGCTACATCTGTTTGACAGATTGATGGGGAATGGAGGTTGTGAAATTTGTCTTTCTTTTGTTCTTCTTCCTCTTTGTATATCTTAGGGACAACCATGATTTTGTTATGGGTTTAAGTTTGCGTGAGTGAGCTGATGGTTTCGTATTAGAAATTATCTCTGTTACACTGTTAATGGTTTGCAATTGTTTGAAGTACTCAGTCTACTAACCACAGTGACTAGATTTGCATGAATTGAAAGCTCTATGAAGAACAACACTTTTTTTTGTCTTTTTTTTAGATCATCATGTTGATGATTTCAAACATTAATATTTTATTAGTGGCTCTAAATCAGTTTATTTCACGTTACATTTTTTCTCTATTTATAGTCACCCTATTAAAATTTGCTTTGCAGGTATGACCTAGGAATTCCATTTTGGATGTTAGCAATAAATCAAGCTTTTTCAAAGTTTTTTCATCACAACATGTGCTAGAAAGTCAAGATTTGCAAACTTATTTTGTTATGTATCTAAGATTTGCTATTTGCTATTATTTTATTTTTTAGGCATCTAATATTGCTACTTTGGTTTGTTAGGCATCTAATATTTCTACTTTGGTTTGTTAGGAATCTAATATTGCTACCTTGTTTTGTTAGGCATCTAATGTTTTTATTGTATTTCATTTTCCTATAAAAGGCTTGGTTTGTTGCACCATGTGTATCAATTCAATTCAATTCAAATTAGAGTTGCAAGTTAAGAATTCTCTTCTCTCTTTTTCATTTTTCTCTACTGTGTGAGTGATTTATTTGTGAGATAATGTCCCACTGATATCAAATTGGTATCAGATCTTGAGATCCTGGTGGTGTGAGTGTTAAAAAAAATCAAGAGTGTATGAGGAACAAGAGTGTTCTCACTCTCATATTGTTTTTAGACAGTGTGTGGGAGAAATATGACAAACTACAATATTGTCTGGTCCGATCCCAAATTAGATGGGAAACTGGATTATAATTATTA
The DNA here is from genome assembly GCA_026901365.1 of Sesbania bispinosa. NCBI lineage: Eukaryota > Viridiplantae > Streptophyta > Magnoliopsida > Fabales > Fabaceae > Sesbania > Sesbania bispinosa. The sequence goes on along the minus strand of QLOH01000650.1, from coordinate 362,356 downwards.
GGCACTATTAATGGCTACCCATTTGAAAGCTTTTAATATTTGAGAGTTATGTTGAATCGAGTATGCAAGAAGGAGTCGACGATGTTGCTCGACGGCAGTTTACTATCAGCTGACTCTGACACAAATCCATCAAGGAGTAGATTACGCAGTTTTTGGTAAAATAGCAAATGCCAAAACTGCTAAAGAAGCGTGGGACATCTTGAAGCTGTCTTATAAAGGAGTGGAGAAAGCCCAGAAATCCAAGTTACAATCCATGCGTAGAGAATATGAGAGGTATGAAATGTCCAAATCAGAAACAATTGAATAATATTTTTCACGTGTTACTAACCTTGTAAATAAGATGAGGGTGTATGGAGAAGATATTCATGGACACTAAAGTTGTGGAGAAAATATTACGCACCATGCCAATGAAGTTTGACCATGTGGTGACTACAATAATTGGTCCCACGACACATATAGCATGACGGGTAGCAGAGTTTACAAGGAAGCATTAAAAGCCACATGAGCACAATCCTGGAGAAGACGGAAAAAGTACATGAAGAAGAGCCTTAAAAGTCAGGTGAATCTCAACAACGTTGATGAATCCAGTCAAAACAAAGAAGGTAGGAATCCGTGACAATTTCAATAATGGAGGAAGAGGAAATTATAGAGGCAGAGGTTGTGGAAACTTTCAGAGGAAGAGGACGTGGCAATTTCAACCAAGGACAGAGGAGGAAACAACTTGGATACTCCAACCGTGGAAGAGGAAGAGGTAACAATTACCAAGAAAGAGCAAATTATAACTGCTATCATTGTGGGAAGTTCGGACACAAAGTGGCAGATTGCAGATACAAACAATAGGCAAACATAGCAGAAAACAAGTATCAGGATGTTGGTGAGAATTTTAATCCACAAAGTTTATTTTTAGCAAGCGATACTTTTTCTGAAGGTGAAAACATCTGGTATTTACATACTGGATGTAGTAACCATATGTGTGGGAAAAAGAAGATATTTTCTTCTCTAGATGAAAACAGTGACTTCTACTGTAAAATTTGGAAACAACACCAATATTCCAATTCTGGGAAAAGGCAAAGTTGGTATCAGATTGAAAGATGGATCCCAAAAACTTCATCTCTGAGGTTTTTCTATGCTCCTGGACTTCATCATAATCTATTGAGTGTGGGACAACTATCAGAGAAAGGCTACAACATGCAGATACAACAATGGGTACTGCACGTTGATTGACAAGAATGGGAATTTATTGCCAAGGTAAAAATGACTCCTAATCGCCTATTCCCTTTGAAGTTTCAACATGAAAGATTTCCTTGTTTGGTTTCTATAATACCAAATGATGATTGGCTGTGGCATACGCGCTTTGGTCATTTTCATTTCTCTGGATTAAACTATCGGTCAAGAAAGAATATGTGTTTGGTTTTCCTGTTGTAAATATCCCCAATAGTGTATGTGAGACTTGCCAATTGGGAAAGAAGCACATAGAATCATTTCCAACAGGAAATTCATGGAGAGCAAGGAAGCCACTGGAGATTGTTCACTCAGACTTGTGCACAGTTGAAATCCCATCACATTGTGGTAGTAAGTATTTTATTACCTTTATTGATGATTTCAGCAGAAAGACTTGGTGTATTTTTTGAAGTAGAAATCATAAGCTTGTGATACCTGTAGTCATTTAAGGCATTTATTAAGAAACAAAGTGGCTGCAAGATTAAAGCACTGAGAACAGACAGAGGTCAAGAATACTTCATCTATGCAGATTTCTTTGAGCAACGTGGAATTCACCATCAACTGACAACTAGATACACTCCCCAACAGAATGGAGTTGTTGAAAGGAAGAACATGACAGTCATAGATATGGTGAGGTGCATGTTGAAGGCCAAAACAAGTGCCTAGAGAATTCTAGACATAAGTTGTTGCTACTGTTGTTTATATCTTGAACAGGTGTCCCAGCAAAGAGTGTTCATGACAAAACACCAGAAGAAGCCTGGAGTGGAAAAGACCATATATTCGCCACACCTCAGAGTTTTTGGGTGTGTAGCATATGCCCATGTACCAGATCAATAAGGAGGAAGAAGCTTGATGATGAAGGAGAAAAATGTGGTGTTCATTGGCTCCTGCACGAATTCAAAGGCATACATACCTTACAATCCGGAGACAAAGAAGGGATTATTAGTCGAGATGTGACGTTTGATGAAGAAGGAATGTGGGACTGGTCTCCAAAAGTACAAAAGTAGCCGATTGGTAATTCCAGAGGTGTGAAGAAGAGAACGGACATCAAGATCCAACACCTGATGAGCCAGAAACATCAAGCAGACCACAAAGGCAAAGAAGACTACCAGCCAGATTGGAGGATTATATTGTGGGTAATGATAATGACCCATCTGATGAAAGAATTATCAACTTTGCTTTATTGCAGATTCTGAGCCAGTGACGTTTGACGAAGCTACAAATGATCAGAATTGGAGAAAAGCCATGGATGCGAAGATCCATGCAATTGAGAAGAATGAAACATGGGAGCTGATAGACTTGCCAGTAGATAAGAAGCTAATTGGAGTGAAATGGGTGTACAAAACAAAGTACAAGCCCAATGGAGAAATTGATCGTTTAAAGCAAGGTTGGTGGCAAAAGGATACACGTAGGAAGCCAGGTATTGATTATTTTGAGGTATTTGGCTCATGTTGCGAGATTAGATACAATTCGTATGATTTATATCTATCTCAGCTCAAAATAATTGGAAAATACATCAAATGGATGTTAAATATGCCTTTCTAAATGGAACATTGGAAGAAGAGTTGTATGTTGAAACAACCTTCAGGATATGTGATTCAAGGAAAGAAGATAAGGTCTACAGGTTGAAGAAGAAGCATTGTATGGCTTGAAGCAAGCACCTAGAGCGTGGTACAAAAAGATTGACTCTTATTTTGTGCAACATGGATTTTAGAGATGCCCATTTGAGCATACCTTATATATTAAATTTGTTGGTCAAGATGATATTCTTATTGTGTGCCTTTATGTTGATGATCTAATCTTTACTGGAAATAATCCAAAGATTATTGCATAATTCAGGGAGGCCTATGATTAAACTCTTTGAAATGACAGATTTAGATCTAATGTCATATTTTCTCGGCATTGAGGTCAATCAGAAAGATGATGAAATTTTCATATCTCAGAAGAAATATGCTAGTGATATTTTAAAGACATTCAAGATGGAGAATTCAAAGCCGATTTTCACTCCTGTTGAAGAAAAGTTGAAGTTAACAAGAGAAACTTATGGCAGAAGATAGATCTAACCTATTATAAGAGCTTGATAGGAAGTCTGAGATATTTGACTGCAACAAGGCCAGACATTGTTTTTGGAGTTGGATTGCTCAGCAGATTATGGAAGAGCCACATGTTTGTCATTTGCAAGGAGCCAAAAGAATTCTAAGATACATCCAAAGGTACTATGACTGATGGAATTTTTTATGCCAATAATACCACTATGGATCTTGTTGGGATATACAAATAGTTATTGGGCAGGAGATATAGAAACAAGAAAAGCACGTCAGGGTACGCATTTCATCTGGGCACTGGTGCAACATGGTCTTCGAAGAAACAACCCGTTGTTGCACTCTCAACATCCGGAGACAGAGTATATAGCTGCAGCCAGTTGTGCTACACAAGTAGTATGGCTGAGAAGACTTCTAGAAGTGATGCATCAGAAGCATAATACTCCCACATACGATATTTGTGATAACAAGTAGGCCATTGCACTATGCAAAAATCCAGTTTTCCATGGATGGTCCAAGCATATAGATAGTTGGTTTCACAAGATCCGAGAACTGGTAGCTGAGAAAGAAAGTGGTGATCGAGTACTGTCCAACTGAAGAACAAGTTGCAAATATTTTACAAAGCCACTGAAAGCTGAGTTATTTTATAAGTTGAAGAAAATGCTTGGATTGATGCAAGCTGATTTAAGGGAGGCAATGTTAGCAATAAATCAAGCTTTGTCAAAAGTTTTTCATCACAACATGTGCTAGAAAGTCAAGATTTGCAACCTTATTTTGTTATGTATCTAAGATTTGCTATTTGCTATTATTTTGTTTGTTAGGCATCTAATATTTCTACTTTGGTTTGTTAGGCATCTAATATTGCTACTTTATTTTGTTAGGCATCTAATGTTTTTATTGTATTTCATTGCCTAAAAAAGGCTTGGTTTGTTGCACCATATGTATCAATTCAATTCAATTCAAATTAGAGTTACAAGTTAAGAATTCTCTTCCCTCTTTTCATTTTTTCTCTACTGTATGAGTGATTTATTTGTGAGATAATGTCCCACTGATATCATTGGAGTGGTCTGTCCTTCTGATTTATAATTCAAATCGAAGGTATGTTGAATTCCACCTCCCAGAATGACAAATTTGGAGCCGATCATCATGAAATACTTTGCACATGCATAAATACATATTGAAAAATCTAGACATGGTTTCTAAACCATGACATCATGCTTATGCATAACAATAACATGCTTAATGTGTGCACATTCAATTATCGGTATACATAGAACTTGATTTAAGTTTTTGTACTTTTGCAATGTGGATTTTGTATCGCAAGTTCTTCCGGAAAATCACCTCACTACAGGATTTAATGGCTATTATCTATTAATGTTATAGTTTTTATGGGTTTATTATAAATATTAACATAGTAAATTTTTCATCTAAATGCAGGAGACAAAAATTATTCATAGAATTCATTCATTATTGGTCTCCCAATTAAGGAAAAAGACAGAGTTGACAAAGCAATAAGAGTTATAATTAAACATACAATTATAATTATCTTAAATGCAGATATTATTCATTCTTTTAGTTTATTTTTTTATATTTATTTACTTATATTGAACATAAATTATATTTATTTATGTTTAAAGGGTATACAACATTTTACATTATGATTAATTTATTTTAATTTAAAATGTTGAATATAATTTTAATGTATTTATGTAAATTAATTATATGAGGTATTTGAAAATGTAATTAAACAAATTTTACGTCTTTTATCAAAAAAAAATAAAAAATGCATGTCTATCCGCTAGTTTCATAAAAGCCGTAAAATAAATATTTTTAAATTTATCTTCAATAATTTTAATTCATTGAACCTTTTGTTTATGAAGTAAAGTTAAAGGGAAGAGAGGAGGGAGAGGAATGTAGGAACCCTTGGCCTTACCCCTATATATTTGGGAAGTCCAATATTTAGAAAGTCTCCTTCTACTCACACTCCATATTCACAAATATACACTTACTTTTTCTAATTCCTGTTAGCTGATGCCCGTTTTGAGTATGGCATACTATAACCGACTTTAATGAACGCCAATATTTCACATAAGCTTGTGCCAATTTCTCCCTTAAATTACCCGTTTAGATTTAGCACAAGCTGCAACACAGCTATAGTTAAAAGTCTTTTTTTTTATCAACATTAAACAAATAACATTAGCAAGCCCTTCTGTTAATTTGCTTGGGCCATGAAAATTATGTGATAACGGTAGTACACAAGCATTGACACACAAAATGGACTAAATGAAGGACAAGTTCCATTAGCAAATAGCAAGCCTTTTCTTTCATTTTTTTTGGGGGCTGGGGATAAAGTAACACTGGCATGTCTAGTTTTCTTTTTCTTTGAGCTAACTTTGTTTAATTTAGTTAAAAGTTCATATTGAAATTTATGGGAGCCCACTAGCCCAGTATGGCTGTTGTCCTTGAGAAAAATAAACTTTTGAGAAAGAATAACTTAAGAGAAATATATGATAAAAATACTAATTTCCAAGAAGAGCAGCATACAATACTTCATTCCAAGTGTCAGGAACACCAGCTAGACACCAGTGGCTGCAGTCATCTAAAGATGTGCCACGGCCTGTGTAGATAGATGGGTGACCATCCCTCCTTAACTGTGTGAGCAAAGTGATGTCAAGCAATTCTACTGGCTTTGCCATCTTACTTAGAACGCTCTTTACAATGTCTACACCAGGATAAGGCGGCATTGATTCTTGCTCTGGTTGAGTTTTGTCTCAGGCAACCCTTTCCACTTGAATATTCATTATATTTTCATAAAAGAGAGAGAAACAAATGTGAGTTTTTGAATAAAATTTTGAGTTTAAGGACTCTGCCCTTGAAAAAAAAACTTTATAATCATACTCACTTAAAATTATATAATCATTACTCATATATCATAATAAAATTGATTTCATACTCACTTAAAGCTGCTAGTAAGTAGTAATTGTCTTCCTATGGATCTCTCTTTTCAGAACATTGATAATTCATGCAGATTTTGGTTAAATGGAACACATAATTAAACATTTAGCTCGAACACATTTTGGTAATCATGTAGTCATTGTAGTGTAAGAATTTAACCTTGTTATGTTTGTTTTTATAAGCTTTTAAGCATAAAATTAAAACATAACAGGCAGACATTTCAATAACGAAACTTTTGTATCAACTACTAAAAATCTCAGAGGTACGGTTCCCTACAACATTCAAGATGGCATAAAACCAGAGGAAATAAAAAAAACTACGGCTACCGTACCTTCCATTTTTTAACCCACCCTCATGGACCACAACAAAGTTCAATAATATCAAAATATAACATAAATCATATATTATGAGTTTTAGAGTGTGTTTGGTAAAACTAGCTGGAAAATTCTAGCTTAAAGCTTAAAGCTAGCTAAAAGCTGAAAAGCTCACTGAAAGCTTAAAAGCTGAAAAACTATTAAAGTGTTTGGTAAAACTAATTGAAAATGGATAAATGACATTTAAGTACCACGTTATTATTAAATAATGATAAGTGGGAAGTGGTTGAGGGCTAAACTTGTAATTAAAAAGCTACCCCAAGTAGCTTTTAAGAAAAGCTTGTAAACTATAAAAAAAAGTTACATTTTCTGCTGAAATGGTTTCGACTACTATTTTCAACTGACAAGTCAAACACACTCTTGATACAAAGTTTAGTTGGAATGGATTAGTGGAAGGAGCAGAGAAACTTACTCAACATGGGAAGCAGCGATTCCCTGGAACAAGACTCTAGTCTTTGAAGGCTCAATGTTAGAATCAACCCATTTAGCCCAAGTGGTTAACCCAATCTTGAAAGCTTCCAGGTGATCCATCTCCTTGATGAACTCATTGCCCACTTGAAAGTAATCCCATCTATGAAACATAAAAAATAGAGGGATTAGCCATCTACCCAACTCATCTACAGGAGTACAAGTCACAAGTACCAAAGTTTCAGTTTCAAAATTTCAATACGTTTGAGACTGTCCTGTATGAGTCCACCAATGGTATGTATTGAAAATCAAAACATCTACACCTTTCCATTGGTCCCCAGTGCTAATGGTATCCAACTTTAGAATTCTCCCTTTTTCTTTATCATGAACCAGATCTACAAGGAACCCATTTTCAACCACATGATTGAGGTTCCATATTCCTATAAATATAACCCAAAAAAACAAAATTGGACAAAATTATTAAGCTAATCAAACAATTACTAACGGTTCATTATTTTCCTGTAAAGTATAAACTACCTACCGGAAATGAGAACACAAAAAGTTGCTTTGTTGGAGTTGTTAAGGTGTAACTTGAGTTTGGGACAGCATTGGTGAAGCAAACAAGTGAGTGACTGCCACATGTTGTTACTTATGGAGTCCCCCACAAACATTACCTTCTTCCCTCTGTTTCTCTCCAAGAACTTCCCACCATCAAACCTGTTAACCAATATCATTTGAAATTAAAAAAAAAAAAAATCTTTTCTAGAATGGTAAATGCCCATTTGATTTTGTATAAAAAAAATAAAACTTTAAGTGAAATATTACCTTGGAAGGTCACAAGTAGAGGGTTTCCATCTATACTTGAGGTAGTTCTTGTCAGGCCTGCCATTTCTGAGGCAATCAAATCCCTGCCCAATAATGAAAGGACAATCCCTTGAGGCATAATAGAGAGGGTAAGTGGAGGAATCATCAAGGACCCCAGTTGCCTTGAGAAAAATCACATCCTTGTGGGTGAGGAAGAGGTGCCACTGTCCACAGAAAAGCAGAAGCTAGTATGAGAGGACCAAACCAGAATCTCAATGACATTTCAAATTGAAAGAACCTTTCTCAGGACCGCGTGACCGTTTGTCATTTGTATATAAAAAAACAAGCTTCATCCCCGTGAGTTGCACGCGTGTGAAATATACTTTTATATTAAATTGTTTTCTTATATATATGGTACATAATTTTGATACATGGAAGTTGTCTTTCTTAATTTAGAAATTAAATTTATCAACGTGATATTTCAACACAAAATTAAATTAAACAGGAATACAATAAATGTGTTGGTTTACATTAATTTTAACATGATATTTCAATATATCATTTTCTTTCTATTTTATTCATTAATGTTTTCATTTAATATCTCACTCATCTATTCTATTTATCTATTTAATCTATATTAAAATTCCTATTTATCTCACTTTTAATTTTCTATTTTTTGTTATTATATTAATATATTTTCTCTCTCATTATTTGATATCACTAATCTGTTTCATTACAAATGTGATTTTTTTTATAAATCACGGGTATCGTTCACGGGAGAAATTCCTGCTCATACCATTTTCTTTTTTTCTTTTTTTATCATACTTTATTTTTTTATTATTATATTAAAATAGTTTCTCTCATTATTCATTTATATCTATTATCATTTTAGTAAAATAATTTTTTATAAACCACAGGAAACATCTTTTTTTTCCTTTTCTTTTTTAATCACATTTTAATTTTATTTTTTATAATTATTATATTGAAACAAGTTTTCTCATTATCCATTTATGTTTATCTAATTTATTACATAAAAACTCATATAAAGAAATATGATATGAGTTTATTTACATCAATTTTAATGTATTTTTTAATATATTATTTATCTCTCTATTTATTCATTAATGTTTCACTTATTATCTCTCTTATTTAGGCTTCATTTGGCAGCTTTTTTTCCGCTTATAAGTTGCTTTAAAGCTAAAGTTAAAATTAAGAGCTTTAAAAAATAAAGTAAAAGTAGTTTGGCAGTTTCAATTTTTTAACCTTAAGCTTTTTATAAATTAAAAATTATTTGATAAAATATTTTTTAAAAAAAATTATTTTTTTAACATAAAGAGTATCTAGTTATTAAATTATAATATTTCTAAATAATAAACTATTTAACAAATCTATCAATAAAAAGAAAATATAATTTTAAAATTTTTATTTTATAAATAATAATTCACCAACAACTATATTATAAAGGAAGTGATAAAATATTTATAAAAGCTCTGAATTTAGTTAAAATTACCATAAAAAGGAAATAACTATGATATTATTAACTAATAAAAGTTTAAATAATTAAGATAAATTCTATAAATAAAATTCAATATCATAAATTATATTAATATATATATATATATGTTTGTTTACCTATTAAGAGTAATTATATTATATTAAATAAATAAAATTAATTTAACTAAAAGATTGTGAAATTAAATTTTATTAGTTAAATTCTATCTTTCAATTTACTTCCATTCACTCTATATTAAAATTATTCCCACAGTACACATGTTTTTTTTCATCTGCGTTTTCTCAAGTTTTTTATTTTCTTTTCTGTGAAGTGATATTTTTATGAACCACATTTATCCTGCATGACAGACAGTTTTGCTCATGTTTTTTCTTTTTGTTTATTTTCACAAATTAATTTTTTATTGTTATTATATTAAAACATTTTCTCTCATTATCCATTCATATTAATTTGTTTCATTTTTTTTACGGAATATTAATTTGTTTCATTATAAAGTGATATTGTGATAAACCGTAGGTATCCACTATCCTCAATGTAAAGTAGTTTTCCTCCTACATTTTTTTTCTTTTCTAATCACACTTTAATTTTCTTTATTATTATTATTATTATTATTATTATTATTATTATTATTATTATTATTATTATTATTATTATTATTATTATCATCATCTTAAAATACTTTCTCTCATTATTTATTCCTATTTATCTATTTTGTTACATGAAAACTCACATTAAGCAATATAATAAATGTATTGATTTACATTAAATTTAACATGATATTTTAATATATTATTTATGTCTTTTATTTTATTCATTAATATTTTCATTTATTATCTCACTTATCTATTCTATTTATCTATTTATTCTATATTAAAATTGTTCATCCATAACACACGTTTCATATTTTCTCACTTGTGTTTCTTTAATTTTTTTATTAGCAATATAGTAAAGTGATTTTTTTACGAACCATACAATTATCTTCCATGTGAGGTAATCATTCTATAGCCATTTTCTTCTATTTTTATTTTTATTTATATTTTTTATCACATTTTTATTTTCATTTTTAATTATATTAAAATACTTATCTTTCTATTTTTTTCATTAATGTTTTCACTTATTATCTCTCTTATTTATTCTATCTACTCTATATTAAATTTTTTCGCTCAGTACACATGTCACATTTTCTCACATTCGTTATTTTGATTTTTTTATTCCCACTTCAATAAAGTGATTTTTTATGACCTCAAGTACTCTCCACATGAGACAATCATGTTCCTTCAATGAACATCTATATAATGGTGGGACTAACTCTTCCAACAAAGGTTTTGTCCATACACTTTATATAGGTTTTAGGTGATTGAGATGAGAAATCTCAAATAGCAATATAATTTAAATTTATAATTACTTTTATGATGTCTTGATTGTAATTTTTATGGATAAAATTTTAAATTAGAATTATAAAATTTATAATTATTTTGTTTACTTTTACTTGAATAAAATTATTATACTGTATTTTGATTTATTATATATTTAATCTATCTATACTTTTATAATTGACTATTGTCACTATTATTCAGGAGGTTAATTTTTTTAATTCCTATAAGTAGTAAAGTTAAGAGTTCTAAATCTAGCCTAACCTAAAAGATACATAGATAGTGGGTAGATAATATGGAAAGTTTAGGAAGGAGAAAATAGAAAGAAAAACTAATAAAGAGGAAGAATGTGAAAAATATGATATAAAATGAAGAGAAAAATGAAAAGAAAATTAAGGTGTTAAAGGAAGTGTAAAACAAAAAAATGTGAAAAAATTATTTTTTTTTTTTAAAAGTATTAAAACTTTGATAGTTAACTTTTAGGTGCTGAAAGTAGAAAAAAGAAAGAGATAAAAAGAAACAAATCAAGAGAGAGTGTGAAATTAATGACAATTGATGTGATGGAAAAGAAAGAGAGATAAAAAGAAAAAAATTAGTGGTGAAAAAATCTTATATATTTTAAAAATAAACCATTAAATACATAAATATATTACAAATTGCAATATAAAATATATATAAATAATAGGAATTTAAGTAAACACAAATGACAAGACAACACTAATATTTTAAAATGAATATAATAGGAATTGAAATCACCTAAATACATACTCCCTCAATTCCTTTTATAAGGAACCTTTTAGAATTTTTTGTATTCCTTTTATAAGTCACTTTACAATTTGAAGAAAACATTTATTATAATTTTCCTTATTTGCCCTTATTAACTTTAATGTCTTTCCAACTATCAAATGATAGTGTAGTTAGTTAATAATATTAAATAAGGGCAAAACTAAAAAGTTAAACTATTTTTTAAAACTCAAATAAAATAATTAACTAGATTTAATTACTTTTATTGGTCTTTGTGATTCAATATAATGTGCCTTATAAAAAAACAGATGAAGTATATTATATTTGTTTATATTTAAATGTATATAAACTAGATTTTCATTTTTTCCCAAAAAAATAAGAAATGCGGAACACATTTAGGGACACCTTGAATGAATTTAATTCTATTTGATCATCTCACTCTATTAAAGTTCCAACGAAGACAATTTTCATTTTTTTTATTTTGTTGTGACCATTAATAAAAGTCAAAGCTAGATATTGTCACACGTTGGTGTTTATTTACCAAAAACTGTTTTCTCTCATGGTCAATTATATGTTGCTATATCTAGGGTGAAGTCTCAACAAGGACTTATGATTCTTATATGTGATTACATTTTTAAACGTTATGATTTGATGAAAAATGTAGTATATAAAGGGATATCTCAAAAAATATAAATGATATGATATGGTATATTTACATTTATAATTATTAATGTTTGAAATTTTGTTGTTTCAAATAAATTTTTTATGTTTTAATTTTTTAATTCTTTCTATATAAACAAGTATAAATTTTAATATGAAAAAAATCATTAATCATTATCATTTACTAAAATTTACATATTTATATTAATTAAATTAAGTATATTATAGTATTCAGTGTAAATAATCTATTTGAATAATAATATTCATGTATCGCATGGGTGGGACACTAGTTATATTTATTTTTTTAGTTTTTTTAAATATTAAATTCTTGATAACTTAATTATTATACATTTTGATATGACTCTTAATAGAGTGATAATATAACTATAACATTTTATATTTAAATTTTGAATATATAATTTCTATTTCTAAATACAAAATCTCAATTAAAAGTTATATGTAACATCCTAAATTTTATTAGGTATAATATTAATTAATTTAAATAAATGAGTAGAGGAAATAATTAATTAAATAGACGGATAAATAATAGGATTAATATTATTATTAGTTTTACCCATGAAGATAGTTTAAAATTTAAAAAGAAGATAAGGGGTTGAGGATGGGCCCAAGCCCAATAAGGCATTCTAGTAAGGAGGGGTTATCAGTTCACCATAATCCTTATTCGTATTATCGTTAGAGAGCGAAACACTAAGGAGGGGAGAAACCGAGTCTTAAGAAAGGATTGCTGCAGAGTGAGCATCAAGAACCAAGAAATGGACTTCCTTGCTGTAATCGATCTTCACTTAAGGTACGGTGGGGGAGAGGGTGCTGCTTGTATATGCATGTAGGGGTGCCTGGATAGTAATTTAAGGATGAATTCGTATTGATACATGATTAAACTGAGAATGAATGATTAAAACTGTTGTTGTATGATTGATTGGGTGATTCTTGATGAATCTTGAGTAATTTGAATGAGAATAATGAGAATAGTGAAAAGGGGTTAATTAAAGGTTTGACGATTTGGGATTTTGATGGGAAAACCATGTAAAATTGTTAAAGATTGGTGATTTTATGGATATTGATGATTATGAATGATGTTTGATCGAAAGGGATCGATTAGAGATTGATTGGAAGGGTTTAGAGATGTTAGAAATCGTGAAATCTGCGATCTGCGTCGCGGGTAATTGATTACCAGGTGTGGTAATCGATTACCAGGGTGTTCTGGGCAATCCAGAAGTGTTGTTTGTCACTGGTAATCGATTACAGGTTTGTGGTAATCGATTACCAGAGTGTTTGGTTGCAGGTAATCGATTACAAGGTGGTTGTAATCGATTACCAGAGACTTTGTTTGCAGGTAATCGATTACTGGAGGTTGGTAATCGATTACCAGAGTGGATTTTGAGAGCCTAAGTGCTTAATGATGTTGGATAATGCTTTATATTGATTATGGTGTGATAATTAATGATGTTGATGATATGTTGGTATGCATAATGATTGGTGAATATGCAATATGAATGATGATGTTTTGGTATGCATAATGATTGGTGAATATGCAATATGATTGATAATATTTTGGTGTGCATATAGTTGGTGAATATGCAATATGCTTTATGATATTTTGGTGTGCATATAGTTGGTGAATATGCAATATGCTTTATGATATTTTGGTGAGCATATAGTTGGTGAATATGCAATATGCTTTATGATATTTTGGTGTGCATATAGTTGGTGATTATGCAATATACTTTATGATATTTTGGCGTGCATATGATTGGTGAATATGCAATATGACGAATGATGATGTTACTTGAGTTGTGCGGGCCCATAGAGGGGGTACAATTCGGGAGGTGAACTGAGTTGTGCGAGCCCATAGAGGGGGTACAACTCAGAGGATCAAGATGGGGCGTTCGATGCACGAGCCCATAGAGGGGGTGCAACCTAGGAGTGATTGTACTGGCCCATAGAGGGGGTGAAACCTAGGGTCGAATGTCGTTGTGCGGGCCCATAGAGGGGGTACAACCTATCGGATTGTGTGTGGTGACTCCGGTAGACTATCTTGGTACTAACTAGAGTGATTGACGAGGTGCACCCATTGTGCGGAGTTCCAAGTCATGATCTTTGGGTAGGCGATGAGATGAGTTTTGGTGCATATGATAATTTGGTATACTCAACGATGGAATTGAGTTATATAATAATGTTGGTGAGTTTTGGTGCATACATGTTGGATGTATATGTGTTATATCTGATGATGATATTGAGTTACAAATGATGTTATGAGTATTAATGATGAATGAGTATTATGTGAGTATGTGATTCTTTTCGTGAATGATGGTGTGGGATTTATATGTTGATATTGATGGATAGCTATATGCTGATTTATAGATGATTCTTATCTGATGGATTATTTGATGTTTTGGTATGAGGTATGATGTATGATGAGGTTTTTTATATGTGGGTGAGGATATGGTAGCCTCCTATGTGTATGTATGAATAATATTCTTTTCCTCACCGTTATACTGTGGATATTTTTACAGGTGTTGATGATGACACGACTGGTGTCGAGTTTGATTAAAGGGAATATGCTCTGATAGATGTGACATCAGGGTATAATTTTGGGGTCTTTTATTATGTTTCTGGTTAGGAAGTTTTTGTAAACTATTTTGGATGCCTTGCACGGCAAGTAGGATGTTAGTTATTTTTATTTCTTTGGAGATTCCGCTGCATAAGTATTTGGTTACATTTGAAGTTTTATTTTCTTTTAATTAAGTTGTTTTCGAACTAATGAGGTTTTAATAAGAGAGCTTTGTGAACCTTTTACCCATCGTGGGGCGTTATCTTTTCTATATCTTCAATTTATCAAACATATAAGAGTATGGGGTAGAAGGGTGTCACATTAGTTGGTATCAGAGCCAGGTTGGTTCACCGGCCTTGAGTTATGAGTTTACTATGCTTCTGAGGTGTTAATCTGATTGATTGATTGATTGAGTGAATTGTTTGTTTGGCTTGATTGTTGATTGATTTCTTTACTGTCTGCTTTACTTGGTATGTTTGCTTACCCTTTCTTTAATACGGAAAGAGTAATGGCTGGGGGTAGGAACGATCGAGCGATGGCCGATGCCTTGATGGCTATGGCACAGGCTGTTGGCAACCTTAACCAACATCACGAGACAGATTGGCTTACACGGTTCCAGAGGAACCATCCACCTACGTTCCGTGGGGGTTATGACCCTGACGGTGCTGCTGACTGGATCTTCGAGATCGAGAAGATTTTTAGAGCAATGGACTGCCCGTTGGTGCAAAAGGTTACGTTGGTTGCGTTCATGTTATCAGGAGATGCCAAATTCTGGTGCGACTCACTCTTTCATGTCACATGCTTGCGTGTCTAAGTTAAAATTTGCCTGTTTCTTGTTTGCCTTTTGTATTGAGTGTGGAAACGCCAGCTAGTGGGTCAGTTTCTACTTCTGATGTGTGCCTAAACTGTTCTGTTTCTGTTAATGATAGAAATTTCCTAGTTGATTTGATTTGCTTACCTCTAAGTCAACTAGATATTATTCTTGGTATGGACTGGTTATCTTCCAATCTCGTCCTTCTCAACTGTGCTGATAAAACTGTTGTATTTGGTCACCCTATTGAGAGTAAGAACAAGGACTTTATGATTGCCAATCAGGTAAAGGCGTCTCTAAGGGAAGATGCCCAGGTTTACATGCTTTTAGCTTCTTTGAAATCTGATAGTAGTGCTGTTGTGAGTGAGATACCTATAGTGTGTGGGTATCCTGAAGTGTGTGCAGATAATGTGTCTAGTTTACCACTTGAGAGAGAGATAGAGTTTGCTATAGACTTAGTGCCGGGTGCAGGACCGATATCAGCTACATCTTATAGGATGTCACCCATAGAGTTAACAGAACTTAAGAAGCAATTAGAAGACTTGTTAGAGAAGAAGTTTATAAGGCCTAGTGTGTCACCCTAGGGAGCGCCTGTGTTGTTTGTTAAGAAGTAGGATGGTAGCATGAGGTTGTGTACCGATTACCGCCAGCTAAATAAGGTAACCATTAAGAATAGATATCCTTTGCCTAGGATAGATGATTTGATGGATCAGTTAGTGGGGGCATGTGTGTTCAGCAAGATAGATCTTAGATCAGGCTATCATCAGATTAGAGTTAAGGAAGAGGATATACCTAAGACTGCTTTTAGGACTAGGTATGGACACTATGAATATCTGGTAATGTCTTTCGGTGTGACGAATACTCCTGCAATTTTTATGGATTACATGAACAGGATTTTTCACCCTTATTTGGATAAATTCGTAGTTGTCTTCATAGATGATATACTAATTTATTCCAAAACTAAGGAGGAGCATGAGGAATATCTAAAGGTAGTGCTTCAGGTTCTTAAGGATAAACAGTTGTATGCTAAGATGTCCAAGTGTGAGTTCTGGTTAGAAGAGGTAAGTTTCTTAGGACATGTGATTTCTAAGGGAGGTATAGGCGTAGATCCTTCTAAGGTAGAAGTCGTGCTTAAGTGGGAGGCTCCTAAGTCAGTGAGTGAGATTAGAAGTTTCCTTGGGTTGGCTGGGTACTATAGGAGGTTCATAGAAGGGTTTTCTAAGTTAGCCTTGCCTTTGACCGAGTTGACTAGGAAGGGAGTTGCCTTTGTGTGGAATAGTAAGTGCGAGTCTAGCTTCCAAACTCTTAAGGAGAAGTTGACCAGTGCACCTGTGTTAGTGTTACCTGACCTTAGTAAATCCTTTGTAGTATATTGTGATGCCTCTAAGATGGGTTTAGGTGGGGTGTTGATGCAAGAGGGTAAAGTAGTAGCCTATGCTTCTAGGCAATTGAAAATCCATGAGAGAAACTACCCTACCCATGACCTTGAGCTAGCGGCCGTAGTGTTTGTGTTGAAGATTTGGAGGCATTATTTATATGGTTCCAGGTTTGAGGTTTTAGTGATCATAAGAGTTTAGGAACACAGGGAAACACAAGGGGGTTGAATAGTGTTTCTAAATATTTTAAGAAGCTTTTCGAAAACAGATTTACAAAACAGACTTTCAGACAGGTTGCTAGAGGGCTGTCTGAAGTTTTTCAGATAGCTGTCTGAAGTTGGTTTCAGACGGCCTTAAAATGGTTCTAAAAGAAGTTTTTTTCCTTTTTAAAATATTATATTTAATATTCAGTCCCCTTGATTAGCGTAAAACTGAAATGACAAAGATAAGGGAAAGAGAAACTTAGCCACAGAATTTATCCTGGTTCACTCACTACCACTTGTGAGCTACGTCCAGTCCCAATGCCAACTAGCACTTGGATTTTCTCTTAATCTTGCAAGATTACAAGTATTCTTTTCTATCAAGCCTCTTCAGGCTCTACAACCAAGTATTCTTTTTCAGACAAGCCTCTCCAGGCTCAACAACAATTACAGTTGAATGGAAAGTGCTTAAGCTCACAAACTATGACAGTTTTGAGACTTAAACAAATACAAATGTACAAAGAAAAACTGAGGTATGCTCAGGATAAATAACTTTGTTTGTACAACTATTGTATGAAATAAATCAGAGTGTTGCAGCAAAAAATCTTGCAGAGTTTTTGTTCTTTTTCAATTCTTCTCTCTCTGCAGGTCTTCAAATGAGGGGGGTATTTATACCCAAATGATTGGCCCGTTGAAGACTCTTATGCTTGTGAAATCCATGCTAGCCGTTGTGAGACAGCTGCTGCAGTACAGAATATTCTCTGACATATTCTGATGTTCCCTGACAAATTCTGACACTTTTACAAGGTTTGCTCCTGCCAAAAAGGTGCTCTTTGTTGCTGCTGCAATTGCTGCGTAGCAGAGGACACGTTGTGACAGAGAACGTGCTTGAATTGCATTGCACAGGTGCCAGCTGTTTGTAGCAGAGAACGTGCGTGAAAAACGAGCAGAGGTACATGGATTGTCACAGCTTCAGACAAGAGATGCCACATCATCAAAAGCTTTCAGACGACTTTGATGCTTCAGACGGGTTGATCATCTTCAGACAGCATCAGCTTCTTCAGACGGATCCAACACTTAGTCTTATATAATAGGCTTCTTGCTGAAAATCATAGATAAACAATTAGACAATTGTATCTATGAGAAACTACTTAAGTTGAATTTGTTGATCATTAAAACTTAGAGAAATTTCAGTCTTTAAAACATCATAAACCTCTTTATGATATTTTTGAGACTCAACATTCTCCCCCTTTTTAATGATGACAAATTTAACTTAAATTGTGCAAAAATTGACATATAAAGATTAGCTCCCCCTAAGACAATTGTATCCTTTTACTGATACAGGTTAGGATAAAATGTTGCTTTTCTTTCACAAGATCAGATCAGACAACTTTGATCTTTTCCAGTACTCCCCTTGAATCCCGTAATCACTCCAGATTTTATTTTTGTTAGAATTTAATACTCCCCCTTTTGTCATCAATCAAAAGGGAGCCACAGAGCAATAACAGCAACAGTGCAATCATGCAGACAGGGTAATACAGGAAAGAAGATAAAACAATTATCAGAGCAACACATGAGATAACCAAAAACGGATTGGATTAAAAATGTAAGGATGTGAAAATAACAATCAGACACTTGTAGAAATTAACATGAACAAAAGACATAGGCAGATAATCAGTCCTTCTTCTTCAGCAAAGCTTGAGACAGAAAGGAGATCCGTTTTTCCTTGGCCTTGTCTATGGCAGCTTCAATAGATGACTTCAACTCTTGTTGACCACTTCTTATCAGCTGTTGTTCATGGAGAATTTCTTCTTGATTCTGAATAACCTTTTGTGCTTTCTTCTCTGAGACTTCACATCTCCTCTCAGATTCTTCACACCTCTTCTCAAGGGCCTTGACCTTGGATTTCAGCTTCTGGTTCTATTCATACAGGTCAGGTTCAGACTCAACAAAGATGAGCTGAAGGTAGGGACATACAAATCTCAAAATTCCAAAACCAGGCTGCAAGCCATATTCTGAAGGATTGTAGACTGGACAGAAAAGGTTCCAACATACTTCAGAAGCACCCAAGCTTTGTTGAATGAATCTGCCTGTGGGGGAAAGTGATCTCTTAAGAAATGGTACTGAACATTTGTGGAATGTCCAACACCCATTGCAGACTCAATATCAGGACCACTACACCCAGAAGAAGACCCAACATCTTCTCTGATCTGCCAATAAGAATCCCACATCCAATTTTCAAACAAGTGATTCAAGCCTCCTCCTTCTGAGATGATGAACTCAGGTAGACCTTCCCATTCTGAAGCAGTCATGGCTTCAGACAGGGGTGCTGATACAGAGTAGATCTTAGGACCCTTGTATTTCTCATCTTGTCCTTCCTTGAGGGGATACCTAGGAACAATCCTATCAGGTTTCACCAAGATTTTGGTTGAAGGCCTGATTGAACTTGTTCTAGGGGGCCTGTAGCCCATCATTCCAACTCCTCTAGCCAGGTCTCTTTGGAATAACTCAGCTTCAGTGTTCAGCTTCCTTACCATGAGCCATTCCTCATTGCTCAGCTTCCATGAGTCTTCAGAAAATGGGTTGATAAGATCCCATGTATGACCAGGAGGGACAACACCCTTCCTTATCTTCTCCAATCCATCAGCATCATTGGAGTATAAAGCTCTTTCATCAGTCACAGTCCTCTTAGTGAGACCATGATGTAGTGAGACAGCAGGGGCTGTTCTAAAGTGTTGCAACTCTTCAGACAGATGCTGGAATTTTGGCAAAGGGCAAGAGCCAAAGGAGGTTCTTGTCAGTTTCTTGCATAAGGCTGCTATCTCAGCTGAAAGGTTGACTTGATGAACAGATGGAGGTGGTGAGGGTGGTAAAGGTGTAATAGGTGGAGATGATGATGGTGAGGAAGGTGATGAAGGTGTGGAAGGTTGAGGTGAAGGTGATGAGCTATCAGATAGCTGTATGTACTGAGGTGAGGGGGGTTTGGATGGTGAAGGTATGGGTTCAACAACTTGGTTTTCTTGAAATGCAGGGGGTTCAGACAACAGTTTGTCTGATGGTATGATGGATGTAGGTGATGAGGGTTCAGATGGTATGAAAGGTTCAGATGGAGATGTATTTATCTGTAAGGTTGGTAATGGTTGAGAAGTAGGTGGAGATGGTTGTTTTTCTGGTGAGGTGGGTTTTGATAAGGGTTGAGGTTGCTTTTCTGATGATGAAGGAGGTGAGGGAGTTACATTATCAAATCTCACCTTGATCCTCTTGTAAGGTTTGGGAGCAGCAACTTCTTGAGCCTTAGCAGCTCTTTCTTTTTCTTCCCTATCCTTGGCTTCCCTATCTTCCCTTTCTCTTTGCTCAGATGAAAGATCCCTTCTTCTCTTGAAGTATTGATCATCCTTTACAAATTTCTGATACCTTCCAGCAATATCTGCTTCTTCTAGTTGAGAAGCAATACTTCTGGTAATCCTAACTTCAGGCATTGTCTGAAGTAGTTTACCCTTCTTCCTTTTTCTTTGAGGTGCACTTGACCTCTTTCTTTTCTTTGTAGCCTCAGCAATGGCTTCTTGCTTGTCATCCTCAGCATAAGCAAGTTGTGAAGCTATTGCAAGAGCTCTGTCAGTCCTCTCTTGCTCTTCCTTCTGTTCTAACTCCTCTTGCTCAATGGCAGTAGCCAAAACAGCAACCTGAATCAATTCAGGGTCAGAAGGGCATGCAGCTAGAGGTTGAGCAGCAACTGCATCAGTATCCACAACTTCTTCAGCCTGTCCTTCCATTATAGAAGTAGGCTTTGAAGATTGTGCAGGTTCAGACACCTGACCCACAATTTCAGACAACCTTTGAGAAGGTTTCTGAACAGGTTCAGATGTTTGATTCTGCACAGATGCAGAAGCTATCTTAGCTGAGCTTCTCACATGAAGCTTCTTCAGCTTAGGTTAAGGAGATTCCTTTGAAGGCTTGAACTCATGTCTTCTGATATCACCCTTGAGTTCATTTTCCAGAATCTGCATTGTAGTACTTCTCCTCTGAGCTTTCTCCATCAGTAAGCTTTCTTTCAAGGTGGGAGAGGGAGGCCTTGGAGTCAGCTTAATCTTCATGCTCTTCAGATTTGATTCACCAAACATAAGGATTGAGTGGGTGATCATAGAGCTGGTGAACTGGAACTTTGAAGTGCAACAACACCTTGGTGATGATGGTGTTGTGAGGAAAACTCCCAGCAGAGTCTCTCAACCTCTTCTGAAGGTGGTACATGATGATATTTGGAAGGTTGATCTTCTGCTTCTTCAAAAGGTGGATGAGACAGAATCTCTCCAGTTCAGACACATGGTTTCTGCTGCCATTTTTAGGGATTACAGAGTTCCCTAAGATAGCATGCAGAACCCTAGCCTTGTCTGACATGTTCTTAGCATCCAGACTTGCAGGGGAAGAAGTTCCATACAAAAATTCTATAAAGTGCTTCTGACCTCCATTTCTTGATTCCCAGCCAGGTGAGAAGACAACACCTTCAGTCTTGACACCACAGACGATGGCCAGGATGTCTTCATCAATAAAGATAGACGTACCAAGCACATTAGCCTTGATAGTGGTGTAGATGCCTTGAGGGTTAGGGATTCCTCTGGCTGTGGCCCAGAAGTCAAGAATACTCTGCTCATGCCACTGTGAACGATTTCTGTTGAAATATTCAAGCCACCCAGCTACTTGAAATTATGCGTAAAGGTCCATCCCCAGTGCTTCAAGATCTTCCAGAAAGACACCCTTGGTCTTCACAATGTTATCAGCTCCAGACTTCTTAGGTGCCATTGTTGAAGGTTGGAAAGAACTTGAGAGAAAAATGCTTTCTTGAAGATGAAGAGTAGCAAAGGTTCTGAGAGAGAGAGAGAGCTGTAACGTATCAAGGACTCACTCCCCTTCTGTACTTATAGACCCTCTGAGATAATGATGGCACAAACTGGCTGCGCAGACATAGGGAATCGTGCGAAGTGGCAGAGACAAATTAAATGAAATTTAAACCGTCCCTTTATTGCCACGTCATTTGTTCATTTCAGACAAGTGATAGATTTCAGACATCCAGTTAATTTCAGACGACCAAAACTTCAGACAGGTCACATGTTTCAGACAGGCTGAAGTTTCAGACACATCATTTTTCATACACACTCAAAATGCATGAATGTTCAATTTGTCTCTCATGAACTTAAATCTATCTTCAGTTAGAGGTTTTGTGAATATATCAGCCCATTGATGCTCTGTATCAATAAACTGAATATCAAAAACACCTTTCTGAACATAGTCTCTAATGAAATGATGTTTGATTTCTATATGTTTAGCCCTAGAATGTTGAATGGGATTTTTAGATAAATTAATGGCACTGGTATTATCACACAACACAGGTATAACAGATATTGCAATATTAAAATCTTCAAGTTGATACTTCACCCATAATAGTTGTGAGCAACAACTGGCTGCTGAGATGTATTCTGCTTCAGCTGTTGATAAAGCAATTGTGCTTTGTCTTTTGCTTGACCGGCTGATCATATTTTCTCCAAAGAAGTGACATCCACCACTGGTGCTTTTTCTTTCAACTCTGTCTCCAGCAAAATCAGCATCACAGTATCCTACTAACCTGCAATCCTTACTTTTCTTATAGCATAGACCAAGATTAGTAGTACCTTTAAGATATCTGAAAATTCTTTTTACAGCTTTGTAGTGAGTGATTCTTGGATCAGATTGAAATCTAGCACACAGGCACACACTGAACATGATGTCAGGCCTGCTTGTTGTTAGATACAATAATGAACCAATCATCCCTCTATACAAAGTTTGATTCACTGGTTCTTCATTCTCATCTTTATTTAAAGATGCAGAAGGGTGCATTGGAGTTGTCATGGGTTTGCAATCACTTAGGTTGAACTTATTAAGCATTTCCTTTGTATATTTCTCTTGATGGATCCATATACAATCAGAGTCTTGCTTAATCTGAAGTCTAAGGAAAAACTTTAGTTCACCCATTAGGCTCATTTCAAATTCAGATTGCATTAACTCAAAAAACTCTTTGCACAATGAAGAATTAGTTGAACCAAAAATAATGTCATCAACATATATTTGGACAAGTATAAGATCCTTGTTAGACTGTTTTCTAAAAAGAGTTGTGTCAACTTTTCCTCTTTCAAAACCATTGGTTGCAAGAAAACTGCTCAGTCTGTCATACCAAGCTCTTGGGGCTTGTTTCAGACCATAGAGAGCTTTCTTAAGTTTAAAAACATGTTCAGGAAAAGATACATCTTCAAAACCAGGGGGTTGTCTAACAAAAACCTCTTCTTCAATGAAACCATTGAGGAAGGCACTTTTGACATCCATTTGATAGAGTTTGATGCCATTATTTACAGCATAAGATAAAAGAATTCTAATTGCTTCTAACCTGGCCACTGGAGCAAAGGTTTCAGTGAAGTCAATACCTTTTTGCTGGTTATATCCTTGAGCTACTAGCCTTGCCTTATTTCTGATAACTTTGCCTTCTTCAGACAGCTTGTTTCTGAACACCCATTTGGTTCCAATAATTCTTTTCCCATGGGGTTTAGGAACAAGGGTCCAGACATCACTCCTAGCAAATTGATTTAGCTCCTCTTGCATGGCTAGGATCCACCCTTCATAATACAGAGCTTCATCAATGTTCTTTGGCTCAATTTCAGACAGGAGAGCAAGAGAATTCAAATTTCTGAATTTTGATCTTGTCTTAACTCCTTCTGAAGTACTGCCAATGATTTGCTCTTTAGGATGATGTGACTTGTATCTCCAATCAGGTCTATGAGGAGGTATCACATCTGTCTGAGACTCAACATTTGTCTGAAGAGGTTCAGAAACAGCAGGAACTTCAGACAGTTGCTCATCCTTCAAGTTGCTGTGATCATTCAGCTCCATACCTGCAAAATCATCCTCTAGATCTGATAGTTCCCTATCAGTCTCTTTGTTATCATTGAATTTTACATGAGTAGTTTCTTCAACAGTTAAAGTTCTAGAGTTATACACTCTATATGCTTTAGATGTTTCAGAATATCCAATGAAAAATCCATTATCAGACTTTGCATCAAATTTTCCAAGATCATCTTTGGTGTTAAGTATAAAACACTCACATCCAAAGGTGTGGAAATATGATATGTTGGGTTTTCTTCCTTTCCACAATTCATATGGAGTCTTTTTCAGAATTGGTCTTACCAATATTCTGTTTTGAAGGTAACAAGCTGTGCTAACAGCTTCTGCCCAAAAGGTTCTTGCTAAGTTGCTTGAGTTGAGCATGGTCCTTGCCATCTCTTGCAAACTTCTGTTCTTTCTCTCAACAACCCCATTCTGTTGAGGTCTTCTTGCCACAGAGAAATTGTGTGAGATCCCATTCTCATCACAGAACAATTGGAAATTTGCATTCTCAAACTCCCCACCATGATCACTTCTTATGACAGAAAGACAGAATCCTTTTTAATTCTGTACCTTCTTACAAAATATTGTGAAATTCTTAAAAGTCTCATCCTTGTTTCTAAGGAATATCACCCATGAGAATCTAGAATAGTCATCAACAATGACCAAACCATATTTCTTTCCACTAAGACTTTCTGTTCTAATAGGACCAAACAAGTCAATGTGTAAAAGTTCAAGTGGTCTGCTGGTTGAAACAACATCCTTACTCTTGAAAGAGTGTCTTGTTTGTTTCTCTTTCAGACAACTATCACACAAAGTATCAGATTTGTATGAAAGCTTGGGTAATACTTTAACAAGGTTGTATTTTGCTAATCTTGAGATTAATCTCAAGCTGGCATGCCCAAGTCTTTGATGCCAAATCTGTTTTTCATCTTCAACAGAAATGAAGCATTTTACATTTTGACTTGCTAGATCCTCTAGATCAATTTTATACACATTGTTGTGTCTCTTAGCAGTAAAAAGTGTTTGATCAGAGGATTCTTTGACTATACATCCTTCCTTGGTAAAGGATACTACATAACCACTGTCACATAATTGACTTGTGCTCAGTAAATTATGTTGTAGTCCTTCCACAAGAAGAACATTTTTAATGAGGGATGAAGGAATTATACCTATAGTCCCTATGCCAGTGATCTTCCCTTGCTGATTTCCACCAAAGGTGACCACTCCTCCTTCCTTAGGTCTAAGGTTTTGGAACAAATACCTTTCTCCTGTCATGTGTCGCGAGCACCCACTGTCCAGGTACCATTTGTGGGGTCTCCTTTGTCCTGTTAAACACATCTGCAACAGGAATGATCAAGTTTTTAGGTACCCATGTTCTTTTGGGTCCTGTTTTGTTAGCTTTGGGTCTTGCTTTTCTCTTGTGCTTGCACTGAATCACATTGTGTCCAGGCTTACCACAGTGAGAACACCCAGTAACCTTCTTTTTGCCTTTGGAAAAATTTAAGACAGTAGGAGGTTCAGACATGTTGTGATCAAAAAAACCCAGTCCACTTTTGTCAGAGGAATGTCTTTGATTTCCAAGCATTATGTTTAAATTTTTAGTTCCTTTAACAAACTTGGCTAAGTCATTTGTCAGTTCTACAATCTGTTTCTGAAGTTTTTTATTTTCTTCAGACACAGCTTGTGAACTATGGTTTTCAGTCTCAAGGACCTTTTCCTTGAGCATAATATGTTCTATTTCAAGAGACTCATATTTGTTACACATTTCTGTGTGAGCCTTGGATAGATTCTTATACTCTAGGAACAGTTCCTTGGAACTTTCCACCAGATCATCATACATTTCTTGCAAAGTAAGAGGGAATACCTCAGCTTCAGAGTTGTCTAAAGATGGTAGGCTTTCCATGAGGCACAGATTTGCCTCTTCTGAGGTGTCTTCCTCCTCTTCTGAAGTTGATTCATCCAGGTCCTCCCATGTTGCCATGAGACCTTTCTTTTTCTTGAAAAATTTCTTCTTCTTGAAGTTGTTTTTCTTCAGTTTTGGACACTCAGCCTTCATGTGCCCTGGTTGCTTACACTCAAAACAAATAATTTTTTCAGTTTGTATGTCTTTACCTGACTTACTTCCTTTTGAGGTTGAGGGTTGATTCTTTCTGAATCTTCCTCTGTTCTGCAGCATTCTCTTGATCTTCCTACTTAGAAGAGCAAGATCATCATCATCATCTTCTGAGCTATCTTCAGAGTCTTCATCTCCCTCTGAAGCTGCCTCAGCTTGCGTAGCCTTGATGTTGCCATGCCTAGACTGTTTGGTCTTGGAGTTTAGGGCTAGAGATTTTCTCTTGTTGTCATCTTCTCCAAGCTCAAGCTCATGGACCTTAAGAGATCCTAACAGTTCTTCCACTCTAAGAGAGTTCAAATCTCTTGCCTCTTGAATGGCAGTAACTTTGGGTCTCCAAGACTTAGGCAAGCTTCTTAGAATTTTTCTGTTATTATCTCCAGAGTTGTATGTTCTGCCTAAGGACCTGAGTCCATTTGTTATGGTCTGAAACCTTCCAAACATTTGGTCAATGGTTTCAGATTCTTCCATCTTGAACATCTCATACTGATGTATGAGCATACTTATCTTGGATTGCTTGACAGTCTCAGTTCCTTCATGGGCTGCTGCAAGAGTATCCCAAATCTCCTTGGCAGAGGTGCATCCATGAACCTTCTCATATTCTGGTTTGTTCAAGGAACATATCAGATAGAGTTTGGCCTTAGCATTCATCTGGACTCTAGCCTTTTGCTCCAAGTCCATTCAGTCTTAGGTATAGGCACATCATTTAGCATAGGCACATAGTCTCCATCAGTGACCACATCCCAAACATCAATGTTTGTGCTTTCAATGAACAACTTCATTCTATCACTCCAGTAGTGATAATCTTCTCCATTGAAAGCTGGAGGTCTTGTGATAGAGGCTCCTTCTGTGATGTATTGTCTGTTACTGTTTGAAGCTTCCATGTGGATCTTTCAGTCCTCAGACACTTGTTAGGTGTTTTCAACCCTGAGTAGAGCTCTGGTACCAACTGTAGGAACACATGGAAACACTAGAAGGGGGGTTGAATAGTGTTTCTAAATATTTTAAGAAGCTTTTCGAAAACAGATTTACAAAACAGACTTTCAGACATGTTGCTAGAGGGCTGTCTGAAGTTTTTCAGATAGATGTCTGAAGTTGGTTTCAGACGGCCTTAAAATGGTTCTAAAAGAAGTTTCTTCCTTTTTAAAATATTAGATTAAATATTCAGTCCCCTTGATTAGCGTAAAACTGAAATGACAAAGATAAGGGAAAGAGAAACTTAGCCACAGAATTTATCCTAGTTCACTCACTACCACTTGTGAGCTACGTCCAGTCCCAATGCCAACTAGCACTTGGATTTTCTCTTAATCTTGCAAGATTACAAGTATTCTTTTCTATCAAGCCTCTTCAGGCTCTACAACCAAGTATTCTTTTTCAGACAAGCCTCTCCAGGCTCAACAACACAGTTATTCTTTTCAGACAAGCCTCTCCAGGCTCAACAACAATTACAGTTGAATGGAAAGTGCTTAAGCTCACAAACTATGACAGTTTTGAGACTTAAACAAATACAAATGTACAAAGAAAAACTGAGGTATGCTCAGGATAAATAACTTTGTTTGTATAAATATTGTATGAAATAAATCAGAGTGTTGCAGCAAAAAATCTTGCAGAGTTTTTGTTCTTTTTCAATTTTTCTCTCTCTGCAGGTCTTCAAATGAGGGGGGTATTTATACTCAAATGATTGACCCGTTGAAGACTCTTATGCTTGTGAAATCCATGCTAGCCGTTGTGAGACAGCTGCTGCAGTACAGAATATTCTCTGACATATTCTGATATTCCCTGACAAATTCTGACACTTTTACAAGGTTTGCTCCTGCCAAAAAGGTGCTCTTTGTTGCTGCTGCAATTGCTGCGTAGCAGAGGACACGTTGTGACAGAGAACGTGCTTGAATTGCATTGCACAGGTGCCAGCTGTTTATAGCAGAGAACGTGCGTGAAAAACGAGCAGAGGTACATGGATTGTCACAGCTTCAGACAAGAGATGCCATGTCATCAAAAGCTTTCAGACGGCTTTGATGCTTCAGACGGGTTGATCATCTTCAGACAGCATCAGCTTCTTCAGACGGATCCAACACTTAGTCTTATATAATAGGCTTCTTGCTGAAAATCATAGATAAACAATTAGACATTTGTATCTATGAGAAACTACTTAAGTTGAATTTGTTGATCATTAAAACTTAGAGGAATTTCAGTCTTTAAAACATCATAAACCTCTTTATGATATTTTTGAGACTCAACAAAAAGCCTTAGATATTTGTTTGACCAGAAGGAGCTGAACATGAGGCAAAGGAGGTGCTTAGAATTTCTTAAGGATTATGATTTTGAGTTGAGTTACCATCCCGGTAAGGCTAATGTAGTGGCTGATGCCTTAAGTAGGAAAACTATCCATGTTAGTTCCCTGATGATTAAGGAGATGGATCTTTTAACCCAGTTTAGGGATTTGAGTTTGGCTTGTGAAGTAACCTCTGTTAGTGTGAAGTTAGGGATGACTAGAGTAAGTAATGATCTGTTGAAGGATATTAGCAAAGCCCAATTAGAGGATCCATTTTTGGTAAGTAGACGAGAGGCTATAGAAGGAGGTAGTGGTGGAGTGTTTGTGATAGGTACCGATGGGGTAGTGAGGTTTGGAGACCGGGTGTGTGTGCTTAGTGAACCTACCATTAAGCGTTTAGTGCTAGAGGAAGGGCATATGAGTAAGCTTAGTTTTCAGCCAGGATCGACTAAGATGTATCAGGATTTGAAGAAAGTGTTTTGGTGGCCTAAAATGAAGAGGGACATAGAGGAGTTTGTGAGTGCTTGTTTAGTGTGCCAAAAGTCTAAGGTAGAACATCAAAAGCCTTCAGGATTGCTTCAACCCTTAAGTATACCTGAGTGGAAGTGGGATAGTATTTCCATGGACTTTGTAGCTGCTTTGCCTAAGACTATGAGGGGGCATGACTCTATTTGGGTCATTATTGATAGGTTAACTAAGAGTGCACATTTCCTTCCCATTAACATTAAGTATTCCTTAGAGAAACTAGCTCAACTTTACATCAGTGAGATTGTGAGGTTGCATGGCATACCATCTAGTATAGTTTCAGATAGAGATCCCAGGTTTACCTATAGATTTTGGGAGAGTTTGCAGCAGGCCTTGGGGACCCAGCTTGGGCTTAGTTCGGCTTATCACCCTCAGACTGATGGTCAGACTGAGAGAACCATTCAATCCTTAGAGGATTTGCTTAGAGCTTGCGTGTTAGACCAAAGGGGTAGTTGGGACAGCTTTTTGCCTCTGATAGAGTTTACCTATAACAATAGTTTTCACTCTAGCATAGGTATGGCGCCTTATGAGGCATTATATGGTAGGAGATGTAGAACACCTTTGTGTTGGTGTGAGCCAGGAGAGAGTCTTGCGTTAGGACCTGAGATAGTGCAGCAGACCACTGATAAGGTTAGGATAATCCAAGAGAGGATGAGAACAGCTCAGAGTAGACGGAAGAGCTATGCTGATAAGAGGAGAAAAGAGTTAGAATTCAAAGAAGGAGACCATGTATTACTGAAAGTCACTCCGTGGACTGGGGTTGGTAGGGCATTAAAGTCTAGAAAACTTACACCTCGATTCATTGGTCCTTACCAAATTCTTAAAAGAGTCGGCAATGTTGCCTACCAAATTGCTTTACCTCCACACTTGTCCAATCTCCATAATGATTTCCATGTTTCTCAACTCCGGAAATACGTTCACGATCCTTCGCATGTGATTGAGTCGGACCAACTTGAGGTTAATGAAAACTTGACAGTGGAGACCATGCCGGTGAGAGTTGAGGATCGGAGGGTGAAACAACTTCGAGGTAAAGAGATTCCTTTAGTTAAGGTAATCTGGGGAGGACCTACACCCGAGAGTGCTACTTGGGAACTTGAAGAGAAGATGAAGGAGTCCTATCCAGAGTTATTAGCTTCAGGTAAAATTCGAGGACGAATTTTCTTTTTAGGAGGGGAGAGTTGTAACATCCTAAATTTTATTAGGTAAAATATTAATTAATTTAAATAAATGTTGATATTGATGGATAGCTATATGCTGATTTATAGATTATTCTTATCTGATGGGTTATTTGATATTTTGGTATGAGGTATGATGTATGATGAGGTTGTTTATATGTGGGTGAGGATAGGGTAGCCTCCTATGTGTATGTATGAATAATATTCTTTTCCTCACCGTTATACTGTGGATATTTTTACAGGTGTTGATGATGACACGGCTGGTGTCGAGTTTGATTAAAGGGAATATGCTCTGATAAATGTGACATCAGGGTATAATTTTGGGGTCTTTTATTATGTTTCTGGTTAGGAAGTTTTTGTAAACTATTTTGGATGCCTTGCACGGCAAGTAGGATGTTTAGTTATTTTTATTTCTTTGGAGATTCCGCTGCATAAGTATTTGGTTACATTTGAAGTTTTATTTTCTTTTAATTAAGTTGTTTTCGAACTAATGAGGTTTTAATAAGAGAGCTTTGTGAACCTTTTACCCATCGTGAGACGTTATCTTTTCTATATCTTCAATTTATCAAACATATAAGAGTATGGGGTAGAAGGGTGTCACATTATACACCACAATCACACTTATGGTATACTAACATTGGATTTATATCTCATATTTAAAATTTACATTTTGAAATATCTTTTTTCAATAATTAGATAATTCTACTCCATTTTTCAATATTTTTTAATTTAAAAATTTTATTTGGTTTCTTTTTCTAGGGAATATTGTCTCAATCCTAGTGGTAGTTATATAAAATTATTTTGTTTGATTATTTTTTATAATATACATTGCAGGTTAGAAGTTTTCTTTTTGTAAATTATTTTCTTAATCTCAATTACATAAGCTCTGGAGGATTTTTTTATCATTGCTTGATTATTTCAAATGTGGAGTCCATAGTTTGTTTCACCAACTGCAA
The DNA here is from genome assembly GCA_026901365.1 of Sesbania bispinosa. NCBI lineage: Eukaryota > Viridiplantae > Streptophyta > Magnoliopsida > Fabales > Fabaceae > Sesbania > Sesbania bispinosa. The sequence continues at coordinate 331,359 of QLOH01000650.1, read as the reverse complement.
AGGTCGTGAAGATGCTAGTCTGGTGATGGCATGCTGCAAAAGGAAGCAGCGGGAGTTCAGAGCAAAAGGAAGCAGCTGGAGTTCAGAGAGATTGGACCAGCAACACTGTGGTTGGGGCACATGAAGGCCTAAGAAAGGAGAGTTAACTTTCCTTGAGTCAACATTGACCACATTATTCTTGGTCAACACTTACATTTCTAATATTTTAATTCCCTTAAATAGAGTGCCTATTAGTCATGACCTCTAAACTCTAGTTTGATAGGAATTACACATGTTTTAATTTTTATTGTAATTTTCATATTACTCTCTTATTTGGGGCGCTAAATCCATGGGTTTAGTAGCTAAGAGGTTGCTTTGCAGGCTTAGGGGTCATGGGTTCAAGTCCTATTAGGAGTAAAATTTTATTCTCTTTATTTTTTCCTTTCTTCACTTGGCCGCCCCTTTCCTCTATAAAAGGGAGGCTTGCTCACTCTTGTATTATTTAATGAAATTTTCTAATACAAAGCTTAGCTTGTTTTCTCTCTTGTGAGTTGAGAGGCTTGAGGGTTTTTGTTCAAACCATATTGATTCTTATCCTGCTCCAAAGGCTGGAGGCGAATCTACACTCAGGCTTATATATTGAAGGGGTTGCCTTCATTAGTGGCGCCTAATTCCACCTCTTTCCTTTCCATTTTTCTTTTCATTTCTCTCATTTTTCTGCGCAATAATCTTTGTTTTTACTGTTGGAATTTTTGGTTTAATTGGTCTCTAACTTGCTCTTGTTGCTCAATTCTAGATCCACAACCTTCCTGCTATCAATTGGTATCAGAGCATTGTTGAATTGAGCTTTTCGGGGGCTGTTTGCTGCATATTTTGGCGTGGATTCCTTGCTGGTTTTGTGTAGTAAATTATCTTTTAATTGTGTAATTTTTCATCTCTTTTGGTTGTAATTCGGACTTGGATTGTTTCCCGGGCCCGAGGTGCCTTTCTGCTGCTGTCAACATTTTTGTTTGCTTGCAATTTTGTGATTAGAGGGGCTGTTATTATGCACATAATCCACCCTATTAGGCGATTGATAAAATGCCTATTCTTAGTGATCATTGCTTATTCTTGAGTGATTCTTGAAAATTAATTGTTTGTTTGTAGTGGATTGTGGTAAGTGGGAGCACTGTTGCTTCTATTTTCCAAAGATCATCCACCTACATTTTCTCCCAATCCAATTAATTCTTGTTAATCCCCATATAATTATCCATCCATATTATTCATCGCTTTACTATTCTACTTTTAATTTAAGTCACTCTCATCCTTTTAATTTCTGCTTCCCCTTTACATTTCTGCCGTTTAAACTTTTGTCCACCCCATCCTTTTAATTTATGATCTTCCCCTCTACTTTCTTCCATTTATTTTTCTGTCATCTCCATCCTTTTAAATTTCAGTTCATCCCCTTTTAATTCTTCCTGTAACATCCTAATTCCCAGAACTCAGAAATTTTGTCTGTTGGAAGCATAAGTCCCGAATTTAGGGAATTATTTTTCACGACATTAATGATATAAAAAATTGAAATCCAAACTTGTTTAACCAATTACAATATTTCAATTAAACATGTTCTGTGAATCAGTACAAACAACTATGTCATGGATATTACAATACGTGTGTCCTATCAGAGCGGAAACATAAATATACACATGTACTAAATATCCATCAAAATATACATAACCCAACAGACTATACAATCAAGACAAATGAAACATAAATCCAAAATGATGGCCCTCAGTCAGATAAGCTCTAAGCCCTGCTAGCAAACTGGTTCTCAGCGACCTACCTGTGAATCTAAAACATAAACCCACAACGGGGTAAGACTAATGCATCAGTGAGCAAAGCAGTGCATACAAGTACAATAAACACTATCAAGACATAACAATATGAGGGTCTCTATACTAAGAATTAAATCAACAATGATACTAAACATTACATTAACATGAACTACTAACCCAGCAATAGGGGTCTTTTCACTTGACATGTAGTTAGACTGAGCTCAGACTACAAGGGATATCTCAATTGGGGACCTAAAATTGCCACCGTTACCTGACGATCGAAACCTAGTTTTAACATGAACGTAATGGTCCAAGACCCGTGATGGCCAAAGCCTAACATGATTATTTTCACTTAAGTCTCTTAACAACTTGATTACATGAGTAATCTTAACTTAGCTTATACATGAATCATAGGGAAGCAAAATTACAACAATAAACACGAACATGAGTTCCCAATAATCCCCTAACCTAGGGTTTTTCCATCAATGAGCCACAATCAAGAGCAACATCCTAACAATCTAACACTTACAAGCTATAATCATACCAATGTACGTACCCCAAACACACACAAATAGAAAGAGCAAAGAGGATTAGGGCACATACAAGGATTTCACAAAAAGGGGAAGTGAAGTGGGTGAGCTCTACTCACCTATGAGTAACCAAAGATAAAGAATGAAGGGGGGTTTGAAACGGTGGGAGTGAACCAAAGCTTCTTCTCTTCTTCTTCTTCTCTTGCCCTAGGACGTCCTCTCTCTACTTCCTCTCTCTAGGATCTTAAATCAGAGAAATAAATGAAGTGCGGATTAGGGCTTCCTGTTTTAAAAAAACTGGTCACGTGCGTTCTCACTCAAGCGAGAATTTCTCACTTGAGTGAGACAGCTAAAGGGATCCTCTTTTCATGTTCTCGCTCAAGCGAGAAGTCCCTCGCTTAAGCTAGAATACTCCAGAGAGCACCCCCTGTTTGGACGATTCTCGCTCAAGCAATATTATTCTCGCTTGAGCGAAAATCATGCAGAGAGCACTCAAATCCTCCCTTGTTTCTCGCTTGAGCGAGGACCTCCTCGCTCAAGCGAGAATATCATAACTCACTTTGCACATTTTTACTAATATTCTCGCTCAAGCGAGCACCTCTCGCTTGAGCGAGAACACCAGGATTAAAATCCTAGTTTTCTCACCTTAAAACCTTTTCTTCCCTAATTCTTTTCTTAATACCCTATTATTTACTATTGTCCCTATATATTATGATCCTAATTCTTGGGATGTTACAATTCTACACCCTTAAGAAATTTTGTCCTCAAAATTGTTTAGTTATTAAACTAAAAGCTACCCAAACCTCAATTTTAAGGATTACCTCACAGGACTAATTCGGGGTACTGAGCTCGGACATCGTCCTCTTTTTCCCACGTGGCCTCCTCTAGTGACTGACCCTCCCAAATCACCTTCACCAACGAGATCGACTTATTCCTCAAGGTCTTGAAACTCCGGTCAACAATCCGTGCAGGTTTGGTTCGAACCATCAAATCATCCCTCAATTGTACCGACTCAGAACTAATGATGTATGAAGGGTCATGAATATACTTTTTGAGTTGGGAGACATGAAATACATCGTGAAGGTTGGACAAGTGAGGAGGTAGGGCTACTCTGTAGGCTACAGGACCAATTTTCCGAAGGATTTGGAAAGGACTGGTATAACGGGGATTAAGCTTTTTGGCCGTGATGGCCCTTCCTATGCATGTGATTGGGGTGAACTTGAGGAAAACATGATCTCCTACCTCAAACTCTGGATCTTTTCTCCTCCTATCGGCATAACTATTCTGTATACTCTGAGCAACTAGAAGATTTTCCCTTATGATCTTGATCTTGTCCGAGGTCTCCTTGACCAAATCGATCCTCAAGAGGTTCCTCTCACCCACCTCATACCAACACAAGGGAGACCTACACCTCCTACTATACAAAGCCTAGTAAGGTGCCATGCCAATGCTACTGTGAAAACTGTTATTATAAGAGAACTCAATCAATGGCAGTTACCTATCCCAGCTACCCCTCTCCAACACACACGCCCTAAGCATATCCTCTAGGGTCTGAATAGTCCTCTCAGACTTCTCATCAGTCTGAGGACGATAGGTTGTGCTAAAACTCAACTTAGTCCCAAAGGCCTAATGGAGAGCTCTCCAAAACCTAGAGATGAACCTTGGATCCCTATCCGAGACTATGCTAGAGGGCACACCATGGAGTTTTACAATCTCCTTGATGTATAGGTCATCTAACTTATTCAAAGGGTAGGTGGATTTGATGGGTAGGAAATGGGTCAACTTGGTTAACCTATCAACAATGACCCCAAATAGCATCATGATCAGCTGGGACCCTAGGCAGTCCCATTACAAATTTCATGGTTATCCCCTCCCATTTCCACTCAGGAAACTCTAGGGATTGGAGTGGTCTGGAAGGTTTTTGGTGGTCAATCTTAACCTGTTGGCACACTAAACACCTAGAGACAAACTCAGCTACCTCATTTTTCATACCTTCCCACAAGAACATCCTCCTAAGATCCTGGTACATCTTGGTGGCACCAGGATGCACTGAAAACTTACTCTTCTGAGCCTCCTCTAAGATGTATTTCCTAAGGCTACCTCCCTTAGGAACACACACCCTCCCTTGGAAGAGTAGCATTCCATCTCTTGACACTGTGAATCCTGGCTGGCCCTGCCTGGCTTGGAGCTCCGGGTCCGAGCTCTGAGCTTCCCTGATTAGGGACTTCAACTCACTAGATACCTATAGTCGGTGCAAACTCAGGCGGTCTGCCCCAACACTCACACTCAGGCTCAAATCACTAAACTCCTCTATCAACTCTAACTTATGGACCATCATAAGGGACGCATGAACGGATTTCCTACTCAGGGCATCAACCACTACATTGGCCTTGCCCGGGTGATACTTTAACTCGAAATCTTAATCCTTAAGGAATTTCATCCATCGCCTCTGCCTCATGTTAAGCTCCTTTTGGTCAAAAAGGTACCTAAGGCTCTTATGGTCGCTAAACGCATCAAACCTCACTGCATAAATATGATGCCTCCAAATTTTGAGAGCAAACACCACGGCTGCAAGCTTTAAGTCATGGGTGGGGTAGTTTTCTTCGTGGGGTCTAAGTTGCCTAGAAGAATAGTGACACGATCCCATCCGACCTCAACCAGGATGCCTCAGATGCATTGGAAGGGATTGAAGATCCAATGACCAGGGCCAGATCTGAGTGGTTAAAGAGAGCTTTGCAACTCTTGATCACTGAAGTCCAAAGGAAAGTAGACCATCGAGCAGAATAAGAGCCAAAGAAGTGGTTTAACTTAACTCAGATTGGAGTACAAGAGTGCTATCCGATCTGACAATCGGTTATGTCTGTTATCTGAATCTTAGGAGAGCCTATTTCGGGAAAGTATATCTAATCAGATCATAAATGATTTATTTAGGATGAGATGTGTTAGGAATCAATATCATGATCTCTTAGGATTATATTTATATCTTTTAGGATTATATTTAATCTTATTTAGGATTAAATCTTTTAGGATTATATTTTATTTTATCTAGAATTAAATCTATTTAATTTAGGAATGTATCTTTTAGATAATTTATTTTAGGAAATTCCTTTGTTATATATTAGCATTGAGAATCAGTTTGTAGACAGATTTTTTATCAATAAAATTTGAGTTTTATCATTGTGAGATCTTATCCTTTGTTCTTGAATTAAAGAACTACTTGATAACTTAGGTTCTACCATCATGTCATGTCTTGGTTAGGGTCTACTTGCTTATATCTTGATAACTTTGGTGCTTCCGGCAGGTCACGGATTGTGTCAAGTTCCTATATTTGACAGCTTTGGTTCTTCTAGCAGGTCTTGGATTGTGTCAAGCTCCTTACAATTATTTACCGTTATTTACCGTTAATTGATCTTCAAGACGTTCCTATCATTTTGCTTCTGGTTCGTATCATTTGGTACCAGAGCTTCGGCTCTTGAGATCAATTGGTAACATCTATCCTTATATTTTAGTATTTATCTTATTAAAAAAACAAAAAAAAACTGCATTAGTTAAAAAAAAGAGGTGCAGACAATACAAAAAAAAGGAGATCTGCAGTAGTAAAAAAAAGAGAAAGGTGCAGATAGTAAAAAAAAAGTGCAGTATTAAATTTTCTCAACAGCAAATCCAATTCGAGGTGACGAATCCATCTGAATTGAAGAGTTGTAACCGACTACACATCTTGATTACTTTTCGGGCTAGTGTTTTGTCACTAAAAGTTGTCAAGTTATCATCAACACCTTCTATATTACTTGTTAGTAGAATCTATCCCAAAAGTTCCTTATTTCAAGAGCTTGTAAGGATAAGTTGAGTGGAAAAAGGCAAGAGTGGTGAGTGCAATATAGTGAGAAAAAGCCAAAAATTAGAGTGATACACGAGAGAATCAAAATTTTTGAGTGAAAACACGTAAGGGAGTGTTGTGAGGATTCTTATTTTTATCACTAACATCATTTGATTTACAGCCAAAATTCTTTTCATTAATCATGAGTACAGTAAACCAACGTGAGGAGGATGCTGGAGAAATAGACCTCAAATCGTTCCTCAAGACACTATAAAAGGAATTTATGAGAATGAGTGCAAGAATGGATGAGATGGAAGATCGGTTTCCAAGGAGAAGGAGTAGAACGTCTCCTAATCGCACTGAAGAAGAGGAAGAGGAAGAAGAGGACAAGGGAAGTAGTTCTAGAAGAGAAAGCAACAGGGATAATCATCTTGGAAACATCAAGATGAACATTCCTTCTTTCCAAGGGAAGAATGATCCTGAGTTATATTTGGAGTGGAAAAGAAAGGTGGAGCATGTTTTTGATTGCCATAATTATTCTGAGGAGAAAAAGGTAAAATTAGCTGTGGTAGAATTCACTGATTATGAAAGTATATGGTGGGATCAATATGTGTTGAGCAGGCGAAGGTGTGGAGAAAGATCGATTCAATCTTAAGAGGAAATGAAAATCGTAATGAGAAGGAGATTTGTACCAAGTCATTACCACAGAGACTTGTACAGAAAATTACAGGACCTACGTCAAGGTTCTATAAGTGTAGATGATTACTACAAGGAGATGGAAATAGCCATGATGAGAGCCAATGTGCAAGAAGACTGAGAAGCAACAATAGCTAGATTCATTGGAGGGTTAAAAAAAGAAATTGCAAATGTAGTGGAACTCCATCATTATGTGGAGATGAAAGATTTATTACACAAGGCAATCCAAGTGAAGAGACAACTCAAATCTAGAGTTGTAAGATTTCCAGAAACTCCTAGTACCTCTTGGAAATCTTGGCCATCCAGCAAACCAGCAACTCGACCAAAAGAAGAGGCAAAAATCGGACAGCCGACCTCAGCCGGTAAAGGTAAGTCCGAATTAAGTTCATCTTCTAAAGCACGTGAAATTAAATGTTTCAGGTGTCAAGGTCTTGGACATATTGCTTCTGATTGTCCGAACAAGAGGGTCATACTTATGCGTCACAATGGTGAAGTGGAAAGTGCAAGTGAAGAAGAAGATGATGAAATACCCGAGCTGGAGGATTGTAGTTATGTGGAATACACCGAGCCAGACCACGGTAATGCATTAGTCACCAGGAGGGTGTTGAATGCACAACCAAAGATGGGAGGAATTGAGGAGCAACGTGAGCACATATTCCATACAAGGTGTCGCGTAAGTGATAAGGTTTGCAGTCTTTTGATTGATAGTGGTAGTTGTACCAATGTTGCTAGTATTTTGATGGTTGAGAAATTAAAATTACCTACCATAAAACATCCTAATCCTTATAGACTGCAATGGCTAAATGATTGTGGAGACATAAGGGTAACAAAACAAGTTTTGCTTTAATTTTCCATTGGAAAATATGAAGACAAAGTCTTGTGTGATGTTGCACCTATGCATGCTGGACACATTCTACTTGGACGACCATGGCAATTTGATAGGCGAGTAACTCATGATGGGTATCACAACAGGTATAGTTTTAAATTAAATAATAAAACCTTTGTGCTAACTCCTCTTCAGCCTTCTGAAGAATATGTAGATCAAATAAGAATTGCTAGGGAAAGCAAGAAGTTGGAAGAATAGTTTTCTGTTCAAGAAAAAGAAAGAAAAGAGAAGAGAGAAGTGAGCATGAGATCGAATCTGACTTCAATATTGGATGTTTGTTCGGCATTACAACCAAGCCAGGGCAGAAGCAAAGTGAACGCTTTTGCAAGAAAAAGGGAAGTTGAAAGTGTATTGTTAGATAAAGGGCAATTATTGATCCTTGTTTTTAAGGACTTATACTTCTCTGATGATTCTAACAATTCTTTACCTTTTGAAATTCAAAATTTGTTGCAGGAGTTTGGAGAAGTCTTTCCGGATGAGCTACCTCAAGGATTACCGCCTTCAAGAGGTATAGAACACCAGATTGACTTTGTACCCGATCGTACTCTACCAAATCAGCCAGCGTACAGAACCAACCCGGAAGAGACCAAGGAGATCCAAAACAAGTCAGTGAGCTAATGGAAAAAAGGTATGTAAGAAAGATCCTTAGTCCATGTGTTGTACCGGTAATATTGGTACCAAAGAAAGATGGTTCTTGGCGTATGTGCACTGATTGTCGAGCCATTAACAAGATTACGGTAAAGTATCGTAATCCAATTCCTAGGTTGGACGATATGCTTGATGAGTTGCATGGTGCTTGTTTGTTCTCTAAAATTGATTTGAAAAGTGGTTACTATCAAATTCGAATGAAAGAGAGTAATGAGTGGAAAACTGCTTTTAAAACAAAGTATGGTTTGTATGAGTTGTTAGTGATGCCCTTCAGCTTAACTAATGCACTCAATACCTTTATGAGGTTAATGAACCATGTGTTGCGCTCTTTCATAGGAAAATTTGTGGTAGTTTACTTTGATAACATTTTGGTTTACAACAAATCTTATAATGCACATGTTGAACACTTACATGTTGTTTTAAGGTATTAAGGGAAAAATGTTTGCCACATGTTGAGTTTGCATATAACCGGACGGTACACTATACTACTTCTTTTTCACCATTTGAGGTTGTATATGGTTTTAATCCACTAACTCCTTTGGATATTTTGCCGTTACCTATTTTTGAATTTTCCAGCTTAGATGGTAAAAGGAAAGCAGGTTATGTTAGGGAGTTACATGTAAAGGTCCGAGCTAATATTGAAAGGAAAAATGAGTTGTATGCAAAACAAGCCAATAAAGGGCGGAGGAAGGTAATATTTGAACCAGGCGACTGGGTTTGGATTCACATGAGGATAGAGAGGTTTCCAGCTTAAAGGAAGAACAAACTTCAACCAAGAGGAGATGGTCCATTCCAAGTTCTAGAAAGGATCAATGACTGCCTACAAGATAGATCTTCCAAGTGAATATGGTAATGTTAGTGCAACATTCAATGTAACTGATTTATCCTTATTTGATGTAGGTGATGAATCAGATTTGAGGACGAATCCTTTCAAGGAAGGGGGAATGACACGATCCCATCCGACCTCAACCAGGATGCCTCAGATGCATTGCAAGGGATTGAAGATCCAATGACCGAGGCCATATCTGAGCGGTTAAAGAGAGCTTTGCAACTCTTGATCACTGATGTCCAAAGGAAAGTAGACCATCGAGCAGAAGAAGAGCCAAAGAAGTGGTTTAACTTAACTCGGATTGGAGTACAAGAGTGCTATCCGATCTGACAATCGGTTATGTCTGTTATCCGAATCTTAGGAGAGCCTATTTCGGGAAAGTGTATCTAATCAGATCATAACTGATTTATTTAGGATGAGATCTGTTAGGAATGAATATCATGATCTCTTAGAATTATATTTATATCTTTTAGGATTATATTTTGTGTTATTTAAGATTAAATCTTTTAGGATTATATTTTATTTTATCTAGAATTAAATCTATTTATTTTAGGAATGTATCTTTTAGATAGTTTATTTTAGGAAATTCTTTGTTATATATTAGCATTGAGAATCAGTTTGTAGAAAGATTTTTTGTCAATAAAATTTGCGTTTTCTCATTGTGAGAGCTTATCCTTTGTTCTTGAATTAAAGAACTACTTGATAACTTAGGTTCTACCAGCAGGTCTTGGTTAGGGTCTAGTTGCTTATATCTTGATAACTTTGGTGCTTCCGGCAGGTCACAGATTGTGTCAAGTTCCTATATTTGATAGCTTTGGTGCTTCCAGCAGGTCTTGGATTGTGTCAAGCCCTTATAGTTATTTACCGTTATTTACCGTTAATTGATCTTCAAGACGTTCCTATCTTTACGCTTCTGGTTCGTATCAAATAGGCTACTACCCTCCTCTCCTTCATCAAAACGCATCTGAGTCCCTTCCCGGATGCATCACTGTAGACCTCGAAGGTCTTTAGTGGGTCAGGCAACACTAGCATAGGGGCTGAAGTCAACCTCTTCTTGTGGGTCAACACTAGCTCTTCTCACACTTCTCGTCCCACACGAAGGCTTGTCCCTTGTGGGTCAACCTAGTGAGGGGAAATACAAGCTGAGAAAACCCCTTAATGAACCTACGTTAATACCCTACGTTAATACCCTCCTAATCTTAGTGATAGTCTTGGGCCTATCCCATTCTAAAACTGCTTCTATCTTAGTAGGAACTACTGACACTCCCTACCGAGAGTTCACATGGCCTAGAAAATGCACCCTATCCCTCTAGAACTCACACTTCTCGAGGTTTGCAAAAAGCTTCTTATCCCTCAGAACCCCAAGAACTACCCTCAAGTGGTGATCATGCTCTTCTAAGGTTTGGGAATAGATAAGAATTTCATCGAGGAACACAACGACAAATTTATCCAAGAAGGGCCGGAAAATCCGGTACATGTAGTCCGTGAACACAGCAGGAGCATTGGTTAAGCCAAACGACATCACCAAATATTCATAGTGCCCATACCTAGTCCTAAAGGTAGTCTTAGGTATATCCTCACCCTTAATCTTAATCTGATGATACCCCGACCTCAGATTTATCTTAGAGAAAACTGACGCTCCCCTAAGTTGATCTAACATGTCATCTATTCTAGGCAAGGGATATTTATTCTTATTTGTCACTTTGTTTAACTGCATATAGTCCACACGCAATCTCATGCTTCCATTCTTTTTCTTTACCAAGAGCACATGCGCTCCCTATGGAGACACACTAGGCCTAATGAATTTCTTCTCTGAGTCCCTCTAACTGTGACTTAAGTTCACTAAGCTCTAGTGGAGACATCCTATAGGGTTCTTTGGATATGGTTCCGGCGCTCGGAACGAAGTCTATGGATAATTCAATCTCCCTATTAGGTGGGAGGGTGGTAATCTCATTGGGAAAAACGTCTCGGTACTCCTTGACAACAACTATACCATCTAGGTCAGAGATTTTATCTATAGTTGAGGAAAGCATTAAAAGAAAACAGTCACTCCCATCACACAAGCTTTCGGAAAGTTGAGTGGCACAAGAAAACAACAATCTTATTGAAGCAATCCAGCATGACTTCGTTCTGTGACAACCAATCCATGCCAAGGATCACATAATTAGCTTTGAGTGGTAAGCAAATTAAATCGACCTCGAAGACCCTCTCTTGCACAATAATAGAACAGTTTAAACAAACAAGAGAGGTGAAGAGTGCCTCCTTGGCCGAAGTGGTGACGTTCAAAAGATATGGTAAAAAAGTAACATGCAGGTCTAATTCCTTCACACAGTCATCAGCAATAAATGAATGGGTTGCCCCAGAGTCAAACAGTACAACCAAGGACTTGTTGTTAAGTAAACACATACCTTGCATCAGATTGTCGGCCTTTGCAGCCGCTTCCCCACTAAGGGTAAAGACTATCCTGGTGGTTTGGTGCTTGGGTTGGTCTCTCCTATTCGGGCACTCGTTCTTCATGTTGTCTGGCTCCTTGCAGTAACAACAGTTCTGTTTCCCGAAGAGACACTCCCCCTTGTGGAGCTTCCAACACTTGGGGTGCTTGGGCATCTCCCTCGGCTTCTGAGCGAGGTGGACAGTAGAGTTGGGGTTGTTCTGACACTTAGGCCTAGAACCCTTGCCCTGAACAGGGTCTTCAATCTTCCTCTTACCCTTAGGATCTGAAAGCTTAGGTGCCCCAGGTTCCTTCAAGTTTTCCTCAGCAATGAGGCACTTGCTAACCAGGGTAGAAAAATCCCTGATCTCCAAGGTTCCCACTGCCCTCTTTACTTCTGGCCTCAGACCCTGCTCCAGCTGCCTACATTTCCACTCCTCATTAGGGTGGACCTGAAGGAAATGGGAGTACTTAACCAACTCCTCGAACCTGGCCACATACTGGCCCACCGTCAGACTCCCCTGCTGATTTTCTGCCTCTGTTTTGTCTATGTTTCATGAATTCTGAATGCAAATTTAAATAGCTCGCTAGCACAACCTTTGGAAACGTCTATTTGATTATGCAAAACACATGATTCTAGGTTGAGTTTTATCTTAGAAAAGTGGTAAAAATTCACAAATTTCCTTGTTGAAATTTTGTCAATTTTCTCTGTTTGATCCATAAATCTTAATCCAACACGTTTATTTGATGTTTACAAAATTTGTGTAATGAAAGGAAAATGCTAAGTAAATTTTGGTCTAATTTTTTTTATTCAAGTTGCCATTCCGTTTTCCAAATCAGTTTTTAGAAAACAGTCAATTTTTACTAGTTTTAGTACAACTTTTTAGTCCTATTTTTAGGCAAGATACACACAATTTATCTTTTAGAATAGACATTATTTTTGCATTTTTTGCAAAATTATGTAGTCCTTCTGTTGTGGCAGAAGGAAAAAGAAAAGGTACAAAAAGAAAGAAAGAAAAAAAACTGTAAAAAAAATATCTAGCCAAAAATATTAAAAAAAAGTTGCAAAAGAAAAGAAAAAAATACAAAAGTAAAAAAAATATATTTAAGGAAAGATGAATCCTCCAAGTTAAAAAAAAAAATTTAAGAAAGTGCCCAACAATTTAGTTCTCTTTCTTCTGTAATTGTTCAATTTGCTTGTATCAGTTTCAATTTGAGTTGTAATAGTTGTTTTCTAAAATTTTGGAACTTACCTATTTGAATCAAAAACCAAAACCAAAAATAATTCTTTTTGCAATTTTCTTGTGTGTTTTGTCTTGTCTGAATTCCATTTTTGTGTATAAGTGTCTTTCATATACCAGCTTTTATTGTTTGTCAAATTCCACTCTAGTTTTGTTTTTGTAGTTTTCATTTTTAGGCAATCCTAGATAACCTTAGGTTTCGTTCGTTCCAACTCGTTCGTGCTTGGATAGGGAAATAACTTTAGTTTCCGTAAGAACTAATCAATCCTAACCGAGTAGAAGAGGCAAGAGGGAACACATCATAGAAAAAGCCTTAAACAGAGTGATAAACACGAGTGTATACATTCTCCGAGTGTAAACACTTAGTTGAGAGGAAAAGTCCCAAAGAAATTTAAAAATGACAAGTATGAACCTATCCCCCCAACGCCTCGAACTTTGAGGCATAGGGCTGAAATAGAGGAGTTGACCCAAAGGTTTACCCGAGTATTGGAGAAAAGGTTAACTGATATGCGAAGAGAAATAACGCATAGTATTTCATTAAAAGAACTAATAGCCAACTAAAAAAGCTACGTACCTTACCAAATATGATGAAGTGATTTCAGCTTTCATCTAGGTGAAATAATTTACCAAACACACTCTTAATTTACTTCCTTGACGCCACACTCTATTTCATTAACTTAATTATATCTTCAACATATTCATGAACAAGTCAAGGAAAAAAATTAAAGAAAAATTGAAGAAAAGAAGAATGAGAATAAAAACTTTCAATCAAAGAAACATATATATGCGAGTTTCATTTCCATCGTTGAACTCAAATAAAACACCGTACTCCTAAGATTCATTTACAAATTTCTAACTAACTATTAAGCCCACACGTATGAAAGCAAAGCGGAAAATCTTTGTTTATGAAAATCTAACAACCAAGAGCTAGCTTCTAATTTGTTTTGTCTTGAAGAACAAGCATTGCATACAAGAGTTGATTCCAAGTATCAGGGACACCAGCAAGACACCAATGGCTGCAATCATTTCCTTTTTCTCCATCAATGCCATATGAAGAAGGATGTCCATCTTTCCTGAGCTGTGATAGAGTTGTTACATCCAACAAAGTAACAGATTTGGACATGTTAGCCAGCACTTCTTTCACAATTACCACTGGCCGAGGTGAGCCTGATGGATATCTTGAACCACGCAATGGTTCTGTTTGCCCTTTACACGAAGTGGACTGTGCTTCATTCCACTCTTCACCACTGCCCCATCAAATTAATATTTTAAAACCAATTAAGTTTAATCACATAAATGACACACACACACACATATATATATATATACTTTTTTATTATGAGGTGAATAGGAATTTAACTTGATTTGCTTCCCCTAGATTGAAGACTCAATTGAGAGAAAAATGTATAGGCCCAAATTAGATAACTTCTCAAGACAATTTTCTAGGAGAAAAAAATAATGAATTAAGAAGGTAAAATGAATTCAATTTATTCTTAAAGTTAAAATTAGTTTTTGCAAGTTAACTTCTTCAAAAGCTCTCTTGTTTTAACTTCTCCATAAGTAACTAATTTCAACTTATGAAGAAAGTTAAATTCATTTTACCTTTTTTCTTCTTCTTCTTTTACACACAAGTGTATCAAGCTAGGCCATTGACATTGATTAAAAAATATCAATTAATATTGTAATCATATAGTAATAATATTATAGTTGCCTAAATTTAAATCAAATATCTCAATTTGTTTTAATTTTAATTTTTACTGAAAAATCTGAGTGATAAATGAAAAACTAGAAAAGGTGTTAATTCCTCTATCAATGTTGATCAAGAAGGGATTAATTACTTGTAGTGGGCTGGTGAAATTCCCTGAAAGAATACTTTGGTAACTTTAGGATCCACATTAGAGTCCACCCATTTTGACCACGTCGTTAGTCCCATCCTAAACGCAATCAAACGATCCATATCCTCCTCAACTTTTGCGCCTTCTTGTACATAATTCCATCTAAATTCCACATACAACAATGGATGTATATTTAGGCTTCAATTGAATTAATGCACAAAAATTAGAATATGAAGAATGAATGAAGGTACATGAATGTTTAGGCTTCAATATATGGGATGTGTGCATATTTTCTTACGGCTTACTGTGTCCTTTATGAAGCCACCAGTGCCAGGTATTAAAGATGATCATGTCATATCCCTTCCATGAGTTTCCGTTTTGAATGGAATCAAGCTTTAGAACAGTGCCTATATCTTCTTCTATAAGATCCACCAGAAATGCGTTGCGAGAAAACATCACAGAAACCCCATATTCCTGCAAATAATTAAATTGAACAATATAAATTACACAATTAACAATTTCATAATTGACTTTTCCAACAATGCAATATCAACTTATCATGATGAGAACTATAGAAAGGAAAATGGAAAAGTGTGACAATCATATATACAGTGACCTTAAATTATGCCATATATGGTTTTCTTTTTACAATTATTTTATTTAATAATTTAATTTTTTGGGTCTCTTAGGGGAAATTAATTACCGGTAAAAGGAAAGTAGAGAGGTTCCCTATTCTCTCAATGTTATATTTTGATTGAGGAACAGCAACGTGCAACATACATATGAGTGATTGCCACTGGTTGAGGCTTAAAGAGTCCCCAACGAATAATATTCTCTTCCCCTTAAATCTCTTCAACAAATCTCTGCCGTCAAATCTACATCACGCATCATATATAGCATTTATTAATAATTAGAATCAAAATATAAATAAAAAGAAAACAACTCAAGTTTATGTATGTGCCCAAATTTAATTTGTCGTTATTAGAAACTGCTAATTAATTATTTCATCAAATTTAACTAATAAATTAGTTTTAATTAATTTCGATCACCTTGGCAGTTCACAACGTTTAGGCTTCCATCTATAGTTGAGATAATTTCTATCTGGGCGTCCATTTTTCTGGCAGTCAAATTGTTCATCAATGAAAGGACAGCTAGAAGTGTTGTAAAGAGGATAATGGCTATCATCATAGACCCAATTCCCATGAAACAAGTCACATGTGCCCAATCCTGAACCTCCTCTGCCCTTCCATCGTTCAACTCTTGCATTTGATTTGTGAAGAAGATACAGTAAAAGTGTGACGAGAAGAGCAAAAGCAAATGGGCAAAAACTCTGAAACGTCCTACAACCCATTTTGTTTGACATACAAAAGAGGGTAAGTAGGAATTGGAATTAACACTGTCGTGATAACGATAGAATAAGTGTAGTTAGAATGAGTCAAGTCCTTTTATATATAGTCCCGAGATGGGAGTGAAGTACAGTTACTAGTTTGAATTTGTTTGGTGAGATCTGGCTGTTGTACTTAACATCAATTGATATATAAGTTCCCTGACTTTGGGTTTGTGCTAAATGGAACAATAAACATGATAAATTCTATGAAAGTCATTTTCCATATCTAGAATAATTAAGGTTTTTTTTTGTTGGTTTCTCTTAAAATTCATAGTTATTTCTATATATTTTTGTTTTAAATGTACCATCTTTTATTTCATCATTTTTTGTTATTTGATCTCATAGGTGTTAATAATATATATAGTTTTGTTTCAAATACACTTATTCCTAACTAATTTTATGTGCTCTGGCAGTGGTATAAATACACTTAATTTTTAATATTTTCTTTTCCAACATCCGCTTATATAGCTTGTCTTATAACCGTTTTTTATTTAACCACAGGTATTTTCCACGGGAGGCAATCATGTTCAAGTCGGGAACATGCACATCATAGTGAGACTACCACTTGAACCAACCCCGGTTGGTTCAGTGAACACTTTATGATTACAAACTTAAAATATTTTGGCATTCTAAATATAGGTAACATTGACGTAAAAAAAATATAGGTAACATCCTTATTAATTTCCTTTTTAATTTATATAAAGTAGATCCAAAATATTGTATTATGCAACTTGTATATATTCATACAAATAGGGGTGGTAAAAAGGGTTACCCGATCTAATTCGGGTTCGTATGGTGCTGGTTGTAGGCTGAAATGGGCCTAACCAAAAAAGCCCAAATTTAATTTGGACTAAAAAATGTGCACAAACACTATAAAATGTGCTAAACATGATTTTTTAGCAAATTTTACAGGCTAAGACTACCATTTTGATGAAACAAGCTGAACTAAAAAGTTCGATATTAATTTGGAATCAATTTTAAAAACCAAACACTATAATTTACAGGCACGGATTCGAGCTGACCTGATGGGCTTAGCCCATTTTAACACCTCTACGTACAAACATACAAGTTCCTTAAAAATTAATCAAACCAATCTAATCTTTATACATAAATTAAAGATTATATATAACTTCTTATATAGAATAAAGTACTCTTTAATTAGTTGGGTTAGGGTACGTTACCTTGAAGACAAAAGCACATACTTTTTCACTAATTGTCATCATCTTTTTCCGTTTCTCTACATATTTTATTCGCTGTTTGGATTAAAACCACCTTATCTGGGTGACGTGAAGCAAATTTAATTTCCAACCATTTTTGTTGCCCTACCAGTTTTTTTGTTTTTAGAAAGCAAAAAAAAAAAAAAAACTTTCCTTTCGGATTCCACATCAATATCAGTCCGTTAGCTATGTTATTTGCTTGGCCATATCCTTTCCTTACAAGTTAATGTTTCTATGGCACAAAGTAACAGACTGGACGTTTCAGCAAATCCTCAATTAGTTAGAAAACTAAATTTCACTATTAATATTAATCAATGGATCGACGTAACAATGAAAGAGGAACCGATTATTAAATTTTGTTTTTGATGAACAATAACTTTTTATTTTAAGGATTGGTGCATGTTAATTAGGAGTTTGCGTGTAAGTATCATTTTTCTTTCATCCCCACCTTATACCGTTACAAGCATTATTTCACAAGACACCAATATTGAGTGCAAATGCAATTATTTCCTTCTTTGTGATGCATACCACAAATAGAAGAGTTAGCATCTTTTTGAAGCTGTGATGGAGGTTGTTACATCAACCAAAGCAACGTATGTATTGACTTATTAGCTAACACTTCTTTTACAAATTAAACGTCATCAGTGCTAGTGAACTTCCTTCAGTTGATATGTTCAACCACTAATATATTGGTTCAGGGGTCCGGTATAATATATGTACCCGTCCAGATCACTATGGTGTGCATCCTGGTATCCACATTTATATAGAAAAAAACAAAGGGTAATACCCAAATGGATAATAATTTTAGTATTAAATATGTTTTTAATCTTATAAATATAGTCAAGATTTGGTTGTAAATTCTATAATTTAAAATCGATAAATTTAGACATTTAAAAAAAATTAAAAATATATTAATTAAGTTCTTATTGCACATTTTTGCTATATTTTTATATTACCTCTATTCAGTCCCTCCGCCATACACCATTACACTGTTGTGTGGCACTGCCTTCACTCGTGTGTTTCCCAACTGTCACCATTAGAGCTTCGTCGAACCCTTTGTCATGAGGAAGAGGAAGAGGAACAGGTAGAGGAAGAGAATCCTGCTTCTTTTTACTTTATTTTAAAAGAAAATAATAATAAAAATAATAAATTTAAGTTAATTAAAAAATCAGGATTTGTGTGATTAAGAAAGATAAATAAAAGTATTAGCTACATAGGATTAATAATAGCCACGTCATATCTATGATTAGGAAAGATAATGTGATAGATCATAAAAAACACATGAAAATGGACATAAGGGACGATTTGCAAAGAAACAATTTGGGAGGACACTTTAATTAAAAAAAATTATATATTCATTAAAAGGGAAACTCGTTAATTTTACAAGGTCGACTAATTAAAAACATATTTTACTCTATTTTTCTTTTACAAAATGAAAATGGATATGAATCCAAATACTCAAATATCCATATTTAATTCATACGTACATTACCATATTAGACATGGTTAAGGTTTATTTAGGACCTATGATAGAAACTAAAAGATAAAAAGCCTTTTGATTATTATTCCCTATAGTCAATTAATTAATCTTATTACTTTTGTACCCACCAAAGTCGGGGAAGGGATCCACTTACTCCAATAAGTCACCAGATTTACTCACCATCCCAACTCTCCAAATTTTTTAAATCTAATGGATGTTATTAATGGGTCGGATCCAAATTTTATATTAACAAGGCACAAGTTGTATGTAGTGGATTTGGGTTTAGGTGGATCAAGCAATTAAAATTTTTTTGCACCATCAGATGATTATTACATGTTATAATCCACGGTTGAAATATTGTTATAGTGTAATCGACCATGGGCAGTTACCATATAAGTTACAAATATTTGCACTAAAGCTAGAAAAAAGGGTGGGCTCGTTCGGGCAGGCCTGCAAAAGCCCGCAAAAATATAGGGTTTGAGTCTTTGCTTTAAAAATCCAAATAACTCTTGGATTTTTTAGCCTAATCAAATAAAGCCCACTACCCGCAAGAGCTCACGAAAATTCATACAATCCTGAAAAGCCCACAAAAAAATCGGGACTACTTGTAAAAATATAGGACTCGAGCCTTTATTTTAGAAATTCGAATAACTCCAAGCTATTTCTTAGCCCAACCCAAAAAAGTCTGCTACTCGCATCAGGTCAGATAGGGCAATGCATAATTTCGATTTACTTAAAACCAAACCAAATCCTAATTTTAACCATTAAATAAGGATTGGATATGAAACCAAACAAGTTTTTTATTCTAAAAACGGATCGGATTTTGAAGAACCAATTTCAAACCACACTACAAAAAATGGTGTTTAGCCACGATTATAACAGTGGCAAACAAATAAAAAACCGAGGCTAAAAAGGTGACCACAGTTACCCTAAACGTGGCTAAACCTGGCGTTGCTAAATATCAATGTTATTAAAATCGGACAGGCCTGGCCGGTCGGACCGGTTGAACCGGAAACTGGACCCATGGTCGGTCTGGTCAGTGGTGCAACTCGTTTTAGTACCAGAACCGGTCACAAACAGGTCAAATCGGTTCTAAACCGGCAAAACCGGTGTGAATCGATCAGCTCCGAGCCTCTGAGTCCGTGTGTCATTGCATGTTGTTGTATTATTGTTTTATTAAAAATATTTAAGAAACGCAAGCTGCACGGATTGAACCTCGTTCCTCGTATGTTCTGCGTGCATGAAAGCCATTGCGCTGCACTTGTTTCTTGTCATATATATACCAATATATATATGATACGTATTGCAAACCAAAATGAAATGACTTGGATAAAATTTTAATTTGATTATTAATCAATATACAAGTTAATGTAAATCATTATATTATAATTAATAATTATAATATGCTATACTTATTTTTTTTATATTATAAATAAATATATTTTATTATATTTTCGGTTTAACTGGTTCAACCAATAACTCACTAGTTGAACCAGTAACCCATTAACCCAATACTTTGACCAAATCAATGGCCGGTCTGAGTTTAATAACATTACTAAATATAGCCACGATTGTTTTTGTACTTAGCCACGGTCAAGATGAACATGATAACATTTGCTTAGCTATAGTTGTGATTTATTTAGCCACGCTTATAACCATGGCTAACTATAACAAAAAAAAATAAAAAAATTATGCTTGTCCATGGTTCAACCGTGGCTTACTTAATGGCATTCACTTTTTACAAAAGCAAATAGTAACTAACACTCGTCAAATATAAGGATTAAAGGAAATGTATATAAAACAATATAGAGTAGAAATGATGATATAAAAAATCAAATATAACTAACAAAGATTGAAAAATTAAATTCATGGATAAATCTAAAACTTGAAAAGTTACAAATATAATAAAATTTGTAGAATCTTCTATCCTGTGGATTGAATGTACCTAGGTGACAATCTTAGCAGGGTGTTTTACTTCGAGCTCTTCGCTTAGGCAAGCTTGGACTTGAGCTCAGAGGGTTGTGTACCGTTATAGATGTATGGGTCCCACGCCGACCTCAATCCTAGTCCTTTCCCCCCTTTTTAAGAACTTCCAAATAGGGTTCAGAATGGGCCTCACCTAGGTGGACCATCAGGGGACGCCTATAAATAATAGGGGCACACCCTTGACCTAGGCATCTGACACATTCTCATTCTAGGGACTAGGTTCAACGTCGCCTAGGTATTTGAGCTCAGTCATTGGAGGACTTTTGAGAACATATTGGCACCCATCGTGGGGCTGTGGTAAAACTCTTCTCGCCGACCACTTGATGACGACGTAGAGCATAACGAGGAACACACACAACAATGGAACGGGAGGGGAGGGATCAGAAGATGGACATTGTGTGATGTTGCAGCGTCTGATGGAGGAGATGCAGGAGATACGGAGACAGAATAAGGATCTGTAGGAGACGGTGGTGAATATAAACCATGATAGACAAGAAGATGAGGTTGAGAGGGAGAGTAGAGAAAGGGAGAGGAGGGAGTTGCGGCAACAAAACCAAACTCTACAACAGAGGATGACTGCAATCGTTTATGGGAGATCGGCAGATGAGGAGACTGATGGAATCCGGGCAAAGTTTCAACCATTCTCAGAAGACATCCTGATGGCCCCTTACCCAGATAATTTTAAAGATCCAATCTTGGCGATGTATGGCGGAACAACTGATCCAGCCATGCACGTGGCTTCTTTCCGAAATCAAATGATCAAGAGAGGATGGGATGAAGCACTACATTGCAAGCTGTTTGTTAGGACTATGGCAGGATCAGCCTTGATCTGGTTTACAGAGCAGCCAACGAGGTCAATCATTAGATTCAACAATTTCACTAAAAAACTGATGGCTCAATTCTCAACTTGTCAGCAGAAGAAGTGGACGGCGGGGAGGTTATTCAGCGTGCGGCAACAAGCAGATGAGTCGTTAAAGGAATATCTGGGTAGGTTTAATGAAGTGACTCTTTTGGTCACTAACCCCAACCACGAGGTATTTGAGTCGGCTTTCGTGGACGGCTTGAAAGCTGGACCTTTCAATGAGTCGTTGGCACAACATCCACGACGTCTATCGAGGAGATTTGTTTGCGTGTTGAATGCTATGTAAAGGGGGAGGAGAGTAATGCTGATAAAAGGGAAAGGTTGGCGGACGGCTAGGAGATTTAGCCCTCAGATGGGCAACGATGAGGGAGAACGAGCAACCAGAAAGATACAAAGATTTGACCCCTTGGGACGGAGACCTCCTAATAATCATTACACGGCACTGATGAGGAGGAACATGGATTTTCTGCTGAAAACAGACCTTACTCCGCTGAATGCTAAAAGAAGTCAAATTCTAAAGGAAGTTTGCAATTCTAATTTGTTAGAGCTTCCACTACCAGCCAGAGGATTAAGAGGGCCGCATAAGGAGAGATGGTATGACTTTCACAGGGTGAAAGGTCATGATACTAAGGAATGCTAGGATTAAATGAATCAAATAGAGCAGCTCATTAAAGATGGATATTTAAAGAAGTACATTGTAGGGAGGAACAAGCCAGACTATACTCAAACAGGAGGTCGGGGGAGAGGACGCGGGTACTCCACTCAGACGCGACCTAAGGAATAGGAGAACGAGCCTGAGCGAGAAGAAGAAATCAGAGGGACGGTGACGATGATTGCAGGAGGACTCATTGGAGGAGGTGTCACTATCTCGGCTAGGAGACGTTAATTCAGGTCGGTGATGCAGATTAATGCAGTTTCTGAAGATGAGTTAGAGCATCCTCATTTCCCGCCCTTGACTTTCTCGGATGATGATTTTAAGGGCATCCAACCACATGAGCATGATCCAATGGTGATAGAGGTAACGATGGCAGCCTATAGAGTACAGAGAGTGTTAGTAGATCAAGGCAATTCAGCCGATGTGATGTACTGGAGTACATTCAAAAGTTAGGAATGGAACAGGAGCTCTTTCTACCGTTCACAGGTTCATTGGTCGGCTTTACAGGGGACTCAGTAGAGCTTCGGAGGATATGTGGAGTTGTTGACGACTTTTGGTATGAAGTCAAATTCAAAAGCAGTTAGGGTGAAGTACCTGGTTATGAACACGGCTTCATCGTACAATTCTATTCTTGGAAGAGCTGCGTTGAATGCTTTGGGGGCGGTGGTATCGACTGTTCACTTGATGATGAAGTTCCCCTTATCCAATGGAAACATTGGAGTGGTTAAGGCAGATCAGGAGGCGGCGAGAAGATGTTACCAAAATAGCTTACGTCTCAAGAGAGGTGAATGGGTGGAAGCGGCAGAGGATTCACCTCAAAAGGTTTTCTTCACGGAGTTAGACCCTAGAGGCGACTTGAGAGAAGATAGACGACCTCAGCCATTGGAGGATCTAAAAGATATCCAGGTCAGAGATGCAGAAGGAAAACGTACAAGGATTGGTTCATCGTTGTAGAAGGACCTGAGTGCACAATTGATTGAAGTAATTCTTTAGAACTCGAATTTATTTGCTTGGTCAGCTGATGACATGTCGGGAATTGATCCCGACTTCATATGTCACAGGCTAGCCGTGGATCCCAAAGCTCGGCTCGTATGTCAGAGAAAGTGTAGAGTGGGTGAAGAAAGGAGGCAAGTCATAGCTGAGGAAACTGAGAAGCTTTTAAATGCTAAAGTCATCAGGGAAATAAAGTATCCTACCTGGTTAGAAAATGTGGTCTTGGTAAAAAAATCCAATGGGAAATAGAGGATGTTCACTGATTTCACCGACCTAAATAAGGCGTGCCCCAAAGACCCTTATCCTCTTCCTAGCATAGATCGTCTGGTAGATGGAACATCAGGGCACAAAGTGTTGAGTTTAATGGATGCATATTCAATTTATAATCAAATCTGAATGCATCCCTTAGAGGAAGATAAGACAACATTTATGACTGGAAACTCTAACTTCTGTTATCGTGTTATGTGTTTTGGATTGAAAAATGCAAGGGCGACCTACCAGAGGCTGATGGACAAGGTGTTCCAAAAATAAATCGGCAGAAACCTGGAAGTGTACGTGGACGACACTGTGGTAAAATCTACAAGGGAGGAAGATCACCTTTCAGATTAGAAGGAGATATTTTCTGAAATCCGAAAACATAATATGCGTCTCAATCCACAGAAGTGTGCTTTTGGAATCCACTTGGGAAAGTTTCTAGGGTTTATGATCACAGAGCGCGACATTGAGGAAAATCAAGATAAATGTCGAGCTATACTAGAAATGAGAAGCCCGACCAGTGTGAAGGAAGTCCAACAGTTGACGGGGAGGGTAGCTGCTTTATCTCGGTTTTTTGTCAAGGTCGGTAGATAAGGCATTGTCGTTGTTTAAGTTGCTGAGGAAGAAGGAAAAATTCACTTGGACAGAGGAATGTGAAGAAGCCTTTCAGTAGTTAAAGGCGTTCTTATCTTCTCCTCCCATTTTGATACGACCAAAGGAGGGGCTACCACTACAATTATATATCTCTGTATCCAAGGATGTCGTAAGCACGGTCCTGGTCCAAGAGGAGGGAAAAGTCCAAAAGCCAATATATTTTGTCAGCCGAGTTCTGCAGGGTGCCGAGCAATGATACCAGAAAATTGAGAAACTGACACTGGCCCTAGTGATAACAGCGAGGAGATTGAGGTCGTACTTCCAGAGTCATGAGGTGATGGTGAAGACTGATCAACCTATCAGGCAAGTATTATAGAAGCCTGATTTGGCGGGCAGAATGGTTGGATAGGCAGTGGAGTTATATGAGCGTGGTTTGCGTTACGAGTCGAGAGGTCCAATAAAGGCACAAGTGTTATCTGACTTTGTAGTCGAGTTGTCATCACCTAGCCGGGATGAGAAGGAGGGAAAGAGCAAAGTTGGATTTTGTCGGTAGATGGGGCATCTAATATGAAAGGTAGCGGAGTCGGGGTTATTTTGGAAGGACCAGGTGGGGTCCTCATTGAGCAGTCATTGCGTTTTGACTTCAAGGCCAGCAACAACCAGGCTGAGTACGAGGCCTTGTTGGCAGGGTTACGCCTGGCTAAAGAGGTTGGCGTGACCACATTAACGGCTAGAAGTGATTCACAATTAGTTACTGGGCAAGTTAATGGCGATTATCAAGCAAAAGATTCACAATTGGCCAAATACTTAGCCTTAGTGCAGCATATGGTGGGAAATTTTCATAATTTCAAATTGGAATATGTACATATAGAGCAGAATGGAAGGGCAGATATCCTCTCAAAGCTGACGAGCACAAAGAGGCTAGGGAACAATAGAACAGTGATACAAGAGTCCATTTCCTCACCAACAGCTGAAAGGTCAGAGGTGTTTTTTAGAGAGGAAGAGTACACTTCTTGGATGGGCCCGTTGATAGCATATTTGGAATTTGGAGTGGTACCAGTTGATCAGTTAGATGCAAAGAAAATTCGTAGAGAAGCAGCTCATTACACGATCATCTCAGGAATGTTGTATAAGCGAGGTTTTTCAACCCCTCGGATGAGGTGTTTGACAATCCCACAATCAAAGAGAGTGATAGCTGAGGTACATGAAGGTAAATGTGGGAGTCACATTGGTGGTGGTGCTATGGCATCAAAGATATTGAGAGCTGGATATTACTGGCCTACGTTAAGAAAGGACTGCTTGTTGTATGTTTAGGGATGTCAATTGAGCCCAAGCCCTATGGGTACCCGCAAAAATTACCCGCAATGGCAGGGTAAAAACCAGCAAAGCGGGTATGGGCGCGGGTACGAGCAATAGCCCGCATTTTTTCATGGGGACGAGCGTGGGTACGGGCACTATAATGTCCAGCCCACCCCATACCCGAACTTGTATATATATTTATTTAATAAATAATACCACATATAATTATATATAAGAATATATTAATTTTATTAAAATGTCTTATATATTATACATATTTTTAAAATTGATATATATAATATATTATAAATTAAAAATATATTTTTAAAATTATCTATTTTTATTTTTTTACTTTATAATATATGACTAATTAGTGTTAATAATCATTTTTTATAGATATTGGAGAATTCTAACATATAATATCCAAGTTTATAAAATAGTGTGACATGAAAGTATATTGTAATATTTAATAAAACTTTTGAACATTAGATCAAGTGTTGTGTTTTAGAACATTAACGTATTGTGTTTCAATTTAATTACATTTTTGTGTCACTGATATTTAAAAATTATGTTTGGACAATATTCGAGTAGTTTTTCAATTGAGATTTAGTTTTCTTAAATTAATATTTTTTTAGTGAGTTATTAATTTTTTACTTAATAAAAGTGCGAGTAACGGGCACGGGTACGGGCATATAGGTGCCCAGCGGGTATGGGGACGGGCACTAAAGTTGCTGCCCACGCAGGTACGGGCGCGGATACGAGCTTTTTTTTTAAAACACGGGTACGGGGACGGGCACTGTGGTACCCTGCCCATAGGGTACCCATTGCCATCCCTATGTATGTTAAAAAATGTGAAGCTTGTCAAAAGTTTTCTGATGTACACCAAGCACATCCCATGGTATTATAGTCAGTTAGCTGGCCATGGCCTTTTCATATGTGGAGAGTTGATATTTTGGGGCCGTTTCCATTAGCCCTAGGTCAATTGAAATATCTTATAGTGGCGGTGGACTATTTTACCAAGTGGGTGGAAGTTGAGCTTGTAGCAACAATCATGGTGGAGAGAATTAAAATGTTCTATTGGAAGAAAATTGTATGTCGATTTGGAATACCCAAGTATATCGTGTCTGATAATGGCACTCAGTTCACTAGCCGATCTGTAGCCGAGTTTTGTGAAAAGCTGGGAATAATTCAGAATTTTGCATCAGTAGAGCACCCACAATCTAATAGACAAATTGAATCTACCAATAAGGTGGTGTTAAATGGTTTGAAGAAGAGGTTGGGTGACGCAAAAGGTTTATGGGCCGAGGAGTTACCATTTGTTTTATGGTCGTATCACACCACAATGCATTCCTCCACATGAGAAACACCTTTCAAGTTGGTTTATGGTTCTAATGCTATGATTCCAGTTGAGATTCTGGAGCCCACCTTGCGAATGGTAGTCTCAGACGATGATAGCAATGAAGCAGGACGACGAGCTGAATTATACCTGTTACCTGAAGTTAGACAAGAAGCTCATATCCGAGAATATGCTTGTAAGCAACGAGCTGAGAGGAGGTACAACTCAAAGATCGTCCCCAGAAGGTTGAAAGGAGATCTGGTGCTGAGAAAGGTGATTAGAGACAGTTCATCGAATAAGTTATCCTAATTGGGATAGTCCTTTTCATGTGCGTGAAAAGATCCGCAGAGGAGCATTCAAGCTGGAGGAGCTCAGTGGTAGGGTAATTCCTGGGACTTGGAATTTGAGTAACTTGCGTTTTTTATTATAGTTAGGATTTCTTTTTAGTTTGCAATCAATTCATGATTTCTGTAGTACTTTCTAAATTCTTAGTTTATCAATAAAGTATTCGGGCACTCTTTTCTCTTCCGAGGTGGAAGAGTTTTTAACGAGGCCCAGAGTTATTAAAATTTTGCAGAAAATACATATTGAAGCCGCCAAATAATTGGTGGGGACCGAGATGAACTCGGCCATATATGTTGAAGCCGCCAAAGAATTGATGGGGGACCGAGATGAACTCGGCCATATATTGAAGCCGCCAAAGAGTTGGTGGGGACCGAGATGAACTCGGCCATATATATTGAAGCCGCCAAAGAATCGGATGAAGTCAAAGGAAATGAAGTCAAAAGAGATATTTGTTAAAGTTAAAAGACCTTACCTTACTTCGAAACAAAGTCATGAAATGTTCAAGGTATGTGACCTTACCTTACTTCGAATCATGAAATGTTTAAGGTATGTTGTCATTCTTAAAAACTTATTCACAACAATTATGCAACTCTTTGAGCGCGTTGTTACTCTAGTCATGGGTATCTGAGTAAAATTGATATAGTATCATGAGACATCTTATTACAAAACTATAACCTTGTGCCAACATTATATTTCTAACCTAGAATTATCAAACCATTGGATTGTGTTATCATTTCGAATATAATAGATAATAGGTTACAAAGCATTTTTATAATGTCTTTTTGTGAGGATGAATTATGATATATTTAGGCAATATTGATAAGGCTAGTCATTAATAATAAAAGCCTTTTCGGTACGAACTATGTGGAAGGAATACTAAGTTCGGTCTAGTAAATAAAATATTGCAATAGGGGTCATAGAATAACAACACCATGATTATAAAGTTAAGCAAAGCGGATTACATAGTGAAACAACAAAAACAAAGTGGAGTAGAAAGGATAAACTTAATAAACAACTTTATTCTTCATCATCAAGGATCTCCACCAGTTTTCCATCTTTTATTTCTTTGAAAGCTCCCGCTTATTCCACATTTATATTAGGATGCAGAAACTTGACTTGTTCAATAGCCTTGTTGAAGCCTTGCTCATATTGAAAGGTTATCTCAGCCTTCAAGTTATCTACCTCAGTTTTTCGCTCAACCTTTTCAACTTCAAGAGCTTTCTCGGCAGTCTCAAGTGATTTGGTTTGTTGCTTTAAGAGAGTATCAACTTTTTCCTTTTCCTTTTTGACGGTGGTCAGATCATTTGGATGTCCTTCTTTTTCTAGTAAAACACGTTGGAGATCTCCTCTAACCTTCTCAAGTTCAGTTTTTGCTTCTTGAGCCCGGACAAGCTCGTCCTCTTGTTCTTTCAGCTTCTGCGTCTTTTCTTTCAGTTCCTTTTCTAAAAGTGCCACTCCAGATTCCAAAGCATGACCCAGGAAAGCGACCTGAATGTTGAAGGTCTGAACCATCTTGGCGGTGTTTAACATGCCGACTTTGTTAACCCAGATACGATCATCAGGCTTACAAAAATGGGTTTGTAAAAGCTGGTTGGTCGGAAATCAGCGATAGAAGATCAAACTGACCTCGAACGCGGCCTTCCCTCCATAGCCTTGAAACCAGTGCCACCATTTTGGGGTGGCAGCAGCAACGACTAGAGATCGGTTGGCAGCAGAGGATTAATGGCCTTCAGAATTGATGACTTGTGGAGAGGATGTCAAGGTTGGGTCTTTATCCAAACAAATCTTTTTCTGAATTAATTTCTCTGAAATGGTGGAGGATGAAACCTCGTTATCACCGTCAACAAGGACGGCGTTAGGGATGATTTCAGAAGTTTGATCGCCTTGTTTGCGTTTTCCAGCCCTGCTAAAGGCTTTCATTGCTTTATCATCCATTTGGGGAACAAATGAGTCGTTTTTCGTTGCCATATTCACTGAAAAACAAAATAACAATTGTTACAAATAAGAAATTAATGGGAAAAAATAAGAACAATAGAATAAGGTTTACCAATGTAAGGACGGATAACTTCAACGTTTCCTTCCTTTTCAATAAGTATAGCATAACTCATTGGGTAGTAAGACTGTAACAGGTCGACATCTAACTTTTCTAAAGCGGATAATCCACTCATCTCTTTTCCTAATACCCTATTAGGATTTTTTGTCCAATAAAAGGGAATTTGGGATCCCCGTCTAACTTAAAAAGAAGGTCGGTACAGGCATCATCTCCCTTCATTTTGAAATACCTAGGTTTAAAATCCTTATAGGAGGAATGAATGGCCACTAGTATGGGCCGACTAGAAAAACCATTTAGTGATGTCCACCTAATAAGACGATTTTCTCCTAGTTTGGCTTGGAAAAAGTAGAAAAATACATTTACAGAAGGATGAAGATTATGGTAATGGTAATGGCAGAGTATCTCAAATGCTCTAATGAAACTCCAACTATTTGGGTGAAGTTGAGTAGGGGCTACATTCTTAATTTTCAGCATTTTGCATTGAAAGTATGATGGCACCTGTAAGTGGAACTCTGGGCTGACAGCTGAAGGCTGGGATCAAACATGGAGCTGCTAGAATTGCTTGGAGCTGAACCAAGCATGAGTCATCCTCAACATGGTCAACCCATTGACCATTGACCTTGGAGTCAAGTCAACATTCAAGACTCAATTTAATTAGGAATAATAATTTTAGGAATTATGCTGTAATTAGGAAAATATGATGTAATTAGGATTTATTTGTATTTTTCCTAAATCTCCTTGTCTTGGGCGATAAAAGCATGGGTTTAATGGCTTAATACTTAGCTTGGCTACATAGCCTTGGGGTCATGGGTTCAAGACCCACTAGGATAGTTTTTCCCATCATCTTTTATTTTCTCCTCCCCCCTTTTGGCCGCCCCCTAACTCTATAAAAAAGGAGGCTCACTCTTTGTATTAACACAACTTTGATGAATAGTAAAGGCATTATGCCCAAATTTCTCCTCATTGGTGAGTTGAGAGTAGGCTTGGTGGTTCTTGCTTAAACCAACCAGAGACTTATCTGATTCTCCTGAATCAGTGGCGTCTAGCATTGGATTTATCTGCTGTGGGTGGATTCCTGCTTCAGTGGCGTCCCAACCATTCCTTTCTATCCACTTTTTCTTTCATTTTCTCTCATTTTCTTGCTCTTTCTTGCGCAATTATAGCTGCTGCCCTGCACCTATAATTCGCATTTTAATTGTTATATTTTGATTCTAATCGGTTGTTTTTGCTCAATTTTAGATCCTACAACTATCATGCTATCAATTGGTAATCATAGTTTGATGAATTGAGCACTTTTTGGGGCTGTTTGCTGCACTTTGAGGCGCTTTTTTAGGGTTGTTTTGGTGCAGATTTTTCATCCATTTTAGTGTAATTCCATCCCCTTTTTCAATTGTAATTGGACTTGGACTGTTTCCCGGGCCCGAGGTGCCTTTCTACTGCTATCAGCTTGTTTGATTTGCTTGCAATTGCTTGAGTTAGAGGGGTTTTTGGGCCGCTAATTCCCACTCCATAGGTGTTTGATGAAATGCCTCTATAATTGCTCATACTTGTTCTTGAGTAATTCTTGCAAATTAACTGCTATAACTGCTTGTTTGTGGTGAAGTGTGGTAAGAGAAGGCATTGTTGTCTTCATTTTTCCAAAGATCGTTCACCTACATTTCTCCCTTTTCACCATTACTTGTTCATCCCCATATTCATCTCTTTACTTTCCGTTCTTTAATTTTCCGCCATTTAATTTTCGCTTCTCCCCATCCTTTTAATTTCTGCTCTCCCCTTTTACATTCTGCCATTTACATTTCTGTCCTCCCAATCCTTTTACTTTCTGCTTCCCCCCTTTACTTTCAGTCATTGATTTTCAGTCCTCCCCACTTTTACTTTCTGCCATCCCCTTCTACTTTCTGCCATTTACATTTCTGTCCTCCCCATCCTTTTAATTTCAGTTTCCCCCTTTTATTTTCGTGCCATTTATTTTGCGCAATTTTCCTTCTTAATTTTTCCAATTTATGTGCATTTTTCTGGCCTTGTTTTGTTCAATTTTCTACTCATGTTCTGTTTGTCTGTTTGGCATTCTGATTGCAAAATTGAATTGTTTGCTATCTCTACCTTGGACTTTCTCTGTTTGATTGTGCAAAACGCTCACCGTTTGACCACTTTTTGGTTCATAAAGTTGGAAGAAAATCAATAAATCCCAATTGTTGATTTTCCTTCAAGAATTTAATTTCCATCTTAAAACTTAACCAAGCGTGTTTCTGTGACCGTAGTGTGTTTGTATAATCAACAAGGAAGTGCTAAGCAATTTTTTTGGAATTTTTTGAAATCAGGTTGCCATATCGTTTTATTTTACAGTTATTAGAAATCAGCCTGACCATTATGTTTTTCTGGTACCATTTGGATCCGTTTACTGTCAAAAATCTCAAAAAAAATTACAGTAGTTACAGTTTAGTTTCTTATAATTTTGTACAAATTCCTGTAATTTTCTGTTGGGGAAAAAGACAAAAAAGAAAGAAAAGAGGCAAAGAAAAATACAAAAAAAATTATATTGCCAAAAATACAAAAAGAGGTGTAAAAAGCAAAAAGGGTGTAAAAGTCGACAACAAGGAAGAAAAAGTCAAAAGACGCCCAAAAGAGTCAAAAATTCAAAAAAAAAAATTCAAAAAAATAGAAAAACAAAAACAAAGAAATATCCCAACAATACAGTGACAGTTTTACTGTAATTTTGGTTTTCATTTCCCTGTATACCGTAATTGAGTTATTTTTGCTGTTTTTCTAAAACGACAAATTTTGGAAACTCTTTTCAAAAATCACCAAAAACAATTCTCTTTGCAATTTCTTCTGTCTTGTCTTGTTTGCTTTCTACTCTTGTGTATAAGCGTTTTTGAGTGCTTTCTTTTCTTGTTTGTCATATCAATTCCTTGTTTTGTCTTAGGATTTTCCAATCTTCTTAAAGTAGGTATTTTCTTTGTTAGTGCGCTTCTATTTGAGTAGGGTTAAGACTTAGTCTCTGTGTTGGTCTTTGCAAGATCAAACCAACCTCAACCGAGTAGAAGAGGCAAGAGAGTCTCATTATAGAAAAAGCCAAAAAGAGTGACATACACGAGTGTTAACATTCCATTGAGTGTACACACTTAGTGAGTGGAAAGGTCCAAAAATTTTAAAATCGAAAACTTAAAAACAATGGGTAGTAGGAACTCACCACCTCTTTCACCTAGGACTTTAAAGTATAGGGCTGAGTTGCAACATGCAATTCAAGAAATGGCCAGAATGATGAGGTATGAGATTAATGAACTTAGGCAAGAATTATGTAGGAATTGGAGGGAGAGAAGACACTCTTCTCAAGAAGGAGGAAGTGAGAATAGATATAGCGTGGTGAGAAGTGAAGATAGGTACCACCTAGAGAGTAGTGAGGGAGAGAGACATTCAAGTCATACCTTTAGGAGGAGAGAAACCAGAAGGGAACATAGAAGACGTAGGAGGCATGAGGAAGCTAGAAGGTATAGAGAAGAGTACTATGAGGAAGAGCCTAGGAGGGATAGAGAAGAATACTATGAAGATGCCCAAAGGAGACCTAGGAGAGAGCATAAGAGGGAAGAGGAACCTCAAAGGGAACAAGGGATTAAGGGAGTCAAGATAGATGTCCCCACCTTTAATGGGAGGAATGATGTAGAGCAATACCTAGAATTGGAACTTAAAATTGAACAAATCTTTAGTTGCCATAGGTATAGGCAAGAAGAGAAAGTTAAGATAGCCTCCCTTGAATTCAAAAATTATGCCTTAGTTTGGTAGCATTAGCTTCAAGCTGATAGAAGAAGGTGCAATGCTCCTTTAGTTTCCTCTTGGGAGGAAATGAAGTCCATCATGAGAAAGAGGTTCATACCTCAACATTTCACTAGGGAGTTGCACATTAAACTCCAAACTCTTAAGCAAGGTTCTAAGAGTGTAGATGAATATTTTAAGGAAATGGAACTTGCTTTCATAAGGGCAAACATAGTTGAGGATAGTGAAGCAACTATGGCTAGGTTTATCAATGGACATAGTTTTGACATAAGGGACATAGTGGAGTTGCATCCTTATGTTGAAATGGAGGACATGGTACACCAAGCCATTAAAATTGAAACTCAACTGAAAACAAAGGGTAGCTATAAAAGAGGTAACTCTAGTTATACAACTAGGTTAAAAGAAACCCTAAAGAAAGATGAGGGAAAAGGCCAAGAGAAGGAAGAACCTAAGGGTTCTAGCGTTACTCCTAACCCCACTCCTTCTACAAAACCAAAAGAGGATCCCTCTACTTCCACAAGAAACATCAAATGTTTCAAGTGTGATGGAAAGGGACACATAGCTTCCCAATGCCCAAATAGGAGGGCGATGTTGGTAAAAGAAAATGGTGAATACACTAGTACTAGTGAAAATGAAAAAATTGAAGATGAAGAAAAGGAAACTAGTGAAGAATAAAATGAAGTTAAGAAAGTGGTATATAGGGCCGAAGGAAAACTTTGCATGGTTAGAAGGTCCCTAGGAAATCAAATAATTAGAGAAGATGAACAAAGGTAAACTGTCTTCCACACTAGGTGCATGGTTGAGGGGCGAATTTGTTCCCTAATTGTAGATAGTGGAAGTTGCACTAACATTGCAAGTGCAAGCATGGTTGAAAAACTCGGTTTGTCTACCACTCCCCACCCCAGACCATACAAGTTATCTTGGATATGTGATGATGGGGAAAGGGAAGTAAATAAGCAAACTCTCATCTTTATTTCCATAAGTGATTATGATGATAATTTTCTATGTGATGTTGTACCTATGGATGCCACACATATTTTGTTGGGTAGACCTTGGCAGTTTGATAAGAGGACCATTCATGATGGTTACTCTAATCAAATATCTTTTAAACATGATGGAGCTAAAATTACTTTGATGCCAATGTCAATTCAAGAAATATGTGAGGATCAAGCTCATATGAAGAGAGAGATTGAACTTGAGAAAATCAAAAAATTAAAAATAGAAGGCGAGGATAAAAGAAAAAG
The DNA here is from genome assembly GCA_026901365.1 of Sesbania bispinosa. Lineage (NCBI taxonomy): Eukaryota > Viridiplantae > Streptophyta > Magnoliopsida > Fabales > Fabaceae > Sesbania > Sesbania bispinosa. Next base: position 297,173 of record QLOH01000650.1, on the reverse strand, counting down.
GAAGGAAGAAACATCAAGGGTGATGATAGAAAAGGTGAAAACCAAAGAAAAACAAAAAAATAAAAGGGAAGCAATGTTACTACTTCATCAATTTAAAACTGCTGACCTTAATTGTTTTGAAGGAGATCAAGAAATGGAGTTGTTGATCAAGGAAGGAGGAAGTAGCAACACTACAAGGGAGTTTCCTCCACCCTTTTCTCCTTTTTCTTCTTCTTCTTCTTCTTCCTCATCTCTTCTTTCTTCTCCAAAAACTCCCTACATGATTCCCAAGTACTATTGTTATGAACAGTAGAGAATGAATTCTTTGGAATAATGAGTCTTCTTTTGTTGGCTAAGGTTTGCGTAAGGATGTCCGGGATTGAAGACCTAGCAAGGACTTACAAGTCCTAAAGGGAAGTCTCCACCTTCTCTTCTTGTCATCCATTCCTATTACTTTCTTCTACCCCTTATACTTTTCTAAATTTCATATTTGAGGACAAATGCTTCTCAAGGGGAATGGGAATGATGGCAGCTGTCAGTGGAACTCTGGGCTGACAGCTAGAGGCTGGGATCAAACATGGAGCTGCTAGAATTGCTTGGAGCTGAACCAAGCATGAGTCATCCTCAACATGGTCAACTGGTAAGTGAAAATTATATGATAAATTAGAGCACTTTTTAGTTCACTTATCAAGGATAAAATGGTATTTTTGCCCCAATTTAATCCCTTTTTATTAAATATTAGATAAATTGTATTTATTAATCTTAGATTTGAATTTGATGCTATTTTGATAGAAATATTGCTAATTTTTGCAGAATATTGTAAGGATTTGATTTGAAGGAAAGATGGCATTAAATGAGGAAGATATATGCAAGATTTGAAGTTTAATTGAAGACATTTAATAAAGATTTGAAGATTATTTGAAGCAATTAATGAAGATATCACTGCCAATTAAACAAGGATTCTGCAGACAACCTTTCCAATTAAATCCAAGATGCTCAATAAATGCAAAAATTTCATCAAGAAAAGGGAAACAAGGAAAGACAAATCAGCCAAAACCAGTCTCGGGGAGAGATCAAATTAAAAAGAGAAAGTTTGAAGCTGTAGGACGCATTCTGCGCTTCAACCTGCACTACAGCGCAGGGTGAAGCGCAGCCCTCTGGAACCTGCGCTGCAACTTGCGCTGTAGCGCAGGGTGAAGCGCATAACACGAAGATTCTCGCCCTGTTGCCGTTTTTAGATAGATTTCTCCCCAATTTTCTTTGTCTTTCCTTAGCCTATAAATAGGACCCTCTTGCACCAGATCAAGTGTGCACGATTATTGTAATTCAGTTATATTTCAGTGATAATGCACCAGTTCTAATTTTAGAATAGAAGAGGAGGAGCGCTTCACAAGGATTGAAGATGGTGACAGCATCTTCGGTGGTTTGTATGGCTACCATGTGTAGTTAACTCTCCATTAGGATTGAATGTAGTTGATTCTATCCCCAAGTGTATGTAAACTCTATCTTATTATTTCTGAGCTCTCTGTCTATAATATTGGTAATCTTATTCTGTGCTTAATCCCTAACTTCCGCGCTTGCGCCGGAGTTATAGGCTAGTTTCGACTAGGATTGAGGATGGGGGAGCCTAGACATAGGAAACTCAAACTCTGAGTGAATAAGAGGACTTGATATCAGAAAATCGATACATGAGCATTACTAATGAGTGATGGGTAGTGACAGTACCATAACGAAGGGCGTTCACAGGATTAGGCCTGTGTATCGATAGCAAAGGATAGTTGATAGTAATTCCAATGGCCGACACATGGTCGTATCTAAGGATTGAGGGGTAGTGTGAGTATTCTAAATGAAGGTGCGTCCACAAGATTAGACATTGGTCCATCAATGAGTTCCTTTACAAACGGAATAATGAAACCAAAATAAGCCGAGGGTAAGTTTGTCGCTTGGGAGAGCCCGCACAACTATCTTTGAGTGGTGAGGCTGCTGGTAACTCGGGGTCTTAGCAATATAGTTTGTTTACGGTATTATAGAGTAAACCTAAAATAATAAATAGTTTTTACATGCACGAAGGGTGTGATGATACGAAGTTTAATCCTAATCCAAGTAAAGTGTCTCTAACTCTTCCTTTCTATTTCTATTTTATTATTAATCTGCAATTTATATTTTCTGCACCAATTATTCTCATAAATCCGTTATTTCCACTTGATAAATAGATCACGAGTACACGCGAATTGACCGTTCCCTGTGGATACGATACTTTACTTACTATTATACTACTGGACTTTTGGTTCGCTTTCCAGAAACCCATCATCAACCCATTGACCATTGACCTTGGAGTCAAGTCAACATTCAAGACTCAATTTAATTAGGACTAATAATTTTAGGAATTATGATGTAATTAGGATGTATTTGTATTTTTCCTAAATCTCCTTGTCTTGGGCACTAAAAGAATGGGTTTAATGGCTTAATACTTAGCTTGGCTACATAGCCTTGGGGTCATGGGTTCAAGACCCACTAGGATAGTTTTTCCCATCATCTTTTATTTTCTCCTCCACCCCTTTTGGCCGCCCCCTAACTCTATAAATAGGGAGGCTCACTCTTTGTATTAACACAACTTTGATGAATAGTAAAGGCATTATGCCCAAATTTCTCCTCATTGGTGAGTTGAGAGTAGCCTTGGTGGTTCTTACTTAAACCAACCAGAGACTTATCTGATCCTCCTGAATCAGTGGCGTCTAGCATTGGACTTATCTATTGTGGGTGGATTCCTGCTTCAGTGGCGTCCCAACCATTCCTTCCTCTCCACTTTTTCTTTCATTTTCTCTCATTTTCTTGCTCTTTCTTGCGCAATTACAGCTGCTGCCCTGCACCTATAATTCGCATTTTAATTTCTATATTTTGATTCTAATCGGTTGTTTTTGCTCAATTCTAGATCCTACAACTATTCTGCTATCAAAGTCGTTAAAAGGTAAAAGGGATTTTGAGTTTAGATAAAAAAAAAGTTTCAAACATGAAGGTAAAAGGAGGAGTAGACGACACAGAAGGAGGAGAAAAGCAAATAACACAATATGAGAACCTATTGGTGGAAACCGTTGAAGGATAAGATCCTTCATGGGCTGGAGAGATTCGGGGGTGGTAAAGATGGAGGTACGGCTGAGTACTTTAGGGTCTAACTAGGAATGGCTGCCATGTTAGTATTATCCTCGTCAGAAAGATCAACGTGAATAGAGGAGTTTGATTCTTCAGACATTATGTGGGAAGAATGAACAAAAACAAAATGCAGTAAGGCAAGAAAAGAATACCTGTTTCTGGAGAAGAGAAGGATGCAAGCAAAGACACGGGGGAAGACTCTTTAAAGGAAAAGGAAAATGATAAATGAAGGCTCCCTACACCCCTTTATCTCCTTTGTCTCTGAAACGTTTTTAAGCATTAAGGAAAAAAAATGTATTGCAAATATGGAAAGGTGTAATGAAAAGGCGTAAGCGTTTACGAAAAAACGTTTTAGTTTTTCAAAATTTTATTTAACCGTATGATTATGGATATTTATGAGTGTAAAACCAATTAAATTGCATTGGAAAATGGCGGTATCATGATTAAAAAGTAGTAATTATAGCACTTTCTGATGTTTTCAGAAAAAGTGGTATAGGGAATAGCAAAGGGTCTTGTCTTGGGAAATTGTGTTGCGAATCTAACGGTCCCAGATGGAAGGAGGAGCAATCAACGGATCTGATTAAGTGACCTTTTGTGTCTTGTGTGTGTAAACATATTTAAATTAATGTAAATAGAAAATAAAAAATAATCTTACATGTCCTAGCCTCAAGGTCGGAGGGGATTGTTTTCCTTTGTATACACCTTACCTCGGTGACGACCAAAAATGGACCTATCAAGCCAAGCTCTTTGCCTTGGACAACCTAGGCTTGAGCCTGGAGGCTGTGTACCGTTATAGATGTATAGGTCCCACGCCGACCTCTATCCTGTGGATTGAATGTACCTAGGTGACAATCTTAGCAGGGTGTTTTACTTCGAGCTCTTCGCCTAGGCAAGCTTGGACTTGAGCTCGGAGGACTGTGTACCATTATAGATGTATGGGTCCCACGCCGACCTCAATCCTAGTCATGTTTTCCCCTTTTTACGAACTTCCAAATAGGGTTCAGAATGGGCTTCACCTAGGTGGCCCATCAGGGGACGCCTATAAATAATAGGGGCACACCCTTGACCTAGGCATTTGACACATTCTCATTCTAAGGACTAGGTTCAACGCCGCCTAGGTATTTGAGCTCGATCTTTGGAGGACTTTTGAGAACAGTATGAAATGGGTGTCATAATTCGTAGATACTTTAATGCCACATTTATTTGAAATAAAAACAATTCATGTCAATTTTTTTAACTCACCTTACAACGTACGGTGAGTTCCTAATCCAAGTTAGCTTCAAAACTGTGTAATTACATTTAAGAACCTGTAAAGTACCAATGTATCAAAAAGTTAATCAGAAATTTTTTTGCCAAATATTAAGCCACATAAAAAGGAACAAACAAAAGCCATATATATTTATCAACGTTAAAACCATATAAAGAAAAAGAAAAGTCAATGCCGAAAACAATTGTAAAAGGGATATTAGCAAGGTGTATTTAGCTTCTGCTCAAATGTCATACAGGGGAGGAATTAGACTTCGTCAGTTCCTTAGATGGATCCCCTATGGCGATGAAGCTGGTTGTCTTTTGCAGTGTTGGGGCTTGATGGCGAACGGTAGGCAGGGATGAGGGAAGTCGATTCTAGCATGGTGATGGAAAACTCGATGACGCGACCTGAAGGACGATGGATGAAGAGGTGGCTTAGCGGTTGACTATTTTGCTAGTTGATAGGGTAACACGGAATGAAGGAGATGGAGGCAAAGATAGATTGTATGACTCAATTTTTTTATAAGGTGAAAATGATTATTTTAAATTTAGGGGGAAAGTAGCGAAAGTAGGATAGGAAAAATCTTGGAGGGAAATGAAAAGAAAGATTCCCGCTCCTTTGTTTTAGTTTGCCACAGTTGTAATGTAGCAAAACTTGGGCTTTACTTTTATTTTACCACACTTATAGAAACTGTGGGTAGATAATCGTGGCCAATCTCTCTTTTTCTTGTAGTACCAGTTTAAAATCGGTTATGAACCGGTTTATGATAAAAACTGATTTTGGTTCAAACCGGTTTTTGAAGCAAATCTAGTTTTAGAACCATATTTTGCGGGAAAAAAAACTAATTTTATCCAGTTTTGAAAACCTATTTTTCTGGTTTCAAAACTGGTTTTTAAGCTTTCAAAACTAGTTTTTAAGCTTTAAATTTAAGGAAATTCACATAGCATGTTTCAAAACTATTTTTATATATGACTTCCTCATTCAACCATGATATTTTGAGTTCATTTAGAACCCTTTTTACATTCAAAGATTTATTATTAACAACAAATATTTTACCAATAGTGAGCATTGCCAAGCATGAATGGACCAAAATGAAAGTTGAACAACTTACATCAACTCTAGTAATTTCAATTGCAGCAACAACATTTCCAATTACATAGAGACTAAGACAATCATAATCCAGAGAATCAATCAAAGCTAACTAAGAACTCCTTGTGAATTGTCTTACACGATTACACCTAAACTAACAGAAAGTATAAGAAAAATATAAAGATGCAGAATCTTTATTGTGCTACCAACAATACGTGCAGCAAGTTTTTGAATAACATGAAAAGGGAATTCAACCTTCTCCCAATACTATTAAAAAACATGAGATTGGGTGTCAGGTCACTCCTCATCCAAAAAAGAGCAAACATCAAAGGTGGTCATCATAAAATACAATTACCATCAATTTGGTCCTTCAATCACAAAACAATTTCCTTAATATCATTTTTTTTACATCAAATTGGTCTTTCAATGTTAACACACACACATTAGTAATTGGTTACATCAAATTGGTCTTTCAATGTTACATCAAATTTCCTTTTCCATACAAAGAAAACTATATGTAGGGCCAAATGTTGCCATACAAGTAAGGAGAGATTGCAACAACAAAACCATATAAAAAATTATACATATACATGAGCATCAATAGCCTAATAGATTTCTTGTATTACTAAGATTTAGCCTTGCCAAGTCTGCCACCTGAATAGCATCAATGACATCAACAACTTAAAAATTAATTGGTTACCTGATGCCTACAACCAAAGGCCATTTTTTTGCTTGAGTCTACATTGCTTGACATTATTTCGATAAAATTCACAAACTACACACAACCAAAAATAAATATTCACATTTCAGCATAATAGTAAGGATAAAGAGTAAACTAGCAAATTCATCCCTGACTTTTTTAGGGTCATGCATTTTAGACCCTAAGAAATAGAAAAATCCAATATAATCCCTGACTTTTTGCTTTGTCTATCACTATAGTCCAAATATTGGATTGACATTTTAACAAACAAAATATTGAACACATTGGGAACATGCTATATAAACAAACAAATAGCAATTTCTTTCACACTCTTTAGGAACACTACGAAGGATCCATACTTGAAGTTACGTACACCAACTCTAAGTTAACTCTATACATAGAATGTCATCAAACATGCTATAAGGTAGTTTTGCCTTATTTTTTGGTGAGATTACATGGTGTCCCCGAACCCTTTATGGTTGAAACTAATCATCACTTATCAACTTGGTTTTACAACAAGGTAATTCAAGTTTCAAGTGGGTTTAAAATCCCCAAGAGCTCATCAACTAATTAAGCCACACCTTGTGGTTAGTGGATTGATAACTATAATTTTCCTCCCTTTTCATAACCTGATAATAGTAATTTTATACTTATTGAACAATAAGTCATCCATAACATGTTGGTTTTTTATTCTATCAGAAACATGTTTCAATAATAGGAAATATTTAAAATAAGTCTTTGCATAATTCAATAACAAGTTATGCCCATTTGAAAACAATTCACAAATAATGAAGCAAACCCAGAACAATAGTATGAAAGGGTTTAATACCTGAGGAAGAGAATGCAAGTTCAGGAAGAAAATGCGAACAACGAGGATCTAAAACAAAGAAATAGAGTAGTAAATGAACTTGAACGCGGAGAGGAAAAATACCTGAGGAGTATATCAGAGTTAGTAACAAAGACGAACTCGAACCGCAAATGATCACAAACAAACAAGATCAGGAAGCGAGGGAATCAGAATTGCAACGAACATGAATCTTGAAACAAAGTGAAGAATGAAATCCGAAGCGAAAGAATTAGGGGTTTTTTCTGCAAGAGGATTTTAGGTTCGAGAATTGAGAGATTAGATGAGAATTGGTTTTGGTTAAAATGCAGGGATTAAGCAGATTTGGGAAAATGGATATGATATAATTGGTTATGAGAAAGTGTGTTCATTTTTTTAATTTAAATATCTAGTTTTTTAAATAAGGTTTTGGATATGGTTTTGGGTTGGGCGCTTGTGCAACCAATTATTTTGCACAGCCCTAGGGTCGGGCCAGGTGACCCGAATCGACAGTTATAATTTGCTACAAATTAGTTCTTTGCTCATTAATGAGAACCAAATTCGTTCAGTACTACCCAAGGAAACAAGTGATCTGTTGGAGCACTTTGATGCTTTGAAGCACTTGGACTACAATGTTGAGTCTCAAAAATATTATGAAGTATTTAATAATGATTGAGTCTCACTTTCCAAGTTTTAATGAATAACAAATTTGATTAAATGACACTTATGAAAATATGTCTATGCTTTTTAACATGCATGTATTCTGATTTTAGCAAGTTGACCTTCTTAAGTCAAGAAGCTTTCTGACGTGGCATGCTGTCTGAAGAAGTGAAGCCATCTGAAGTGGCCTTCTGTCTGAAGAAGTAAAGCCTTCTGAAGTGTCAAGCTATCTGAAGCCAGAAGTTATCTGAAGCTAGAAGTTGTCTTAAGCCATCTGAAGAGTGAAGCCCTCTGAAGATTTCTGATGAAGACTCAAGTCTTATTCAACGCCTTTTGCAACACGCATTCAACTTACTATATAAGGCATGCAAAATAGAGACTTTTCAGAATGTTTGAATTACATGCACCGGAAAGGAAAGTCCTGCTATGCAATTTTTGCAGTGTGTCAGAACAGAGTTAGCGCAGTACTGAAATCTTGTACTGTGTCAGAAGCTATCAGAAGATGTCTCACAACGGGGTTAACAACATTTAATGCTATCACTAAATGGTTATGTTCAACGAATTTCTCACCTGCTGCTATAAATAGCTTCGTGAAGACTCATGCAAATAGAGAACTTTCAAGAATGAAAGAGCCCATACGCTGCCAAAGTTTTACGCTGTAAAACACTCTGATATATTTCATTCTTGTATAAAAACTTTCATATCGTGAGTCTTACTCAATTCTTTGTACATTTCTCAGTTTAAGCTCTAAACTTGTTGTAGTTCCCTAGCTTAAACAATCTTTTATTCTTAAACACTTGGGTGTTGAGCCTGGAGAGGCTTGGTTGTTAAAAAATATATACTTGATTGTTGAGCTTGAAGAGGCTTATTGGGAAACAATACTTGGTTGTAGTAGAGCATGAAGAGGCTTGACAGAAAAGAATACTTATAATCTTTTGAGATTAGTTGAAAATCCAGCTGCAATGTGTGGCACTGGGACTAGACGTAGCTCACAGTGGTAGTGAGTGAACCAGGATAAATACCTGGCTAAGTTTTCTCATCCCTTAACTCTTTCAATTACGTTTTAAGGTAACAAGAAGGGAACTTGAATCTGTTGCTATAAAATTTGAAATTTAAAAACAACTTTCTGAAAACCTGTTTAAGTTTTCTGAAACCACTTCAGACGGCTATCAAAACTTCAGATAACACCTAAGTTATCTGAAATCTTTCAGAAAACATAGTTTTAAGAAAAGGTTTTCTAAAAACGTTAAAATTTTATAGAAACACTATTCAACCCCCCTTCTAGCGTTTCCCTGTGTTTTCCTACATACAATGCCTAATGATTGTTGTTGTTATCTTCACTAGACTTCTACATTTTTGCCTCATCGATCTACACCCAATCTTTAATGTATTGGAGTTTAATGATTGAACCAACTTATGAACGAGGGTGTCGAGATCGACTAGAAAAATAATGATGATGACATGGGAGCAAAAGTCAGAGATAAAGGAACAAGAAAGTGGAGGAATTGTACAGATTAAGGAACATTCTACCACGATTGAATCTCATCATTTTTTACAAAGCGAAGGAGAACAAGAAAATGAAGGAACCATAAATATGGATAAACCACAACTAAACAAAAATTGTGAACAAAGATGGAAAAAAATCATGAACATAGAGTATGAACAATGAGGTTGGAGCCTTAGGTTCAGGTTCAACTTCGGTTGATGAAGGAAGTGAAGGATTTTGTAATGGAATGGCTTGGGAGGGAGGTGAATAGGTAAAGGCCTACCAAGAATGAATTGGTACGAGGAAAGCTGGGGAACCCAAAGAACAAGAAGAGCAAGAAGGAAAAATCGGAATGGTGGGAATCCATGGATGATGAAATTGTCAATGGGGTTTTGAGGAAGGAGAAAATCAGGCTAGTGAGGGAATGGTGGAAAATGTGGTCACTTTCTCTTTTCAAAATGTAGAATATGGAATTTACAAGCCCTTCTCAGCAAATAAGCAAAACCTAAAACAAACCTATAATCGCATGTCAAAAACACCTAGACCACGTGGACCTAAAATTTAGGGGTCCACAATAGCTTTGCCCTATACACACACATGGTGGGAATCAAGTTACTTAAGGAATAACTCTGGATAAAGTTACTTCCCTTAATTATCTTTTTATGAATATTGAATTTTATCAATCAAAAAAATTAAATTAAAAATTCTCATTAAGTATATCAAGTCTGCAAGGTTTCATAAAATTTAAAAAATATTTGATAATTCATTAAATAACTTCAATTCATTAATGTATAAAGTTTTTTAAAATATAAGTAAATGTTAATTATAAAATTACATATCCCTCTAAATGTTTAATTTATGTAAAATCTGGTATTATCATGTTAATTTCACATTATTTAATGGTTAGATTATTAAATTCCTGTTATATATAGGTGGATTTAGCATAAATATTTAATTCAAAAAAGATTAAGGTATAATCATATAATCACCTTAGAAGAGATCCTCTTGTAGACTAGAGAATCTAACAGTTGTGTTAGTTGTGTAGTCAACATAACTTTTTTTTTTCCTTCAATCCTGTTGTGAAAGAAATTTATTGTTAATGAACTTAGATGGATCTAATAATGATTGTAATAAGAATGAGACACAATTATTGGCCTTTAATTTTGGCTTGATGCATTGATCCTTGCATCACGTAGGGATGCAAATGTACTTTGTGTATGAGAGAGGACCTCACCGACAAAGGGAGCTAAGCTGGTTTTATCAATTTTAAATTTTGATTGGAGCATTGCAACATGCTACAGCCTACAAGCAAACAATTGTCAGCCATTAATTAATTATTTGGCACTACAAGAAAACATAACTCATCATAAGAAATCCAAAAAACTATTAAGGGCTGGGATAGCTGTATTTTCAGTTAGGTGACCAAAGATATTCTAGTTCCAGTTATAATAAATATTTAAAATTCAATATTTCGATAGTATTAACTACACTTGAAAACATTCATAATATACCAGAAAATTAAATGTGGAGATTGTGTAGTTTTCATTTATCCAAAAAATACAATTCCTGTATGTATTATTCACAACTCACAAGCACTGGGCCAGTGGGCCTCCATCTATATATGTAAGATCACGATATGTGTAACATCTTTCTTGTATTTTTATTTTATTTTTTTCCCAATTTCTCAAAGTTTTTTTTAACATTATAAATTTTTTTTGGATTGGCAATCAACTTCCAATATATTCAACTACTATTGGAAAGGTAGTCTTTCACTCTATAATGTTTTAATGTATCTGTTTTTTTTTTCTGTCAAAAAAATTATCTGTTTGTTTTTTTTCTTAAAATGAAGAATTTATCGGCATTTTAGTTTATCATCGTTCGCACACATACATTTAAGCATGAATTCAATTTCAAATCCTGTTGGTAAGAAATTTGTAAATTCTCCTGTCAATGCTTTCTGGTCCCCAATTCTTTTAAGAAAAGTAAGTCCACAATCAATTTTTTTTAGTTCAATTAATGTGGCAGTAAACTTATGGCATGGGTAAGAAAGATGACCTCGGACTTAGATCTCAATTCATGGGTATGACTGAGACTGACAAAACGCATAATAACAAAATATTTAAATTAAGTTAATCGGTAGAAGCCAAATCTTTTGGTTCAACTTTAGTTGAGCATAACTTTTGATCCGAGAGGTAATTTGACAACTTGGGCATGACTTTTGATGCAATAAGTCCTTTTTTTTTTATTATTATTATTATTATTATTATTATTATTATTATTATTAATAATAACAGAGAAAATCAAAAAGCATTGTGGCAATCAGGGTGGAACCAGTTGATGTTGTGTCTAGCCCCAAAAAATTTGTTTTAACATGTTTCGGGTCACTTTTTTTAACGTGTTATTTTTTGTTGTTTATAGCATGTAATTGGCATCCCAAACCATGTTATTAGCAGAAGCGAGTAATACTATCATTCCCACATAGATTTTACAACGCTTTTTTTTTCCCTATACCTCTTTTTATCATATCATTTACCTTTTTATCATATCAAAAAGCTTATACATTAGCATAGCAATAATGTGATATGCTATGTTATCACATTAATCAATGAATATGACACTTCATAAGTTATTAAATTTAATAAATAATGTGATAACACTGATAATATATGCTACCTCTTGTCCTAATTATAAGATCCTTTTGGAGGGTTATTCTTGGTTCTTATTATACGAACATTTTCAAGTTGTCTCTACTATTAATTATTTTTTGACAAAATTGTATTACTGGAGAGCGGTGAGTAATTATTGAATAGAGAGAGAATGAGACAATGAAGTAATTAAATGGAAAGAGAAAGATAATAGGTGTCGATAAATTCAATGATATATATAATTATGTAAAGATGATACACATTCATGATAAATTTACAGTAATAACCAACTTTTTTAGCCCTTATGAAATGATAAAAAAAATTTATAATTAGGATCGGAGGTAGTATATATTAAACTCTTTATCTTATTCCGGATCTCTTTTTCTTCTCTTATATCACTTTCTTTATTATACGAAGATGTTATTGCATCTCAAAGGACGTATTTAATATACTAAAGAGTTGTGACTCAATTGATAATGTAGGCTGAGATTGTGAGAATAGTTTCTGGGTTCGATCTCATAAGATTGTCCCTGATAATAAGAGATAATTGTGATTAATACAAAATAAAAGACATATTTAATATCTAAATAATTTTATTATTATTATTGACTACAGAGTACAAGGCATAATACAATCAGGGTGGTCTGTTATCCAAATCAGATCCAGCCACCTAAATTTTTCTGTATAAATTTTATATAAGAATCAAATCAACTAAACCCCCCAATTCAATCATGAATAAAAAAATTCCCCACTAAATAAGATTGTAAAGAATCTCGTTCCAAGTGTCTGGAACACCAGAAAGACACCAATGGCTGCAGTCCATTCCCTTTGATCCATAAAGTCCATAAATGGAAGGATGTCCATCTTTTCGTAGTAGTGAGAGTGTTGTGATGTCAAGTAGTGTGACTGGTTTCTTAATTGTGCTTAGTACACTCTTAAGCACAGCCACAGCCGGTGGCAATCCACCGGGATAAGTTGATCCGGCCACCGGTGTTTTCTGCCGGATACAACTCTTTGCACTTGGTTCATTCCATAAGCTACCACTGAAAATCAAATCAATATTGTTCAAATAGAAAAAACATTAATTGTCATGCCAGGAAATTTTAATTTGAAGTGCAAACATTTAATGATGTGTAAGCTTGATCCAATAGTTGAAGAACTTAATACTAGCTAATAATCATGCTAATGCAATTAAATTAGTGTTGTTTCATTATTAATTAAAAACTAATAATTAAAGAAACCATATATATTTCTATTTCATCTACGGATGATGAATAATTTGCTAGAATGACTAATGATAAAATGGATTTGGTTTATTAGTTGCTTACTTGTAGTGAGATGGGGAAATCCCCTGAAAGAAGACCTTCACTTTTGCAGGGTCGATGTTGGTGTCTACCCAAGCAGCCCATGTAGTAAGTGCTTTTTCAAAAGCCCTCATCCGATCCATGTCTTTCAAAACTTGACCTCCCATTTCGATATAATCCCATCTAAGAAAAATAATCCATTAATTCATCATAAACACATTTAATAAAAATGATGTATTAAACTTTTGAAAGATAATTTTTAAATGTATTTTATTAAACTTGATTAATAAAATGCCCCAAAACCCCAAATAATTAATTAGGTGATTTTAGCATGGATCAATTAAAAAGTAATTCAGTCCTCTTGGTTGTTTTAGCCTCCTCTTTTTCCAAAAAAAAAAATTAAAAAGTAATTCATGATAGATTTTTACCATAAATGATATAAAATTCATATTAAAAAATTTAACAATGTTATATAATATTTAAATTTTTTTATAATAATAAAATTGATATTTAAGAATGAATCTAAATTGAAGAGAATCCACAATTAAAATCACATTAAAATGACATTAGATTTACATTAATAGAACCCTATTAATTAGTAATAATCTCTACTTAAGTGTATTTTGGAATCCACATTCAATGAGTTTTCAAACACAATATTAGTAATTAATTAGAGTATGTTTGCTTTAATGAAAAAAAATAAAGGTCTTATGGCTTGTTTGTTTATAATTTTTATTTTTAAAAATTATTTTTTAATTTTTATGTTTCTGTGAAGGAAAAAATATAAATAAATTATTTCATTTATAAAATAATTCTTAAAAACTATTTTATAAAATATTTTTCAAAAACTAAAAAATAAAGCTAAATTAAATCATACACGCCATAATATTTCCTATGTAACCAAAAAAAATACACGCCATAATATTGTTGAATAAAGTTAATAAACTTACGGTTGAGTGGGTCCTCTACGGTACCACCAGTGCCATGTGTTAAAGATAAGCATATCAACACCTTTCCACAGTTTACTACCTTCTATTGAATCAAGCTTTAATACCCTCCCTATATCCTCTCGTACCACATCTACTAGATACACGTTCCTATCTAGCATCACTTTGACTTTATATTCCTGAAAATTAATTATTTTAACAACCATACATATGAATGAAGATTCCCCAAGTTAATGATAAAATCAAATAATGCAATAAAAAACAATGCTAATACCACTGAAATACAATAAGTAATTTTGGCATGAGGGATAACAATAAGGAAAGAGAATATATCACTTGACACATTTAAAATGGAAGCCAGTGTGGGAGGTTTTCATTGCCCATTTGCTCAAGTGACTTACGAATATGGACAAGCAAAAAATGGGACCACTTATGACTTAACCATTTTAACTTAACCCCACTTTTGTCAATTTCTTATGGTAGCACTAGCACTACAAACAATCTCTTATACCAACATCTTTTTACTGGACGGAAAAGATTCTTCTTTCCCCCACTTTAATGCACAAGTCAGAAAAAATAATGATGATGAGATTTGAGCATGACCCACGTAAAGAAATTAAATTAAGTAATTAACATAAAGTTTTTAATATAATCAAAATTATAATTCATACCGTAATTGTAAATATAGAAACATCTCCAACTCTAACCAAAGTGTAATTGGAATTGGGCACTGCTGAGTGAAGCAAGCAAGTCAGAGATTGCCATTGATTTCTGCTTAGTGAATCTCCCACAAACATGATGCTCTTTCCCCTCATCCTCTCCAGAAAATCTCGCCCATTAAATCTGTAATTATAACATAGGCAAAATATAATAAGTGAATGGTAATTAACGAGTCTTAAACATTAGTTAAGAAAATAAAAAAATATTTAATTTATTAAGACCATAAAAACATTTTTTTATTTTTTAAATAAGTAAAAATATTTAATAAAATATACTAAATGTTCTTTAATAAGTAGTTCTTTTAAGTGTCCATGAGTTTGCCGGTTGGATGGTGAGAATGAATTTCATAAAATTAATTTTAAATTATTTTCATTTAATATATATATATATTTTATAAAACGTATATTATTATTTTTAATTATTAATTTTAGAATTAATTTTATTTAATTGTGAAGTAAACGGATAGTAAATTGTTCATTAACATAATTTAAGAGGATAAATCTGAAAACTTTTAGAAAAATTAATAGATGAAATGAAACAAGTGAATACTACGATATGCCAATTATTGTTATAATTTGTTGCTGACTGACTTCACTTGACACTTTCCAGTTCAGCTTGTTATCTTTTTTTCTCGAAAAGCAAAATTTAGGAACAAACAAAAGGATGGGGGACTTGGTTGGAATAAGATGAATTGTAAAAGGTGTAGAGGGGAAATAGAAAGAAAGAGTTTCTGACAACAGATGAGCCCGTGAATACGTGAACCGACACTCGGCGCTGTAGTTTCTGTTTATATGTAAAAAGAATGATAAAATATGAGAATTTAAATTCTAAATCTAATGTGATTAATGTTGGGGTGTTTGTTTGTTTGTTTGTCACTGACATGTTGCAAAGCACTTTTACTAAACAGCTGCTAAAGTGCTTTTACAGGTACACGTGAAGTGAAGCTGCGTTTGCCAATCCAAGCCAAACATTCGGAACCTCTACTTCCCCGCTAATGTGTTTTCTATGTTTTATTTTTTAAAAAAGAAAAAAACATTCCCATTATTTTACAGGCTGTTGTGGTGTGATGGGATCATGGATGATGATAGATCTGCTATATTTTGAAGAACTTTTTGTTTTTGAAGTTGTTGAATTTTCCATAAGTTTATTTGAAGATGATAAAATACTAGAAAAATAATAATTAAAAAAAACTATTCCCATATGTTTTAGAAAATCTATTTCTATATTCCTTTTTTAAAGTATTCACACTTTAATGAATTAGTAATTCTTTTATGAATAACTGAATTTAGAATAAAATAATAAATATGAGTAGCACAGAAATTCTTATTTGAAAAATATCTTGTCTTTATATATTAAGAGTAATTATAATACTTCTATAAATCGTTAATATTATATATTTATTCTCATCATAAATATTTAAAATATATATATAATATGAATATTTAATAACTAATTAATGCTCATGAAAGTCAAATGGTTATCAAAACATATCTCTTAAATTTTAATGTTGAAGCGTTATTTTTTTTATTGCACATGCGTTAAAATTTATTACATAAACATTAAAACGATTTAAATATCATTTAAAAATTATTTTTTTTATAATAGAACTCACATATTCATAACACGTGTTAACACATATTTTTATAATTTGCTAAAGAAACTTTAAAAAAATATTTTTCAAAGAATATTATAGAAAAGCCTTGCTTGATAGCAAAAACTTATTTCCCGCGAAATTGTAAAAATTTAGAAGGGACCAATTAACTATTTATTATCAATATATGCGGGTAATTTATATGATAAAAAAATTAGACAACTACCATTAAAAAACTCATCTAATGAATTTGTACATAAAGTGATTATGATAGAGTTTAAATTAAATCAATAAAAAAACACACCTTCGTAAGCTAAGTAAATGTTCTTTTGTATTTTTATATAGAAAATTGAGATAGAGAAGCTATGTGTTGATTTAACAGTTAAGATAGGTATTGCTTGCTTACCTCAAAATCTCTGGCACAACTGTACAAGGTTATTTAATTTGAAAAGAAATAGTAATTTTTTATTTAAAAAAATAAATTAAAGTGATGGAAGAAAAAGAACCAATGGGGAAGTGATGAAATAATGATAAGAAGTTAGAAACGAAAGAAACAAACCTGAGTAAATTGCAGGCTAGTGGCTGCCACCTATAATGGGTGTAAATCAGATCAGGGCGTCCATTGGCTTCACACCTGAACTCGCGCTCTATAAACGGACACGTGGCAGGATGGTATAGCGGGTACGATTCATCCACCACCCATGTTCCGGTGAACAAATCGCACTGCTCCGAACCATAACCTCCTTTTCCATTCACCACCACAGGGAGAAGGAACAAAGAGAGAAAGAAGAAACGGTTCACATAATAAGAGAAACCACCGCATTCAACTCCCTTACCCATTTCTTAATCTTTCCCTCTTGAAGAAGGAACACACGCAAGGGTATAAGCCAAGGAGAGAAAAAGAGATGGTAATGTGGAATGGAGTGAGGAAGGGGTTCTCTTCTCTCTCTCTCTTGTGAATCTACGGCATTTGATTGAGGGCTTAGCTCTTGGCATTTATATAAGTGCGGCTGCATGTGTTTATGCATACAGGGACACTATTGCGCGAGAGAGAGAGATTAGTACTTATTTTGTTTGCTTTCTCATTTGGTAATTAATTGACCGATAAGTAATTAGGCCATCTTTATCATCAATTCACCATGAAAGGAATTACTGAAACTTGCAGGGTGTTGATGATGCGTTAATTTGACTGTCAGGAATGGAAAAATTAAATTAAATTTTTAAAAATTGGGTGGCTGTCGCCAGATGGCAGGAACTAGGTACAGCACGCTTGGATTTAACTAGCTAGTGGTCTCATGGTAAGGTGGGACCAGTGATTACATTTTTTTTTTGGTACACCAGTGATTACATTTAACACTGGAAAAAGGTAAAAGAAAAACATAGATTCACACTAAAACATAAGTGTGAAAAGTGCAGGCAAGAGAGAAAAAATAAGTGAAAATAAAATGAAAAAGAGAAAAAATGATAGATGTAATAATTAATGTGTTAAAAAAGAGAATTAAAGAAAAATTGGTTATAAAAGATAAGTATAAAAAACCAAGAATAAAGAAAAAAATACAAGATTCCCTCTCATCACTATAGGGTTTTATAAGAGGAATCTGAATCTGAATCCTCTGCAGCGCGGCAGGGGCTGCAGTAGGATTAGCTACCGAATAGTTATGCAATAAATACGGAATCATTCCGTAGTTAATATCCGTAGCTATTTCTTAGCTATTTCGTAACTAAAGCGGCTGCAAGCGATGCAGCGCGGGAGAGGATCCTTACACCTTATAAGAGTTATAAGCAATGTTTTATAAAATCAGATCGGTAATTAAATCGATGAAGTCATTGGTTCATGGTTCAATGGTTCAATTGTGGTTGAACGTGGTCGGACTGGTATATATTAAATATATTTTAAATATTATATAAATTTTTAAATAAAAAATAACATAATATTATAAAAAATTAAGATATATAAAGTTGTAAATTAATATAAATAACCTTATTATAAATCTTATAAGACAAAAAAATATTTAAAAAATTGGTAAAATAAGAGATATTTATGTGTAATTCTTAATCACATGTCTTTATTTATTTTAAAATATTTTAGATTAAATAAAAATTTTTAAAAAGTTAAAAAAATAAAAAAAAAAGTGAAAATTTTAGAAAAAGACCGGTTCGACCGGTTTTTTACTGATTCTCACCGATTCTGAAGCACGTCGATTTTTAGGGGTTAATAGACTGGTTATGTAATGTCCTAATTTCTTAATCTGAAACAATGCCTGTTGGAAGCACTGTTTACAATTTTAGGAAATTATTTCGCGCATTTTAAGTATCACAAGCATCATATGAACGCTTAGGTAATCTAACACCTTACATAAGCTAAATTACAATAAACAAGTGTATTTAACTAGTTATTGATACCCTGGGTATCCAACAAAATATAACTTAAAATCCATCTATATGAGATACAATGATACATGCCTCCTGCAACAATTATAACCATGCCATCTAGGCTCTACATGTATTACAATATCCCATTACCAAAATGACAAGTCATATGTACACTACTAAAATCTTACCATTTAGTGACCAGAATCTTTCAGTCACTAATAGAGACCGAATTAGTGACCAAATACACAAATAGATGAAATAATAGTGACCAAAAATATTTCGGTCACTAAATCGGTCACTAATTTTTAGTGACCGATTTTTTGGTCACTAAACGTGATTTTGTGACTCAATTAGAGACCGAATTGGTGAAAACATTGTGACCGAAAAATCGGTCCCTAATAAATAAAATTGTTCCTTTTTTAATTTTTAAGAAGAAGTTAGCGACTGATAATTCGGTCACTAATAGTTCAGAAAATTAGTGACCGAAAAATCGGCCACTAAGTTATTAAATGTTTAATTTTTTGAAATATTAGTGACCGAATAAATCAGTAACTAAATTTACATTTTCTTATTGTTTTAAAAAGGGCTTAGTGACCGAACAATCAGTCACTAATGGGTAAAAAGTTTAGTGACCGAAAACTCGGTCACTAACTTGTAAAAAAGTATTTTTAATGTATTTTAGTAGGAGATTAGTGACCGAAAAATCGGTCACTAACTGGTAAGAAGCTTTTGGAGTTTAGTGACAAGAAAATCAGTTCCTACATATGTTGTGTTTATTTTTTTTAGGTGTTAGCGACCGAAAAATCGGTCACTAAATATGTGGTTTTTATTTTTTTAAACGATATACTCCGTATAAGCAAATAATTAAGTTTTTATTGAAAAATTATATTTAAATTAGGCAAAAATATATTTTAGAATAAAATGTTATTTTCATAATCAATTTTATTTATTTTCATAATTTATTCCTCCTATATCATGGGAAATATATTAATTATATAAACTAATATCAATTTTATTATATTCTTACAAAGATCTGAATTAATATCAATATAAAAATATTTTATTTGAATTTTTCTATGATAACCAATTAATAATAATAGTAGTAATCATAATTTAAAAATTTTAAATCTTAAAAACTAATCACAATTAAATAATAATAATACTGATCATATCAATTTAAAAATATCTATTTTTATACTTATTTGAATTTAACTTATAATAGTGATACTAAAACAAATATTTAATTAAATATATTAAAATAATTTTTTATGAGCCTCCGAAATTTACAATCTCCATTATTATATTGTGAATCCTTAGTGTAAATAATTTTAATTATATTATTAAAAAATCATTCATAAGGGGGATTTGGTTATTATTTTTAAACATCATATTGCATGCCCAAAAATAACTTGTAAAATTTAAAAATTTTAAGCTGTAATTTTTATTTAAAATTTCTTGTAAAATTCACATGATAATGATTCTAATATAAAATCTTGAGAATCACACCCTTATTATTTGTTTTTATTTTCCCCCCTTTTTTATGTTGTGAATCATTAATATTGTAAAGTTTTTTTTATCATATTTTTAAAAATCTATTTAATTAGAGGAATCTGGTTAATATGTTCAAATTATTTAATTAGTAATATATATTTTCTAATTATATTTCTAATTAAATATAAATAGAAATATATATTGTTACTATAGACAAATTCAAATGAAATATTTTTATATTTATATAAAAATAATATTGTATAAAATTTTTCACAATATTATCTTTTTAAGAGATTGAAGGATATATGAGGGAATTTAAAATCCTTACCACCGAGCATGTGGATTAACTCGTCCTACCCGACTCGAAATAAAAATTTGAATATGATAAATTAAATTTATAATAAAATAAAAAATTTTAAATTAAAAAATAATAAGAATGAGCTTAAATATCTCTCAATCACTTAAAAAGATAATATTTTGAAATATAAATATTTATAATTGTAATAAATAACGTATTTTTCAAGTTGTCCAATTTAAAAATTCAAATAATATTATTATTGATTAATATTTTTAAATAACACCGGTTGAATAGTATGGTTTGAATAACTAGTTTTTATGATTTTAAAATTTAAACAATTAGCTTAAATCTCTCTCTATATCTTTGTTAAAAAGGATTTTAAATTTCCTCATATCTCTCTCAATCTCTTAAAAAGATAATATTGTGAAATATATGTATATATATTTCAAAACATTATATCATAATATTTAGTATTTACTTATAAGTTTATATTTTTCAAATAAATTTATCATTAATTGTTTTATTAATTAAATGAATTTATTAAATTTTAATGTTCACGCCATTTTATTTTTAAATGTTATGATTAATTTATTTTAATTTAAATCAAATATTTATTTATTTTATTTAAATTGATCAAATCTAGTAAATTAAATTTTAAAATAAAATATATGATTCACATTCAAATATAAATTTGATTTCAAATTATTTTTGTAATTTGTTAGTTTATTTATACATGATGATTGTGTGATTGTACATTGATTTTATGAATCTTATTAATATGATTCCGTAATTACTTTTAAATTTTATTTTATTTATTATTTTGTTTTTAATAATTTTTATTTATTATCTTGGATTCTTGGTCTATCTGCGTTCTGGGCCGCGCACACAGTCTGGTACAAGCCCATCACACCCTAACCCTTATTCTGTCATATATAAACAACTTTTAGAAACCCTAGTGCACAACTGATTCCTCCACAGCCGCTCCTAGTCTCACTCTCTCCTCCCATACGCTCTCCCTCCGCCCTTCTCTAGTTCTCCTTCTCCCTTACGCTCTCCCTTTCCCTCTCCCCACCTCTCTCTGAGTCTCAATCACTAGTCTTTTGATATTCTTCTTCTCTAATGTACCATTTTTTCCTCTTCCCTTATGCAATCTGTGGATCTAATTTTTGGTTTTCTTTTTAATTTTAACAACTGCAACAATGGAGACAGTGGTATGCACGGTGGCTACAAGATGCGCGGCGGCGACACCAACGGCGAGCAGCTGTGTTTGTGACCGTGTGACGTCCTTTCCTCCCTTTCTTATTTTTGTCTTGGTTTTGCCTATTTTCTTCTGATTTTTAGGTGATTCTGAGATGTAGCAAGTCACTGTTGGGATATCAGAAGCCTCTACGGTGGTCAAGTTGATGGTGTGAAGTTGACGCATTGGCTGTTATCATTGTCTATTTTTTTAGATCTTTGGTCATTCTTTTCTTAAAATCTGATGGTTATGTATCTGGTTAATTTTAATTTATTAGTTTTGTTTTTTTTTTCATTCTGATTGTTTGTATATTACAATTTTTTTATATTCCTATGTATATATACATAAAATTGTAAATCTATTATATTCTTTTTTTAATTAATAAATATGTTATATGTGTATATGTGTAGATTATGATAAGAGCGTGAAATAAGTAAAAATAAAATCTAGAAAAAACACTATTAAAACCATTCTTAAAACTCTGGATGTGGAAAACTGAAAATGTTTGCCAGAAACGAGTAAATAGAAAAATCATCAAAAAGAGCCCAAAATATTTAGTTAGGTAAATAATATTTAATTTTTTTAATAAATTTTAATTAAATAAAGTAAAAAATAGTAACTTATCTTTTTATTACTTTTTTCAAGATCGGTCACAAAGTCGGTCGCAAAAAAACGGTCACAAAGTCGGTCGCAGAAATTCGGTCACAAAATCGGTTGCAAAAGTCAGTCACAAAGTCGGTCACTAAGAAATCGGTCACAAAAATAGTCACTATATATTAGCGACCAAGGATTTAGCCACTGAACAACTTCGGTCACGAAATCAGTCGCTACATAATTTAGTGACCGATTTTACCCCATTAGTGACTGAAATTTCGGTCACTAATGGGCAATTTTCTTGTAGTGGTACATATACAACAACTGAAGCATCCTAATATATACATATATAACAACTAAAGGATTCCAAATCTCCATAAACTCAAAAGTATCCAAAACATCTCAACCTCCCATTCATTCATGCATCTGGACTGGAACCCTGTGGAGCTAAACACAATTTTGTATAATGAGACTAAAGTCCCAGTGTGTGTGTAAAGATAGGCAAGGAGAGAAGTATCAGACAAGTGTCATGCAACAACCAACAGGAATAATAATATTAATCAAGCAAATGTAACATTCATGATAAAATTTATGCTTAAACATGAAGTGTTTAACCCAACACCCAAGGGGTCTTTCCACTTATCTGTGAAGGCTAGACTGAGCTCAGGCTAACAAGGATCGTCGTCCCTGAAGGCCACAGGGACCTTACCCCATTACTGTGATAGATTCAAACAATAAATTATCCTCATTTATACATGAGATCCAAGCCCTAAATACCTCAATTACACATGAAGGCTAAGGATCCATATTCAATTTCTTATTTACACCGTGAAGCCTCGAGGACCCAATTCAAGTTTCTTTCAAAATGAGTAAAATAATTCATGGATAAGCATAATAATATCCTCAAAGCATATAATAACATGAGTATACAATTCAATTCAATCTCAATCATCAATAATTAAGAAATGGCAAAAAACCCCCAATTTCCTCTACCCTAGGGTTTAACCCAATAATCCATTTCCACCAACCAACACATTTCATAGCTCAATCATCAATCCAAATCAATATAAACATCTAATGCTAGCAAAGGAAAGAGGAACAGGGAGCATTTATAGAGAACACACAAGAGGGGAGTGAGGGTGAAGAACACACTCACTTGAATGGAGGAAGGAGGAGGAAAGATGAAGATGGTAGAGGAGGGGAGATGCTTCCAAGCTTCAAAATGGTGGTGGCAACCTCAAATTTTCCTTCTCTTCTTCTTCCTTGAGCTTTCTCTCTCTAACCTCTCTCAAGAACCCTAAGAAATTGAAGAAAAATGAGAAAGAAAGGAGAACAACGTGTTTTTAAAAATTCTGATCGCGCTCGCACGCTTGAGCGCCCACTCCCCTGGCACGCTCGAGCGTGGAGATCAGCATTAAATTTTTCTGGATTGATGTTTATTCCTCTCTTTACCCTTTCTAACCATTCCAAAGCCAAACTCAAAACTTCAAAACCAACACATTACCTTCTTTAAACTCCTATGAGACTTAGCTACCACTTGGTTTACTATAATCTATAATATTTCTACCGAAAATTCGGCAGAGTCTCCCCTAAAACTGGATATTTCCAAAATTTTACCGAAATCCTGAAACTCAGAAAACCCAATCACAATAATTCGATAATATCATACATAAGCCTCCATGGAAAAAAAATAATATATATATATATATAGAAATCTAAAAAGGGATGTTACAGGTTACCAGACCAGTTCTCGCTCGGACTGGTCCGATTTTGAAAACCATGGTTATAAGAGATATAGAGGAAGTGTGAGTCAATCCACAGTGCATGTGGGGTCCACACTCACACTCTCTATCTCTCTTACAAGACCCTCTACTGGATATGTTTCGGGAAAAATATGGACTCAACACAGGTTGTTATATTCAAGTTAAAAATAAGTAAAATATTATCCTAGTTTAGAAAATAATGTGACACAAGAAACATCGGTATCATAAGATATTATTAGGTAATTTCTATCTCAATAAATATGTCTTTTTATTTTTTTTCACATTTTAAAGGGTCACAATATGATATATTATTCTATTTTTTAACTTTTGGCAATTAAGTAATTTTTTACTTCAATCTAACAATTTTAAAAATGATATCAATGGGACATTATCTCACATATAAATCACTCATGCAGTAGAGAAAAAATGAGAAATTAAAGAGAGAAGAGAATTTTTAACTTGCAACTCTAATTTGAATTGAGTTGAATTATACATACGGTGCAGCAAACCAAGCCTTTTATAGGCAAATGAAATACAATAAAAATATTAGATGCCTAACAAAACAAAAAACTAACAAGGCATGTTCTAATCCAAGAGAAAAATTACAATGCTAAACTATTCATATAACATGCAAGGTACGTATACTATTCATTAACATGCTTTCACCTACTAAATATATTCAAGATTTGCAACAAAACTTTTGGCATGGTGGCTGATTTGTTCACATTACAATTGATGGCTTGATTTAATATGCCAACAAAAAAAATTATTAAAAGAATTCCACAAATGATCCCACATCCTTATGTTTTTTTATATTATCCTAACCTAAAAGCTACAAGATGTGTTCAAAGTAAGAAAATGGTGCTTGATAGGAAAATTTTATGAAACTCCTCTAATGGCATATAATCTTAATAAATATGTGTTCAAAGTCATTATAAATGTAAATTTGAGTCAATGTTATTGAGAGTAAAGTGAGCTTGGAAATCAAACACACTTTTAAGAACCAATGCTTAATAAGTAAAGAGTGTGTTTGATTTCAACTTGAAAAGGCAAATAGTAGTTCAACCCAATGCATAAAAGATTCATTCTTTAGGTGCCGTATCTAAAACAAAAATCCAAACGTGTTATAAGTAAGAGAGTCATTTAATTGGTGTTATTTGATTTGTTATTTGATTGGACTGTAATTATGTGCAAGGTAGTGATTTTATACATTTTAAGATAAAAAAAAAGAAGCAATGAACATGTGATCAAATGCTTAGTATTTACAACTGTGGTCGGTTCAGGTGTATATATGTTTGATTCCTTTTAATAAAACTTTTAGATTCTAATAAACATTTTATGTTGTGATGTTTCTGGTTTAAACATGAATAATATTTATCTTACTTTCTGTAAAAGGAAGCATCACATCTTCTCTTATTATTTCATTGTTTTTTATACAATTTTGATAATCTCAGTCCTAAGGGCGGAGGATAAGAATATCTAAAATGAAATGTTTTTATCTAAAAGAAATTTATTACACTTTTATATTTATGATGTAATAAATACTTTCTTTTAGGTAAAAAGTTTCTATTTTAAATGTTCTTAATCTCCGTCCTTCCCTAAAGGCGTGATGTTATCAAAGCCTGGTCTGACTCCTAATTCTTAAGTCTGAGCCTGGGCCTGTTATCTGTTACAGGCCTTTTTGTAAGGCATGGACTAGCCTGTGAAAAAATCTAGTCTGGCCTGTAAGCCTGTTTAGAAGTCTATTTTATAATAAGACCTACAAACAGGCCAACGGGCCTATGAGGCTATGCAGGACTTTTAAGCAGACTTTTTTATATAATTAATTTAATATATTCTAATTTTTTACTATGTTATAATTTTTTTAATTATATTTATAGTTATTTATGTAATTAATTTAATATATTATATATTATTATATTAAACAAGTGGGCCTGTCAAGCCTAATAGGCTTTTTCATAGGCTTGAAGTCTGACCTATTTAACTAAACAAGCCTTTTAACGAGCCTTAGTCTGACCTTTTTAATAAACGAGTCAAGTCAGGCCAGGCCATAAATAGGTCAGGCCACAGGCCCCTGGCCCCTGACAGGTCGGCTAGCCTATTCCCACCCCTAATATTACTTATCAATACTAATCATAAATGTTTGATACAAAAATACAAAGTCACGTGACTTTTTTCCAGAAATCAGATAATCATTAGATTACTTTTAGGCTTAATTGTAATTTTAGTTAATCTAGTATAGTTTTTTAATATATAAAGGGGCTAAAAAGCCCGAAAACAAACTACAAAGCTAAACGAGGTAAAGCAACACCTCTACAATCATCCCTAATAATATCCACAAGGGATTTAGGACAAGAAGGAATACTATGAAAGCCAAGGGGATAATCATGACTCATGTTAGCAAGGTGATCAGCTGCTCTATTCCCCTATCTGTAAATGTGACATATAGAAAAGTCCCAAGCAAGAGCTTCCGTGATATCCCTTACTAGGCTGAAACAGTGATGAGATTTACTATAACCTTTTCTAACTAAATTCAGAGCTATTTTGGAGTCTAGCTCAACAGTTAAATTTCTAATGTTACAAAGTCTAGCCATTTTGAGACCATGGAAAAGGGCCCAGAGTTCAGCCTTTATTGCAGAGCAGGAACCAATTTTTGAAGTAAAACCAGAAAAGAAGTTGCGATCCTCCCTGCGAATAAGGCCACTAGCAGCTGCACTAAGAGATTACTTGACAGAACCGTCCACATTTAGTTTAAACCAGTCAACAGGAGGAGGAGTCCAAGCAATATGCTCTTCATGTTTGCTAACAAGAATCTGACAATTTTGATAATTAACCAAGTTGTTTGACATTTCAGCCGCATAAGCTCTAGCTTTCTGGAGCATATTAGAAGCTAAATCTATCTTCTGCTGAGAAACCAATTTATTTCTATCATTCCAAAGCATCCATAGTAAAACAGGGAAGAGGATATTCCACTCAATATCAGAATCTTTTTTTGAAACATCTTCAAGAAGATTCATCTTCATCCACCTTTTGATTCCCAAACTGAAGAATCTGGCCAAATAATCTATATGGATTAAGGAGTTCCATAACTCCATAACAGCAAGGCAATCCCTAATGGCATGCATGATAGATTCGGGTTGATCAAGACATCTACAACAAGTTATATCTTGAGTTAAGCCTCTGCTGGATCTTTCTTCATTGGTGGGAAATTTCCCATGGAGGCATTTCCAAAGGAAGCACTGGATTCTAGGTGTTCCTTTCCAACTCCACACATGAAGGCAAACGGCTGAATCAATATCAGAGGGATGATTAGTTCCTAAAATCTCATACATCTTCCTCATTTGAAACTCCCCATCGGGAGTGCCAACCCAAGTAGGAGTGTCATTTTCTAAGTCAGCTCTAGGAGGGGAAATATCATAAAGCTTCAAGATAGTATCAGTAGGAAGGGCCTCTTGAAGAGTTTCTAGTTTCCAATTCCCATTCTTAGAAAAATCAGCAACAGAGAGAACTATGGAAATTATCAATAGGATGGGTGGCATAATTTATAAGGGGGCCTAATCTAGGGATAAAAGAATCAATCCAAAATCTGGTATTGGATCCATTACCAATATTTCAAAGAAGACAATCTTGAACATGATTCCAAGCCTTGGTTATCCCTTTCCACAAATTAGACTCCCTATAGCAATTAGTAATTGAGGGCATCCTGTTTGTACCACACTTGTATTTGGTCCTAAGGATTTGGACCCAAAGAAGCTAAGGTTGACTGACCATCCTCCAACCTAATTTAGCCATGTAAGCCTCATTAACCAGTCTGAGGGGTTTAAAACCCAAACCACCAAGATTTTTAGGTTGGCAAATCTTGTTCCATGAGATCAGATAAAGTTTTCTATGTTCATATGAATAACCCCAAATGAAATTTCTACAGAGCCTCTCAATCTCCTCACAAACACCAACAGGGAAAACTGAAGCTTGCATCAGATAGTTGGGCATGCTCATGACAGTAGATTGGGCAAGAGTAATCTTGCCAGCCATAGATAATGAATTTGCCTTCCAGCCAGCCAGCTTTTTCCTAACTTTTTCAATTATAGGCGCAAAAGTATTTCTATTTGTTCTACCATGGAATACATGAAAGCCCAAATAAGCACCCAAGTCCTTGGTCTGCTCAATAGAAAGGGTATTTGACACCACCTGAGCAATAATTTGGTCTGTGTGTTTAGAGTAAAATACCCTTGATTTGTCTCTATTCACCATTTGCCCGGAGACATCATAGAAATCATTCAGCACAGTACTAATTATGATGTCTTGATCAATGGTTGCATCAGCAATAAAGATAATATCATCCGCAAAAAGAATATGGGAGATTATAGGGTTGTTCCTGCCAAAACAGAAACTTTTCCAGGCACCAAAATTAACTTTTAAAGAAATTAAATTGTGAAGCCTCACCATACATATAACAAACAAATAAAGGTGAAATAGGATCACCTTGTCTTAAACCACGGGAAGGGGTAAAAGAGGCAGACTGGGAGCCATCCCAGTTCATTTAGATGTAGGAGTTATAATGCAATTAGATATAATCTTAATTAAGGGATCAGGCAAACCAATGTTTTTAATAGTATCAATTATGAAAGACCATTTCATTTTATCATAGGCTTTAGCCATGTCAATTTTAATGATCATAATCCAAATTAGAGATATCAAAATTATTAAACCTAACCTTTGATATTCCTAGCTATGGCTCTTAATTTGCTTAATGATTATTAATAGATATTTAATTTCATCAATCCAACTATCAAATTAAAACACTACAAGAAATTCGCTATTTAGCGACGACCTTTTAGCGACGGCCACGACACCGTCGCTATTAGCGTCGGCCAGGTCGTCGCAACGGCCGACACTAAACACATCACCGTTGAAAAAAATATATTTTTTTAATTTTTTTATGGCTGTCGCTACTTGGTAACGTTAGCGACGGCTCTGGCCGACGCTAAAGGTATACTAATTTTTTTTTTAAAAAAATTAGTTAGCAACGACCAGGCCGTCGCTTAAGCAATGTCGTCGCTTAAGCAATTTTTCGTTTAGCGTCGGCCTTCGTAAAGTTAGTGTCGGTCTGGCTGTCACTAATTTTTTGTTATTTTTTCACTATATATATAATATTTTGCGCTATGTATTCCAAGAAACAAACTTGGCGTAACGGTAACGCTCCTTCTCCGTATCATGGATGTTGTGAGTTTGATTTTCACAATTGATAAATCTGGGAATGAAGGATTATTTTTAAAAAAATCTTTAGTGACATGGTCGTCGCTCTTCAGTGACGGCCATGGGTGTCGCTAGCGAGGCATGACACTATGTAGTGACACCCATGGAATTAGCGACGACCATTAGTGACGGTCAGCCGTCACTACATAGCGTCAACCATAAAATGTTGTCGCTACTTGCATTAACGACGAGGCTTGTAGCGACGGTCACGACACAGTCGCTAGGCCGTCGCTAATGATGCAATAGCGACTGTTTTTGCCCCTTTGGCCGTCGCTAAAAGTCATTTTTCTTGTAGTGAAAATTCTTATTTGATAGGTTAAGTTTATAAAGTTTCATAAAATTTAAAATTTACTGTGTTTTTGTGATATAATACTTGTTTGGTTACTAGTTTACAACCGTGAGAATCATAAATCGCGCAACATTTCATTTACACTCATTAATTCTATAAATCTATCAAAATCAGTTCTATCACATTATAAACCAAACAAACCCATAAAGGACCTAATAGCTCAAAAAGAAGAGTTCACACATCGGCGCACCCTTTTGAAATAGGTGTTCGACACATCAGCCAACAAATCAAGCTAAACATATGGACATAACCTATCCAAGACAACAAAAATCTATTTGGTATTTTATCAAATAAATCAATTTAACAATATATACTATACTTTTTAAAATGTGATTTTAATGGATGTACATTGTTAATTAGTATAAAATGATTTTATAGTGTCATCCAATAATGTATTGTTTCGTTATTTAATGGATATAATATTTCATGTTATTAAATTAAATAAATAATGTGATAATATATTAATGAATAAACAACCTAATTTTTTATGTGACTTTATATTAATATCATTAATGATAAAATCTAATAGTTAAGATTCATCATATTTATTATCATATAATTAAAAAAAATTCTCAGTTTGATATTTATCATATAATTAAAAAAAGTTTTTCTCAGTTTGATATGCCTCCTATTTGAATAGTTTAAAAAGAGCTTAAATCTTATTGTCATCATTGTCAAAAAATTATTAAATGAATGAGTTAATAAAATTTAATATTTATAAAAAGTTATAGTGAATTAAAAATTACTTACACCTATCTATCTATTTATCTATTTATTAATATTATTAATATTAATACCGATTACATTAGGACACATGTCAACATTCTGGAAAACCAAATTCCCACCCAAATTTTGGGTTTTTTCCTTTCTTTTTCTCTTTTTTCAGTTTTCAATTTTATACTTCTGTTTTAAGAGCCCCTTTTTTTCTATTTTTCTTATGATTTCTTTTTTTCTTTATTTTCTTTTTATGATATTTCTGGTTTTTTAAATTATTTGTTTAAAATATTTTTACTTATTATACATTTTTCAATATTTTTTATTACATAAAACACACATCTAATATTCTATTTATCTATCATTTATCTATTTATTAATATTAATACCGATTACATTAGGACACATGTCAACATTCTGAAAAATCAAATTCCCGCCCAAATTTTGGGTTTTTTTTCCTTTCTTTTTCTCTTTTTTCAGTTTTCAATTTTATACTTATGCTTTAAGTGCCCCTTTTTTTTCTCTTTTTCTTATGATTTCTTTTTTTTCTTTTTATGATATTTCTGGTTTTTTAAATTATTTGTTTAAAATACTTTTACTTATTATACATTTTTTAATATTTTTATTACATAAAACACACATCTAATCTAATATCTAATATCTAATATCTAATATCTAATATCTCATATCTCATCTCATCTCTTTCCTACTATTAATGTTGTTTACATGAGCAACACGTGTCTTCTCCTTATCAAAAGTTTTTCCCGCTTAAAATTTCAAGTGGTGTGCAATTCTTTCTCTCCTTACTTTGTATCCAAAAAAAAGTCATCTGCTTTCTTTTCTCTTTTTTTTTTAATTTTCACGCTTTCACTCTCAGCTACCTTTCTCTCTTTTAAGTTTTAACGCTTTTATTATTGTAATAATATTTTTCTCTCTTTTTAATGTTTTCTTTTCTATTTTTTTTAAATTTTCTTTCTATTAGATTTATATTTTTAATTACGTTTTCAAAACACTTTTACATATATATTATTTAGTTTCTATTGTAGTATTTTTTTATGAATCCTGGGTATCCTCCACGGGAGGCGGTCTTAATCCTGTCGTTTTCTTTTTCTTTTATTTTTATCTCACTTTCATTTTCTTTTTTTATTACGATATTAAAATATTTTCTCTCATTATTCATTTTTATTAATATGTTTCTTTATAAAAGAAATTTTTTATCGACTACGGGTATTCTCCACGGGAGACAGTTCTGTTCCTACCATTTTATTTTTTCTCCAAAAAACATCACATTATCCTTTTTATTTTTATCAAAATTATATCCCTATTTATTAAGTTTCTATTGTAGTATTTTTTTTATGAATCCTGGGTATCCTCCACGGGAGGCGGTCTTAATCCTATCGTTTTCTTTTTTTTTATCTCACTTTCACTTTCTTTTTTATTACGATATTAAAATATTGAGGAGTGCTAGCAACACACTCTTTTCAATACACTCCACGTGATTGGTTAAAATTCACATGGGTCCCACCAAATTATGTGGGTCTCACTCCCAATGTGGTGGGACCCATGTGTTGTTAGCACTTTTCTAAAATATTTTCTCTCCTTATTCGTTTTTATTAATATGTTTTTTTTATAAAAAAAAAAATTTATCGACTGCGGGTATTCTCCACGGGAGACAGTTCTGTTCCTACCATTTTATTTTTTTCTCCCAAAAATGTGACACCATTCTGCCCCAACTCTTATACATTCAGCAATTAGGAATATTTAGGAAAAGTAACGGACCGCATTGGGTAAAAAGGTTCACATTCTCTCATTAAAACGTCATTTATTTCAAAGTCAACTCAATTGAAATAGAAATTAAAGTCAAAGGTTTCCAAAATAATTAAAACATCAAAATCTCAATGTTAACATCAAAATATCCATCTTAGCCATGTAAGGCACTTAAAACAGTTTTCATAATCTCCTTTTAAAGTCATAAAATAAAACCCCTAATACTAAGCCCTGATGTCACAAGTATCAGAGCGACACCCCCTTCAATCAATACTCGGCACTTGACGTGCCATCATCATCACCTGTAAAATTAACCACAGAAACACGGTGAGGAAAAGAATACCAACTCATACATGCATACAGAAGGCTACCATATCCTCACCCACACATAGTCATAATCATCATCAATCGTAACATCTTACACTCTTATTATCACTATAATATCTCATCACAAGTTTATAAGTCACACTTCACCAATCATCAAGAAAACACATTCTATACACTGAACATATAATACTCATA
Source organism: Sesbania bispinosa (assembly GCA_026901365.1). Taxonomy (NCBI): domain Eukaryota; kingdom Viridiplantae; phylum Streptophyta; class Magnoliopsida; order Fabales; family Fabaceae; genus Sesbania; species Sesbania bispinosa. Next base: position 264,466 of record QLOH01000650.1, on the reverse strand, counting down.
TCATCATTTCGTATTTCAATATCATCATAAAATACAATGTAGGTTCACACTATGCTCATGCACACCAACACTCATCCCAAGGATCATGACTTGGAACTCCACACAATGGGTGCACCTCGTCAATCTCCCTAGTTGTTGTTACCAATGATGGCTCTACCGTTCACTCCCTCTCTTGGCCGGTAGGTTGTACCCCCTCAATTGGACCGCACAACGACATTCAACCCTAGGTTGCACCCCCTCAATGGGCCCGTGCATCGATATTCGCCCTTAGGTTGCACCCCCTCAATGGGTTTGTGCATCGAATGACACCATCTTGGTCTCTGCACCCCCTCAATGGGCCCGTGCAGTTCACTCCCTGAGTTGCACCCCCTCAATGGGTCCGTGCATCTCAGTCACCACACCTCTTATGCTCAATGCATAATCATCATCATAACACACCTCATATGCTCAATGCATCATTATATGATCATCATCATAACATATCTCATATGCTCAAAGCAACATTATATCATCATCATCATAACATATCTCATATGCTCAATGCGTCAATATATCATCATCATCATCATAACACATCTCATATGCTCAATACATCAATACATTATCATCATACATCATAATAATATAAACATCTAACACCTCAGGAGATATTAATATCATCATACTCACACCACAATCGATGCTCTATAAACATCCACTTAAATCTCTTAATTTCATAAACAATGTGTATAAACAACATCAACAAACACAAGGATCACAAAATTCACTCTGGTAATCGATTACAAGCCTCCTGTAATCGATTACCAGCCAATCACCTCTCTGGTAATCGATTACAGGCCCCCTGTAATCGATTACCTGGAAGCAAAACCTCTGGTAATCGATTACAAGCCCTCTGTAATCGATTACCAGCAAACCAACTCTCTGGTAATCAATCACAGACACCCTGTAATCGAATACCAGCAAGCTAAACTCATTCCCCTGCTGCCTAGAACACTGTGCAATCGATTACAGACCTCTGTAATCGATTACCCGCGACACGAGATGACAGTTCTTGCGATTTTACCCCTTCTAAAACCCTTTTATTCCACCTCTAATCAATCTTTAGTGTTAATACATCAAACATACACATTTATACTGAACAAAATCAACAAGAACATCAATCTTTACACAAATTTTCACAGTTATTTCATCATCATCCCCAATCATTAAACTCTTATTTACCCCTTTTTCGCTATTCTCGCTACCCTTCTTCAATTCACTCAAGATTCACCAAGATCAATACATTTAATCATCAAACGACAGATTTTCATCATACAATACTCAATATATATACATCAATTTCGAATTTAAAGTCTTAGAGGGTCTTATGGTTGCCCTCGCTACCCAAGTACTCCCACATACACATACAAGCAACACCCTTTCCCCCACGTACCTTGAAGGTGAAGGTCGAACATCAAGATTGACTCTTTCTTGATGATCACTCTGCAACAATCTCCTCTTGAGATGTCGTTTCTTCCCCTCCTTATGGTTTCGCTCTCTGACGATTTGAAAAATAAGGATTAGGGTGAATTGGTAACCCCTCCTTACTTAAATGCCTAATTGGGCTAGGCTCACTCTCAACCCACTTATCCTCTTTTAATTAAGAATAACATTATTAATAAAACTACTAATACTAGTAATACTATTATTTATTTATTTCCCTAATTTTATTAATTTTATTTTATTTAATAAAATTTAGGATGCTACAACTTCACATTATCCTTTTTATTTTTTTATCAAAATTATATCCCTATTTATTTAGTTTCTATTGTAGTCTTTTTTTTATGAATCCTGGGTATCCTCCATTGGAGGCGGTCTTAATCCTGTTGTTTTCTTTTTCCTTTTATTTTTTATCTCACTTTCATTTTCTTTTTTTATTACGATATTAAAATATTTTCTCTCATTATTCATTTTTATTAATATGTTTCTTTATATAAGAATTTTTTTATCGACTGCGGGTATTCTCCAAGGGAGACAGTTCTGTTCCTACCATTTTATTTTTTCTCCCAAAAACATCAAATTATCCTTTTTATTTTTTTATCAAAATTATATCCCTATTTATTTAGTTTCTATTGTAGTATTTTTTTATGAATCATGAGTATCCTCCATGGGAGGCGGTCTTAATCCTGTCGTTTTCTTTTTTATCTCACTTTCATTTTCTTTTTTTATTACGATATTAAAATATTTTCTCTTATTATTCGTTTTTATTAATATGTTTCTTTATAAAAAAATTTTTTTTATCGACTGCGGGTATTCTCCACGGGAGTGTTCCTACCATTTTATTTTTTCTCCCATAAACATCACATTATCTTTTTTATTTTTTTATCAAAATTATATCCTCATTTATTTAGTTTCTATTGTAGTAGTTTTTTTATGAATCATGAGTATCTTCCACGGGAGGCGGTCTTAAACCTGTTGTTTTCTTTTTTTATCTCACTTTCATTTTCTTTTTTATTACGATATTAAAATATTTTCTCTCATCATTTGTTTTTATTAATATGTTTCATTATAAAAGAAATGTTTACAAACTGCGGGTATTCTCCACGGGAGACAGTCCTGTTCCTACCATTTTATTTTTTCTCCCAAAAACATCGCATCATCCTTTTTACTTTCTTTTTTATTTTTTATCAAAAATATATCTCCATTTATTTAGTTTCTATTGTAGTGTTTTTTATTAATCACGGGTATCTTCAACGAGAGACAGTCTTAATCCTGTCATTTTTTTCTTTTATTTTTTATCTCACTTTCATTTTATTTTTTTATTATGATAATAATATATTTTCTCTCATGATTCGTTTTTATTAATATGTTTCATTATAAAAGAACTTTTTTATAATGAACTACGGGTATTCTCCACGGGAGACACTCCTGTTCCTAGCATTTTATTTTTTTCAGACATTAATTTTCTTTTATTATTATTATTATTATCATTATTATATTACATTTAATGTACATCAACACATTTATTATATTTTCTAATGTGTGTTTTTATGTAATAAAAAATCAGAAATGGACGATGACAAAAACCATATCATCCTTTTTACTTTCTTTCCATTTTTTTTTTATCAAAACCATATCTACATTTATTTAGCTTCGGTAGTATTTTTTAGGAATCACGGGAATCCTCCACGGGAGGTGGTCTTTGTAACGTCCTAATTTCTAAATTCAGAAATCATGCCTGTTGGAAGCACTATTCCCAAATTCGTGAAATTATTTCATTAATTTCGCGTATCAAAATAAAACATAATCGCTTGAGTAACCCAACAATTACTAAAGCTCCAACAATACATACATAACTCAATGAAATAATAACATAACGTTGCCATCAAGGCACCAATACCAAAATATTAAAAATATTAAACTAACATAATGATTTACTAAAGTAGCTTTAACAATTAACACTAGTGGTCCTAACAACATGAACATCATCAAGAAAAATAAGCAATAAGACTAATGGTCTTCACATGCCATCTACTACTCATCATAACTTTGCTCAGTATCCTGCACCACTGAAAATATTGTTCCCATAGAATGGGGTGAGACCAACGTCCCAGTGAGTGTAACCGTGTGTGCAGTGTGGGGGAAAGCAACCAAGAACCATCATGGCATACATACAATTTTAATAGACATAATAGAGATAATAATACATAATTCAATACAAAGCAAATCAATCATCAAGATGCAATGCATGGCTGTGAGGTGTTATTCCCGACACCCGGGGTCTTTACACTGTAACGTGACTGTGATGAGCGCTCGGCCATGTAACCAAGGACCGTCGTCCAAGGTTACCTATGATTAAATTTTAAATGACATTTAAATACAATTCTGTGATTGGGGACCCCATCTCCCTCTTGGCCATGAGTTCGATGTGGTTACCCCGTTGTTATTAATTAATTTGCCCGAAGGCCTGTGATGGTCAAAGACCCTGTGATAGCCTGAAGGCTCTATGATTTCTCTTAAATTCATAATTTCATGACTGTGATGGCCAAAGGCCCATGAATTACAGAACAATACAATCAAGAATTCCCAAACATAATCAAGAATTATCATACAGAATCATCCAATCATCTACCCTAAGGTTTTGGCAATCCAACACATACAATAAGCAGTATATTCACAATTCTTATGTTCCTACTATACATATATCACTAATCCCTAGAAGAAAAGGGGAAAAAGAATAGGGAGCATGCAATGGCAATCTTTTAGAACAAATAAGTGAAAGTCCACCCACCTGTGGGATGAGAAGACGGAGAAAGAATGAAGAACGGAGGGCCTTGAAGGGAGAAAGATTGAAGCAAGACTCGTTCTTGATGAGTAGAATTCGTTCTTGGCCTTTGCTGGGACTTTCTCTCACTAGAACCTCTCTCTCTCTCTCTGAAAATACGAAAGAATTGAAGAAGGAACGGACAGAAACCGTCCACAAACGTGTTTTAAAATGCATAAATCGGACCTGCGCTCAAGCCTCGCTTGAGCGCAGCTCGAGCGCGAGTTCTCGCTCAGTCTGCGCTTGAGCTCAGCTCAAGCTGAATTTCCTGGAATTGCTCTCTGTTTTTCTGCGCTCAGGCTGCGCTCGAGCTCAGCTCGAGCGAGGAAACCAGAGTGAAATTTCCCCTTCTTGTTAAGGTGCAGTTTTTATCCAAACCCTATCGTGTGACCTATCAAACTGAAGCCCCGGAAATGAGCTTTCTAATGAGAGTGGAATTCTCTCCATCGAACATCTACAACTCTAGATATTTTCAATTTAGTGCATCAAGGCCATTAGGCTTAGAACCAACATCAAGCACAACCTATATTTCTTGATTCTACTTTAAGTTATGATATTCCTATGAATTAAGGTATTAATTAGCGGAATGTTACAATTCTACCCCCCTTAAAAACAATTTTGTCCTCAAAATTGGCTAAAGAATGTTAACTGAAAACTCAAAGGTGATCTAAAGTTCCTTACCTCAAACGAATAACTCTGGAAACTGAGAGCGGAGATCTTCCTCTTTTTCCCAAGTTGCTTCCTCGGGTGACTGACCCTCCCAAAACACCTTCACTAACGGAATCGTCTTATTTCTCAAGGTTTTGACACTGCGGTCAATGATCTGTGCAGGCCTCGAGGGAATAGTTAAATCCTCCCTTAATTGTACCGATTCTGAACTTATGACGTGAGAAGGATCATGAAGGTATTTTCTGAGCTGAGAGACATGGAATACATCATGGATGTTGGCTAAATGGGGTGGAAGGGCTATTCTGTATGCAAGGGGACCAATCCTTTGCAATATTTGAAAAGGACCGATAAAACGGGATTCAACTTTTTGGCTTTAATAGATCTTCCAATGCCATTGATGGGAGTAACTTTCAAAAACACATGGTCACCTTCCTCAAACTCTAGGTCCTTCCGCCTCCTATCAGCATAGCACTTCTGGCGGCTCTGGGCAGTTACCAACTTTTCCCTAATTCTCTTAATCTTTTTGTAGTGATTTGTACCAACTCTGGTCCTAAAAAGCTTTTCTCTCCCACCTCACACCAACATAAAGGTGAGTTACACTTCCTACCATACAGCGCCTCATAGGGTGCCATACCTATACTACTATGGAAACTGTTGTTATAGGCAAACTCTATAAGAGGTAGGTACTTATCCCAACTACCCTTCTCTTCCAACACACAGGATCTAAGTATGTCCTCTAAGGTCTGGATTGTTCTCTCAGACTGCCCATCAGTCTGAGGGTGGTAAGCGGTGCTAAACTTCAGTTTAGTGCCGAAGGCTTGGTGTAGGGCATTCCAAAACCTAGAGGTAAATCTGGGATCTCTATCTGACACTATGCTGGAAGGTACACCATGAAGCTTCACAATCTCCTTGATATACAATTCTGCTAATTTGGTCAAAGGGTAGGTTGCCTTGATTGGTAAGAATGAGCTGACTTGGTCAGCCGATCCACAATCACCCAAATGGCATCAAAGCCTGCTGGAACTCTGGGAAGTCCCATCACAAAGTCCATGGATATGGCTTCCCATTTCCACTCGGGAATTTCTAATGGTTTTAGCATACCCGAGGGCTTTTGGTGTTCTATCTTAACTTGTTGGCATACAAGACACTTAGAAACGAACTCAACTATCTCTCTCTTCATTCCATCCCACCAAAACATGGTCCTCAAGTCTTGGTACATCTTGGTAATACCCGGATGTACCGTGAACTTGCTCTTATGGGCTTCCTCTAAAATCTCCTGTCTAAGACTACCCCCCTTAGGGATACAGACTCTCCCTTGGAAGAGAATCATCCCATCTTCTGATACAGAAAATCCTGTTTGTCCCTTTCGGGACTGGAGTTCTAAGTCTAAGATCTGAGCCTCTCTAATCCTTGTCCTTAACTCATTAACTACTTCTAGCCTATGGAGCCTCATACTATCTCCCTCATAGTTCCCATCAAGTTTTAAATCCCTAAACTTCTCTAACAATACTAGCTCATGCACCATCATGGATGACGCATGCAGGGATTTCCTACTTAGGGCGTCGGCCACTACATTGGCCTTACCTGGGTGGTACTTAAGCTCAAAATCATAGTCCTTTAGAAATTCCATCCACCTCCTCTGTCTCATGTTAAGTTCCTTCTGATCAAACAGGTACTTTAAGCTCTTGTGATCACTAAAAACCTCAAACTGCACACCATATAGGTAATGCCTCCACATCTTGAGAGCAAACACTACTGCAGCCAACTCTAAGTCATGGGTTGGGTAATTTTCCTCATGGGGTCTAAGCTGTCTAGAACCATAAGCCACTACTCTCTTATCCTGCATCAAAACACAACCTAATCCCTTTCCTGAAGCGTCACTATACACTTCAAAGGATTTGGACAAGTCCGGCAATACCAACACCGGGGTGGTGGTTAACCTCTCCTTGAGTTCCTTGAAACTCTTCTCACATTTCTCATCCCAAACAAAAGCATGACCCTTACGAGTCAGCCGGGTGAGAGGTAAAGCCAACTGGGAGAAACCTCTAATAAACCTGCGATAATACCCAGCTAGTCCCAAGAAACGTCTAACCTCAGTGACTGATTTGGGCCTCTCCCAATCAATCACTGCCTCTATCTTACTGGGGTCCACTGACACACCTTCACTAGATATCACATGTCCTAGGAAGTGAACTTTATCCAACCAAAACTCACATTTATCAGGGTTAGCAAACAGTTTCTTCTCTCTCAACACTTCCAAAACCACTCTAAGATGTTGCTCATGTTCTTCTAAGGTTTTAGAATAGATAAGGATGTCATCGATGAATACAACCACAAACTTATCTAAATAGGGCCTAAAGATACGGTTCATGTAGTCCATGAATACAGCAGGAGCATTGGTCAAGCCAAATGGCATCACCAAATACTCATAATGCCCATACCTAGTCCTAAAAGCAGTTTTGGGAATATCCTCACTTCTAATCTTTATCTGATGGTAACCTGATCTCAAGTCTATCTTAGAAAATACTGCTGCCCCTCTAAGTTGATCTAACAGGTCATCTATCCTAGGCAAGGGATATTTATTCTTAACTGTTACCTTGTTCAACTGCCTAAAGTCAACACACAACCTCATGCTACCATTCTTCTTCTTAACAAGGAGCACTGGAGCTCCCCAAGGGGATACACTAGGCCTAATGAACTGCTTCTCTATTAATTCCTCTAGTTGCTTCTTAAGTTCACCCATCTCCAAGGGTGACATCCTATAGGGAGCCTTAGAAATAGGCCCTGTGCCCGGCACAAGGTCTATGGAAAACTCAGTCTCTCGGTCCGGAGGTAAGGTGGTCACCTCACTGGGGAAAACATCCTGGAACTCCCTAACAATGGCTATGCTGCCTAGGTCGGGTTTCGACTCTACAGTTGAGGAAAGCAGTAAGTAATAAAACAATAACTACCATCAGTCAGGCATTCAGAAATTTGAGTGGAACAAGATAACAAATATGATGGTCTCTCCTTCGGGGAAGGAAGAAGAGTAGGAAAAACAATTTCTTTATTGCAACAGTCAAGCATGACCTGGTTACGGGATAGCCAGTTCATACCCAAAATAACATCAAGCTTTTTCAATGACAAACAAATCAAATCAACCTTAAAGATTCTACCTTGGATTTCTAAGGGACATGCAAGACATACCAAGGAAGTGGAAATGGCTTCCTTAGCAGGGGTGTGGACATTCAAATGAAAAGGTAAGGGAGTAACTTGTAGTTTCATCCTTTCCACACAATCATAAGAAATGAAGGAGTGAGTTGCTCCAGAATCATACAGTACAATCAAAGGAGTGTCATATAGAATACAAGTACCTTGCATCAGATCATCGGCCTGAGTTGCCATCTCACCGTTGAGGGTAAAGACCCTTCCGATAGCTTGGGGTTTGGGCTGGTCCTTCTTCCTCTTTGGGCAGTCCCCAATCCTGTGAGTTGGATCCCGACAGTAGAAACAGACTCGTTGTCCTACCAGGCACTCGCCCCGATGGTGTTTGCCACACTTGGGACAAGCAGGAGAAGATGTAGTAGAGGGAAGGGCGACCTGCTTGCCCTTTCCTCCCTGGAACTGATGTCGGAAATTCTTACTGACAGGTGCATCATCCCTCTTCCTCTTACCCTCAACCCAAGTCCTAGCTGCCGGCTTGGGCGCCTCATCCACCAAACTTTGTTCAACGACCAGACACTTGGTCACCAAGGCTGGGAAATCCTTGAGCTGGAAGGCTGACACAATTTTCCTGATCTCGGGCTTGAGGCCCGCTTCCAAGTGAGAACATTTCCAACCCTCATTGGGATTGGCTTGCAGCAGGGAGTGATACTTGGAGAGTTCTTCAAACTTGGCCACAAACTGGCCCACGGTTCATGTTGCCTTGCTTCAGATTGAGAAATTCTAGCTCTTTCTGCTTCCTGACTGGTTCAGGGAAATACTTCTCCAGGAATACATTCTGGAATGCATCCCAAGATAGTAGAGTTTCCGGAGTGTTCAAACTGATCTTTGCATTCTTCCACCAATTCTCTGCTTCTCCTTGTAACATGTAGGTAGCAAATCTCACCTTCAGGTCGTCCGCACAAGCCATCACCTCAAAGATTCTTGTTCATGGAATTAAGCCAGGAGTCTGCTGCTGCTGGGGTCATAGCCCCATTAAAGGCTGGAGGGTGGTGTTTCCTGAATTCTGTTAATCCCTGAAGAAAAGGATCTACTACTGTCCCCGGTGGAGGAGTACCGGTGGACTGCCTGTGCAAGGCCTGAAGTACTGCGGCATTAGAGGCGGCTTGCTCCCCCATGATTTGGGTGAGCATTTGAAGGGCCACCGCCACGGGATCCGAGGTTGATCCGGTGAGGGTGAAGGTGAATTGGCACGAAGACGTCCTCTCTCCTACCGTTAGCCATGACCCTATACACATCATTAAGAAATATCCAGGTGATCAGTCTATCAATTCCCTAATAATGCATATAAAAATTATGACTAACTTAAGGAGTAACACATAACCACAGTCAATTGGATTGAACCAGGCTCTGATACCAAAATGTAACGTCCTAATTTCTAAATTCAGAAATCATGCCTGTTGGAAGCACTATTCCCAAATTCGTGAAATTATTTCATTAATTTCGCGTATCAAAATAAAACATAATCGCTTGAGTAACCCAACAATTACTAAAGCTCCAACAATACATACATAACTCAATGAAATAATAACATAACGTTGCATCAAGGCACCAATACCAAAATATTAAAAATATTAAACTAACATAATGATTTACTAAAGTAGCTTTAACAATTAACACTAGTGGTCCTAACAACATGAACATCATCAAGAAAAATAAGCAATAAGACTAATGGTCTTCACATGCCATCTACTACTCATCATAACTTTGCTCAGTATCCTGCACCACTGAAAATATTGTTCCCATAGAATGGGGTGAGACCAACGTCCCAGTGAGTGTAACCGTGTGTGCAGTGTGGGGGAAAGCAACCAAGAACCATCATGGCATACATACAATTTTAATAGACATAATAGAGATAATAATACATAATTCAATACAAAGCAAATCAATCATCAAGATGCAATGCATGGCTGTGAGGTGTTATTCCCGACACCCGGGGTCTTTACACTGTAACGTGACTGTGATGAGCGCTCGGCCATGTAACCAAGGACCGTCGTCCAAGGTTACCTATGATTAATTTTAAATGACATTTAAATACAATTCTGTGATTGGGGACCCCATCTCCCTCTTGGCCATGAGTTCGATGTGGTTACCCCGTTGTTATTAATTAATTTGCCCGAAGGCCTGTGATGGTCAAAGACCCTGTGATAGCCTGAAGGCTCTATGATTTCTCTTAAATTCATAATTTCATGACTGTGATGGCCAAAGGCCCATGAATTACAGAACAATACAATCAAGAATTCCCAAACATAATCAAGAATTATCATACAGAATCATCCAATCATCTACCCTAAGGTTTTGGCAATCCAACACATACAATAAGCAGTATATTCACAATTCTTATGTTCCTACTATACATATATCACTAATCCCTAGAAGAAAAGGGGAAAAAGAATAGGGAGCATGCAATGGCAATCTTTTAGAACAAATAAGTGAAAGTCCACCCACCTGTGGGATGAGAAGACGGAGAAAGAATGAAGAACGGAGGGCCTTGAAGGGAGAAAGATTGAAGCAAGACTCGTTCTTGATGAGTAGAATTCGTTCTTGGCCTTTGCTGGGACTTTCTCTCACTAGAACCTCTCTCTCTCTCTCTGAAAATACGAAAGAATTGAAGAAGGAACGGACAGAAACCGTCCACAAACGTGTTTTAAAATGCAGAAATCGGACCTGCGCTCAAGCCTCGCTTGAGCGCAGCTCGAGCGCGAGTTCTCGCTCAGTCTGCGCTTGAGCTCAGCTCAAGCTGAATTTCCTGGAATTGCTCTCTGTTTTTCTGCGCTCAGGCTGCGCTCGAGCTCAGCTCGAGCGAGGGAAACCAGAGTGAAATTTCCCCTTCTTGTTAAGGTGCAGTTTTTATCCAAACCCTATCGTGTGACCTATCAAACTGAAGCCCCGGAAATGAGCTTTCTAATGAGAGTGGAATTCTCTCCATCGAACATCTACAACTCTAGATATTTTCAATTTAGTGCATCAAGGCCATTAGGCTTAGAACCAACATCAAGCACAACCTATATTTCTTGATTCTACTTTAAGTTATGATATTCCTATGAATTAAGGTATTAATTAGCGGAATGTTACAGTCTTAATCCTGTCATTTTCTTTTTTTTCTTTTATTTTTTATCTCACTTTCATTTTCTTTTTTAGTATGATATTAAAATATTTTCTCTCATTATTTATTTTTATTAATATGTTTCATTATAAAAGAAATTTAATATGAATTGCGGGTATTCTCCACGAGAAACAGTCCTGTTCCTACCATTTTATTTTTCTCACACATTAATTTTCTTTTTTATAATCCTTTTTACTTTCTTTTTATTTTTTATCAAAATTATATCTCGATTTATTTAGCTTCTATTGTAATGTTTTTTTTATGAATCACAGGAATCCTCCACGGGAGACAGTCTTAATTAATCCTGTCATTTTCTTTTTTCTTTTATTTTTTTATATATCTCACTTTCATTTTCTTTTTTTTTATGATATTAAAATATTTCCTCTCATTATAAAAGAAATTTTTATGAATTACAAGTATTTTCCACATTAAACAGTCCTGTTCCAACCATTTTCTTTTTATTATCCTTTTTACTTTCTTCTTTACCTTTTTAACAAAATAATATCTTCATTTATTTAGCTTCTATTGTAGTGTTTTTTTTATGAATCACGAGAATCCTCCACGGGAGGCAGTCTTAATCCTGACATTTTCTTTTTTTTATTCTCTTATCTCACTTTCATTTTCTTTTTTTTATTATGATATTAAAATATTTTCTCTCATTATACGTTATTATTAATAGGTTTCATTACACAATAATTTTTTTATGAACTGTGGGTATTCTTCACGGGAGATAGTCCTGTTTCTACCATTTTATTTTTTCACACATTAATTTTCTTTTTTTATTATCCTTTTTACTTTCTTTTATTTTTTTATCAAAATTATATCTCTATTTATTTAGCTTCTATTGTAGTGTTTTTTTAGTCACGAGAATCCTCCACGAACGACAGTCTTAATCCTATCGTTTTCTTTTTTCACTAATTATTCATTCCCATAATTTGTTTTATTATAAGAGTAATTTTTTAATGAATCACAGGAGGCAGTCTTGCTCTTATCATTTTTTCTTTTTTTTTCTCATAAATTAATTTTATTTTTTATTATTATATTAACATATTCTCTTAATATATAAGTATTTATGATAGCTAATATTTTATCCCGTGCGAAGCACGAGCAACATAAATCATACCATTAATTTACTCGTGCGAAGGCACGGATCACTTACTAGTATACTAGGAAAACTAAATCCCTACTTGCCACATGTCACCTTCTCAATTAATTTTTTCCCTCCCAAAAACATTACATCATCCTTTTTACTTTCTATCTATTTTTTATTAAAATTATATCGGCATTTAATTAGCTTCTATTGTAGTGTTTTTATACGAATCACGAGTATCTTCCTCAGGAGGCAGTCTTAATCATATCGTATTCTTTTTTCCTTTATATTTTTTATCTCACTTTCATTTTCTTTTATAATTATGATATTAAAATATTTTATCTCATTATTTGTTTTTATTAATAAGTTTCATTATAAAAGAAATTCTTTTATGAGCTGCGGGTATTCTCCACGAGAGTCAGTCTTGTTTCTGCCATTTTATTTTTTCTCGCACATTAATTTTCTTTTTTATTATCCGTTTTACTTTCTTTATATTTTTTTATCAAAATTATATCTTCATTTATTTATCTTCAATAGTGTTTTTTTATGAATCACGAGAATCCTTCACGGAGGGCAATCTTTATCCTGTCGTTTTCTTTTTTCTTTTATTTTTTATCTCACCTTCATTTTCTTTTTTTATGATATTAAAATATTTTCTCTCATTATTCATTTTTATTAATATATTTCATTATAATTTTTTTTATGAATTGCGGGTATTCTCCACGGGAGACAGTCCTATTCCTACCATTTTATTTTATTCACACATTAATTTTCTTGTTTTTATTATCCTTTTTACTTTCTTTTTATTTTTTTATCAAAATAATATCTCCATTTATTTAGCTTCTATTGTAGTGTTTTTTATGAATCACGGGAATTCTCCACGGGAGGCTGTATTGATCCTGTCATTTCTTTTTTCTTTTATTTTTTATCTCACATTCATTTTCTTTTTTTTATGATATTAAAATATTTTCTCTCATTATTAATTTTTTTTATGAATTGAGGGTATTCTCCACAAGAGACAATCCTAGAGGTGTCAAAATGGGCTACCCGGCCCGGCCCGCATCGGGGGTAGCGGGCTTGTGCGGGCAGGGCTAAAATACCCGGCAAAAATTCGATCCTGTGAACTTAGTGCCCTAGCCCGGCCCTATGCGGGTAGCGGGCTTGTGCGGGTCAGCCCGGTTAAAAAAAACTAACTTATTCAAAAATGGTGCTCATTAAAAATTGTAAACAATTATATTTTTATAAAACTAAAAAAATTACAATTTAGTTATAAAAATCATTTAAATAAAATTACTTTTATTTAACCTACAGGAAATTGTTACTATAAAATTACTTTTATTTAAAGATTATATTTATATAGATAATAAAATCATTTTGACACCTCTAGTCTCAATCTTAGAGAGCTATACTGAATCACTTGAGCAGGATCCAGAATTTTTCTCTACTTACAAACCACGTTCAAGTAACATCATTCAGAGATGCTTACCAAACTGTAATGCTGGCGATAAATCTGCTAGCAATGCTTAGTATTGATCTATTTTCCATAATCTGACATGAATTGTATTATACCAATCCCATGAATGAAAAATATGTTTAATCAATAAATATAATACACTTCCGTATAAATTGTTTCTTTCTTTTAAAAATATAGTAAACTTTAGCTTTGCCAGTTTGTCAATTATTGAAGAGTATTCATTTATTCCACAATGTGATCCTTTAGTTTGTTTTTTAAGTTGCAAGTTGTGGTTGGAAAAAAATAGAAACAGTGAGAAAAACGCATTTTAATGATAGCTATATTGTGTACGCAGCAAGAAAAAATTGTAAAGATTGGGAGAATGGCAAATTCTCATTCTTTTCCCCCCTCAAACTTCGTGAGTTCGTATATTCTGGACAACAAGGCATTTTTAAAAAAATGGGCTGCCTGTTAGCCTGATCGGGCAGCCCGGCCCGAACCCGCTTAAGAGCGGGCCTTTTCATTTTCGGGCTAAAAAGCCCTGCAAAAATTCGGGCCTCTCATTTGAGTGCCCAAGTCCTCCCATATTGCGGGTTTGGGCGGGTCGGCCCGGTCGGCCCGGCCCATTTTGACACCTCCACAATCCTTCTCCTACCATTTTATTTTTTCTCACACATTAATTTTCCTCTTTTAATTATCCTTTTTACTTTCTTTTTATTTTTTTTATCAAAATTGTATCTCTATTTATTTAGTTTCTATTGTAGTGTTTTTTTTATGAATCACGAGAATCCTCCACAGGAGGCAATCTTGATCTTGTCATTTTCTTTTTTCTTTTATTCACCTTCATTTTCTTTTTTTATTAGGATATTAAAATATTTTCTCTCATTATTCGTTTTTATTAATATGTTTCATTATATAAACAATTTTTATGAACTGCGGATATTCTGCATGGGAGATAGTCCTGTTCTTACCATTTTATATTTTCTCACACATTAATTTTCCTTTTTTACTATCCTTTTTACTTTCTTTTTATTTTTTTTATCAAAATTATATCTACATTTATTTAGCTTCTATTGTAGTGTTTTTTTTATGAATCACGAGAATCCTCCACGGGAGGCAGTCTTGATCCTGTCATTTTCTTTTTTCTTTTATTTTTTTATCTCACCTTCATTTTCTTTTTTTTTATGATGTTAAATATTTCTTTCATTATTCGTTTTTATTAATAAGTTTCATTATAAAAGAATTTTTTTTATGAGTTGCGGGTATTCTCCACTGCAGATAGTTCCGTTCCTACGATTATAATTTTTTTGACACATTAATTTTCTTTTTTATTATCCTTCTTTACTTTTTTTTATTTTTTTTATCAAATTTATATCTCCATTTATTTACCTTCTATTGTAGTGTTTTTTAAATGAATCACGAGAATCCTCCACGGGAGGCAATCTTAAGTCTGTCATTTTTTTCCTTTATTTTTTATCTCACTTTCATTTTGTTTTTAATTATGATATTAAAATATTTTCTCTTATTATTCGTTTTTATTAATATGTTTCATTATAAAAGAAATTATTTTATAAGCTGCGAGTATTCTCCTCGAGAGACAGTCATGTTCCTGCCATTTTTGTTTTTTCTCACACATTGATTTTCTTTTCTTATTATCCTTTTTACTTTTTTATCAAAATTATATCTCCATTTATTTAGCTTTTATTGTAGTGTTTATGTTTATGAATCACGGGTATCCTCCATTGGAGGCGGTCTTAATACTGTTGTTTTCTTTTTTCTTTTATTTTTTATCTCACTTTCATTTTCTTTTTTTATTACGATATTAAAATATTTTATCTCATTATTCATTTTTATTAATATGTTTCTTTATAAAAGAATTTTTTTTATCGACTGCGGGTATTCTCCACGGGAGACAGTTCTGTTCCTACCATTTTATTTTTTCTCCCAAAAACATCACATTATCCTTTTTATTTTTTTATCAAAATTATATCCCTATTTATTTAGTTTCTATTGTAGTATTTTTTTTATGAATCATGGGTATCCTCCACGGGAGGCGGTCTTAATCCTGTCGTTTTCTTTTTTTTATCTCACTTTCATTTTCTTTTTTTATTACGATGTTAAAATATTTTCTCTTATTATTCGTTTTTATTAATATGTTTCTTTATAAAAGAATTTTTTTTATCGACTGCGGGTATTCTCCACGGGAGTGTTCCTACCATTTTATTTTTTCTCCCATAAACATCACATTATCTTTTTTATTTTTTTATCAAAATTATATCCTTATTTATTTAGTTTCTATTGTAGTATTTTTTTTTATGAATCATGGGTATCCTCCACGGGAGGCGGTCTTAAACCTGTTGTTTTCTTTTTTTTATCTCACTTTCATTTTCTTTTTTATTACGATATGAAAATATTTTCTCTCATTATTCATTTTTATTAATATGTTTCATTATAAAAAATATGTTTACAAACTACGGGTATTCTCCACGGGAGACAGTCCTGTTCCTACCATTTTATTTTTTTTCTCCCAAGAACATCACATCATCCTTTTTACTTTCTTTTTTATTTTTTATCAAAAATATATCTCCATTTATTTAGTTTCCATTGTAGTTTTTTTTATTAACCACGAGTATCTTCTACGAGAGACAGTCTTAATCCTATCGTTTTTTTCTATTATTTTTTATCTCACTTTCATTTTCTTTTTTTTATTATGATAATGATATATTTTCTCTCATGATTCGTTTTTATTAATATGTTTCATTATAAAAGAACTTTTTTATAATGAACTACGGATATTCTCCACGGGAGACACTGCTGTTCCTAGCATTTTATTTTTTTCGGACATTAATTTTCTTATTATTATTATTATTATTATTATTTTACATTTAATGTACATCAACACATTTATTATATTTTCTAATGTGTGTTTTTATGTAATAAAAAATCAGAAATGGACGATGACAAGAACCATATCATCCTTTTTACTTTCTTTCCATTTTTTTTATCAAAACCATATCTACATTTATTTAGCTTCGATAGTATTTTTTAGGAATCACGGAAATCCTCCACGGGAGGTGGTCTTAATCCTGTCATTTTCTTTTTTTCTTTTATTTTTTATCTCACTTTCATTTTCTTTTTTAGTATGATATTAAAATATTTTCTTTCATTATTCGTTTTTATTAATATGTTTCATTATAAAAGAAATTTAATATGAACTGCGAGTATTCTCCACGGGAAATAATCATGTTCCTACCATTTTATTTTTCTCACACATTAATTTTCTTTTTATTATCCTTTTTACTTTCTTTTTATTTTTTATCAAAATTATATCTCGATTTATTTAGCTTCTATTGTAATATTTTTTTTATGAATCACGGGAATCTTCCACGGGAGACAGTCTTAATTAATTCTGTCATTTTCTTTTTCTTTTATTTTTTTATATATCTCACTTTCATTTTCTTTTTTTATGATATTAAAATATTTCCTCTCAATATTCGTTTTTGTTAATATGTTTCATTATAAAAGAAATTTTTTATGAATTACAAGTATTTTCCACATTAGACAGTCATGTTCCAACCATTTTCTTTTTATTATCCTTTTTACTTTCTTTTTACTTTTTTAACAAAATAATATCTTCATTTATTTAGCTTCTATTGTAGTGTTTTTTTTATGAATCACGAGAATCCTCCACGAGAGGCAGTCTTAATCCTGACATTTTCTTTTTATTTTATTCTCTTATCTCACTTTCATTTTCTTTTTTTATTATGATATTAAAATATTTTCTCTCATTATACGTTATTATTAATATGTTTCATTACACAAGAATTTTTTTATGAACTGTGGGTATTCTCCACGGGAGATAGTCCTATTCCTACCATTTTATTTTTTTCACACATTAATTTTCTTTTTTATTATCCTTTTTACTTTCTTTTTATTTTTTTTATCAAAATTATATCTCTATTTATTTAGCTTCTATTGTAGTGTTTTTTTAGTCACGAGAATCCTCCACGAGCGACAATCTTAATCCTATCGTTTTCTTTTTTCACTAATTATTCATTCCCATAATTTGTTTTATTATAAGAGTAATTTTTTAATGAATCACGGGAGGCAGTCTTGCTCTTATCATTTTTTATTTTTTCTCATACATTAATTTTATTTTTTATTATTATATTAACATATTCTCTTAATATATAAGTATTTATGATAGCTAATACTTTATCTCGTGCGAAGCACAAGCAACATAAATCATACGATTAATTTACTCGTGCGAAGGCACGGATCACTTACTAGTATACTAGGAAAACTAAATCCTTACTTGCCACATGTCACCTTCTCAATTAATTTTTTCCCTCCCAAAAACATTACATCATCCTTTTTACTTTCTATCTATTTTTTATTAAAATTATATCTACATTTAATTAGCTTCTATTGTAGTGTTTTTTTTTACAAATCACGAGTATCTTCCTCAGGAGGCAGTCTTAATCATATCGTTTTCTTTTTTCCTTTATATTTTTTTTATCTCACTTTCATTTTCTTTTATAATTATGATATTAAAATATTTTATCTCATTATTTGTTTTTATTAATAAGTTTCATTATAAAAGAAATTCTTTTATGAGCTGCGGGTATTCTCCATGAGAGTCAGTCTTGTTTCTGCCATTTTATTTTTTCGCGCACATTAATTTTCCTTTTTTATTATACGTTTTACTTTCTTTTTATTTTTTTATCAAAATTATATCTTCATTATTTATCTTCAATTGTAGTGTTTTTTATGAATCACGAGAATCCTTCACGGAGGCAATCTTTATCCTGTCGTTTTTTTTTCTTTTATTTTTTATCTCACCTTCATTTTCTTTTTTATGATATTAAAATATTTTCTCTCATTATTCGTTTTTATTAATATATTTCATTATAATTTTTTTTATGAATTGCGGGTGCGGGTATTCTCCACGGGAGACAGTCCTATTCCTACCATTTTATTTTTATTCACACATTAATTTTCTTGTTTTTATTATCCTTTTTACTCTCTTTTTATTTTTTTATTAAAATAATATCTCCATTTATTTAGCTTCTATTGTAGTGTTTTTTATGAATCACGGGAATTCTCCGCGGGAGGCTGTATTGATCCTGTCATTTTCTTTTTTCTTTTATTTTTTATCTCACATTCACTTTCTTTTTTTTATGATATTAAAATATTTTCTCTCATTATTAATTTTTTTATGAATTACGGGTATTCTCCACAAGAGACAATCCTTCTCCTACCATTTTATTTTTTCTCACACATTAATTTTCCTCTTTAATTATCCTTTTTACTTTCTTTTTATTTTTTTATCAAAATTGTATCTCTATTTATTTAGCTTCTATTGTAGTGTTTTTTATGACGAGAATCCTCCACTAGAGGCAATCTTGATCTTGTCATTTTCTTTTTTCTTTTATTCACCTTCATTTTCTTTTTTTATTAGGATATTAAAATATTTTCTCTCATTATTCATTTTTATTAATATGTTTCATTATATAAATTTTTTTATGAACTGCGGATATTCTGCACGGGAGATAGTCCTGTTCTTACCATTTTATATTTTCTCACACATTAATTTTCCTTTTTTTATTATCCTTTTTACTTTCTTTTTATTTTTTTTATCAAAATTATATCTACATTTATTTAGCTTCTATTGTAGTGTTTTTTTTATGAATCACGAGAATCCTCCACGGGAGGCAGTCTTGATCCTGTCATTTTATTTTTTCTTTATTTTTTTATCTCACCTTCATTTTCTTTTTTTATGATGTTAAATATTTTCTTTCATTATTCATTTTTATTAATAAGTTTCATTATAAAAGAAATTTTTTTATGAGCTGCGGGTATTCTCCACTGCAGATAGTTCCGTTCCTACGATTTTATTTTTTTTGACACATTAATTTTCTTTTTTATTATGCTTCTTTAATTTTTTTATCAAATTTATATCTCCATTTATTTACCTTCTATTGTAGTGTTTTTTAAATGAATCACGAGAATCCTCCACGGGAGGCAATCTTAAGCCTGTCATTTTCTTTTTTTCCTTTATTTTTATCTCACTTTCATTTTGTTTTTAATTATGATATTAAAATATTTTCTCTTATTATTCGTTTTTATTAATATGTTTCATTATAAAAGAAATTATTTTATAAGCTGTGAGTATTCTCCTCGGGAGACAGTCATGTTCCTGCCATTTTATTTTTTCTCACACATTCATTTTCTTTTCTTATTATCCTTTTTACCTTTTTATCAAAATTATATCTCCATTTATTTAGCTTTTATTGTAGTGTTTATTTTTATGAATCACGGGAATCCTCCATGGGAGGCAGTCTTGATCCTGTCATTTTCTTTGTTATTTTTATCACACTTTCGTTTTCTTTTTTTATTATGATATTTAAATATTTTCTCTCATTATTTTTTTTCATTAATATGTTTCATTATGAAAGACTCTTTTTATGAACTGCGGGTATTCTGCACGGGAGGCAGTCCCGTTCCTACCATTTTATCTATTTTATTTACTCTATATTAAATTGTTCGCACAGTACATGTGTCATTTTTTCAAACTTCCAATTTTTTTTCTTTTTTTGGTTTTTTTATTCTCAATTTAGTAATGATTTTTTATGCAATGAATAACAAATATCCTCCACGGGGGAGTCTTGCTTTTGTCGTTTTCTTTTATTTCTGTTTTGGGGTAGAACTCGAACCTGGGTCTGAGTCAGTAGGAGAGAGGTCAGATCCAAATCCGGGTTGCGGAAGCTTGAATCCGAGTTGAACCCGGGGGGTGTACCTGCAAAGGGACTCCGACACCCAAGTTAGATATGTAAAACAGTCAAAGTGATTGACTGAGTGGGATTGTGTACCTTATGATCTGTTAATGCTCTCTATTTATAGAGGATTTCCCTGCGTAAATATGGTAACTGGGCATAAATATAAAAGTAGTAAGTTTAGCAGGTATGATCATATAATTAGAGATATTATAATTATATATCCTATAATTATAGATATCATAATTATGTACAATATAATTATAGATGTGATAATTATATTGTGTATGGGCCACTTTGGTTATTGGGCTTTAGGTTTAGACCGTAACAGAAGCCCCCCAGCTCTGGTCGACTTGATGAAGTAGACTTTGAGCTCAGGTATGTTTTGTGCTATGTCCGAGACGACTTTGGGACTTTTGTAATAATTGGGAGCTTCCGTTCGAGATGAGTCTCTGGTAACATGTACGTTGAACGCATAAGTTCGAGACGAGTCTTTATGTCAATGATATTTTGCATATCTAGGTTCGAGATATATCTTTTTTAGGTTGGACCGGGACGGGTCTCTGATCGTTGAGCCGTTGCGACATTTCATTTTCCCTGAAATGTTTCAGTTTCTTGTGACGCTTCGCCTTCTAAGTGAGGTGTCACTTTCTGATGGGGTGGCGACGATTCAACTTCTTGGGCCGTTGGTGGTTATGGGCCTTTTCGGTCCTATAAATAAGGGGTGGTGATGATCATTTCATCACTTTGCTTCAAATCCTCTCTGATTTTCCCTATTTGCAAAACTGATCTCGGATTTTCGAACCGGATTTGCGCAGCGACTCGTACTTGGGATCCGTCTATCATGTATTTCTCTTCCTTTACTTTATTCATTTCGTGCAAATGAGCGATAGTGAGTCTTTGGAGGTTTTGTCTGGGAAACCTGAGTCATGGGTGTCTCGAAGTTGGTCGTCTTGTAGGGATAATGATGAGGTTTTAGTCCCAAAGTAGTCGAAGTTTTGAAAAGAAAGAATATGGCCTCTGAGGGGGTTGTTCGGGACGAGATGAGTAGATCTATGGTGAAGTCCGAGTCGGATTCATATGATAGCATTTTTTATTGGTCCGAGTTGGATGCCGATGTAGGTAGTTGTTATACGGCCTCTGCAGGTGTTGAAATGGCTGAGGCTCGCGATCAGAACTATTTCATGCCCGCGTGGGCGGATAGGTATAGGTGGGTAGATCCGGAAGTGCTTGGCATGCCGAGCATCTATAGACCCGGTTGTCCGGAACATCTCTAAGAGCGTCTATTCGATTTGGAAATATTTGACTCGGCGGAGATGAGAGATAACTATAATGTGGTCATTCCTCCCCGGGGGAGCCGAGTTTGTCACCTGTCTGAGACCAATACTCCGTTCTTGTACACATACGATTTCTTTCATTCCAAAATAAAACTGAGGCTGCCCTTTACCGACTTTGAAGAGAGGGTGCTCATGTATTTGAGGTGTGCCCCCTCACAACTGCATCCTAACTCATGGACCTTTATTAGGTGCTTTGAGTTGATAGTGGCTGAGTTTAACTTCACCCCTTCTGTAAAGTTATTTTTTCATTTTTTCCAAGTGTTGAGGAAGCATCCTAAGGGGAAGAAGACCAAGACTTTGAAAAGTTGGATTTCATTAAGGGGCCATAAGGATCACAAGTTGACAATGCCTTATGTTGAGTCGGCCTAGAGGGGGAACATTACTTTTAAACAAGAGTTCTTCCAAGTACAAGCGGCCAAGGGTGTGAAGCCGTTTTGGGAGGAAAGATCTTCTAACACTCCAAGATTTCATATTTACTGAAGCAATAGGCACTATGATAGGAAGTCATCCGACTATGAGGTTGCTGAGTCGGATCTTTCCCCACAAGATGCGGCAGTGAGGAAGTTGTTGATGGACTCGGTTCAGGAGTGTGGGATGTTTTCTAGTAAGAAAATACTAGATGGTCCGACTCGTAATGTCGGTTCAAGAATTGGTGAAGTTTTGTGTTTGATTTTTTCCCTGCTTGGTTTTGTCTTGTAATTTTCCTAACGTGTTATGTTTCTTTTCTGTAGCATCGATTGCCAATGCGACTTTGAGACAATTGAGGGCCCTGCAGAATGCTAACAATAACCAACAAGGGGAGCCAAATGTTGAAATTGACTTCACCCTTAATGCTGGTGTTGGTGGGTCGAGAACATAGCCGGTGGTGAATGATGATGCCAGTCATGTTCGTAATGATGTGGCACATGGTAGTGGCAATGAGGAGGTTCCTCCTCAAAAGAAGAAGAAGGCTGCCAAGCATAAGAAGAGGCCGAGAGTTGAGGAGTATTCTGGGGAGTCCGGGATTAATCTTTATGACTCGGAGTGTGTGAGTTGGACACACCCGAGATGGATCACGTTCTATACAATCCTTTTCTGAAGGCGGTTCATGATAATGTCCCGGTGGCCGAACATCTTTATGATGTGGAGCGCCAAATTCTTCAGCATGCCTCTTTTCTGAGGTATTTACGGTTGGATGTTATGTCGGTTTATGACCGGGTTAATGGGGCTTTGGAGGTTCGTACCACTGAAAGGGACAAGGCCTTGGGGGATGTGAAGACTGCTCAAGAGGCCTTTGACAACGAGAGGAAGGAGAAGGTCAAGTATAAGGGTTTTTACAAGTCTATGAAGGACAAGAACAAGACTCTTGAAGCTGAGATCACCCAATTGAAGGGGGATTTGGAGAAGTTGCGGGTAGCTCCCCCGGCGTCCGGGATGACAGAGGCGGAGGTGACCGAGATAGTAAAGAGTAATTTTCAGAAGGCTCAGGCCAAGTTTAATCAAGAAAAAGCCGATCTTGTGAAGTTATCGGAGCAAATCTCGGCCGCTTCTTTGCAAATGCTGTTGCTCAACTGGGGGTTATTAATCATGGCTTGAAGGTGGAGGGGACCTCAACTACTTATGAAGTTTTTCAAGGGAAGATTTGCAGGGTTGACATGGAAAAGAAGATGTATGTTGATGCCGCCTCAGGGGAGGATGTCGGTCCATACGCGAAATGATCCTTTAACTTGTACTTTTTCTTTTAAGTTCTAATATTTTGGCCGTTGTAAAAACTTGGTTACTTTTCTTTAACGTGTTTAAGTACGCTCGTAGCGCAAGTTAGGGGTGTTCGCGGATTGGATTGGATTGGTTTTGAAGGAAAAATCATCCAATCCGATCATTTCGGTTTTGCTACTTAGTCATCCAATCGGTTTTGATTTTTCATCAAATCCAATCCAATCCAATCCAATTTTAATCGGTTTGGATTGGATTAGATTTCGGTTTTCATAGAAACAAAAAAATATATTATTTAAGTTAATTTATAGTAAAATAAAAAAACACCATGCTGCTCCAAAACAAAAAAAACTAGTACTCATGTCAACCTTACAAAGCAAATACATGGATACAAATTATCTAAATGAAATTTATATGCTTTCCAAATATCCAGCAATTACCAAAGCTATAAAATAGCCTAATAGAACAACATGTTGCATCCAAAATACCAATCGGGACAATCCCCAAAGGTGAACAAAATACTACTAAGTCATAAACTTGATGCAAACTCCAAACACATTAACACAACATCTGAATAACTCAACAAATAATCAAATACAATCTTAAAATGTATTAAAAGATTGGATCGGTTTGGATTGGATTGGATCTCACAGCAGAACCGAAATCCAATCCAATCCAGTCAAAAAGTTCGATTTTTTGCGGTTTGCGGTTAATTCGGTTTGCGGTTTATTTGGATTGCGGTTTTTTGGATCGGTTGCTGCGGTTTTGAATGGATTGGATTGGATCTGAACAATCCTAGCGCAAGTTATTCTCGAACTCGGTTATGCTTTTAATTTCGAACTCGGTTGCACTTTTAATGTTTACACGCTTGTAACACTATTGCGCTTGTAGCGTTTTAAGTATGCATGTGACACTTTTTGTTCTCGAACTTGCGCTTTTAACGTTTTGGTACGCTTGTAACGCTTTTGTCGTTGTCCGAGTTAGGGAACATCGTTGTTTTAAGATGCTCTTCGCATCGATTTATTGGATAAAATTGAAATTCTTGACCGGGATGTTCGTCACATCCGGTTTTAACAAAATGAATTGCTAATAGTCCTAAATTTTCTAAGTGTAAATTATGAATAATAAGTCTTAAGCTTGTCCGAGTTCCAAAATCTTGGGACGATTTTTCCTTCAAGTGTTTCTATCTTGTATGCTCCATTCCCGGTTGTCTCTGTGACCCTGTAGGGGTCTTCCCAGTTTGCAGCAAGTTTTCCTTGGGCTGCGTTCTTGTTGCCAATGTCGGCTCTACGCAAGACTAGATCTCCAGGTTGGAAACTTCTGGTCATTACTTTGGAACTGTGCCGGACTGTTAGGCGTTCTTTCAAGGTTGAATCCCGGATATGTGCCACCGCCCGGGTTTCATCAAGAAAATCTAGCTCTTCAAGTATGGTTTTGTCATTGGTATCTGGATTGAAATTTTCTATCCTCCAACTCAGCTTTCCAATCTCGACCGGGATGAGTGCCTCGGTCCCATAGGTGAGGCGGAAAGAAGTTTCATTGGTGGACGATTGTGGAGTGGTCCAATAAGCCCAGAGCACATGGTCGAGTTGCTCAACCCAGTTACCTTTGGCGTTGCCTAATCTGCGTTTAAGGGCTTTAAGGATTACCTTGTTTGCAGACTCGGCTTGGCCATTGGTTTGTGGGTGTTCGACTGAGGTGAAGTGATGCTTGATCTTTAAACCTGCTAAGAGCTCCCTGAATCTTCTATTAGTGAATTGGGTTCCATTGTCCGTGATAACGGATTGCAGAATCTCGAACCTGGAGACGATATTCTTATAGAAGAACTTTTGGACCTTAGTCGAAGTGATTGTGGCAAAGGGTTCTGCTTCAATCCATTTGGTGAAGTAGTCTACTGCCACCACCAGGAACTTGACTTGTCCTGGAGCAGGGGAAAAAGGACCGAGTATGTCAATGCCCAATTGGTAGAAGGGCCATGGGGCCGACATAGTGGTTAACTCGGAAGAGGGTTGATGGTGGATGGAGCTGTTCTTATGGCATGCTTCGCATTTTCGGACATAGTCCATGGATTCCTGAACCATAGTCGACCAGTAATATCTGGCTCTGAGAGCTTTTCTTGATAATGATCTTCCCCCTTGGTGATTTCCACAGCTGCCTTCATGTAGTTCATTCAAAATGTACTTGGCCTTATTATCTGTGACGCAGTTGAGTAAGGGGGTTGAAAATCCCTTCTTGTACAGCTTGTCTTTGATGACTGTGAACCGAGATGTGAGTCGTCTCAGTTTCTTTGCTTTCTTTTCATCTTCTGGGAGTGTGCCTGTTAAAATGTAAGATTTGATGGGGGTTATCCATGACTCACTCACTTCAATTGCTAGGATGTCAGCGTCCGAGATTGTTGGGGACGAGATGACTTCTTGTAGGACTGACTTGTTATTTCCCAGCTTTTTGGTGCTTGCCAACCTGGAGAGTATGTCGGCTCTGGTATTCTCATTTCTCGGGACATGTTGGAAGATGATCTCCTCGAACCTGTCACTTGACAGCTTTACTTTCTCCGAGTACCTTTGCAGCAATGGTTCCTTTGCTTGGTATTCTCCTTTGATCTGAGACACCATCAGTAGTGAATCACTGCATACTAAAACCTTCTTGGCTCCAACTTCTTTTGCCATTATCAAGCCGACAATGCACGCCTCATATTCTGCCTGGTTGTTGGAAGTGGAGAACTCAAACTTCAAAGATTTTTCAATTCAAACTCCACTGGGTCTCTCTAAGACTATCCCAGCTCCTGCGCCCTTTTTATTGGACGATCCATCTACGAAGACGATCCACTCAGAACTGGGACTATTTTCAGGGGGAGTCATCTCAGCAACAAAGTCGGCCAAGATCTGACTCTTAAGAGCAGTGCGGCCTTCGAAGTCAATGTCGAACTCGGACAGCTCTAATGCCCAAGCAATCATGCGACCAGAAAGGTATGGTTTGTGGAGGACGAGTCTGAGGGGTAAGTCGGTTCGCACTTTGATTTTATGTCCCTGGAAATAGTGTCGCAGCCTGCGGGCTGTGGTTAAGACGGCTAGAGCAGCTTTCTCAAGGTTTTGGTATCTCAACTCGGCTCCCTGAAGCGCTTTGCTGATGAAGTAGATGGGGTACTGGTTACGCCCTTCTTCTTTGATCAGAACAGAGCTTATGGCTTGATTGGTTATGGAGATGTAGAGGTAAAGCTGTTCTCCTAGAGCTGGTTTGACCAAGATGGGGGGATTTGCTAGCGTCTGCTTGAGGTGCTGGAAGGCGGCTTCACATTCACTGGTCCAGGTGAAGGATTTTCCTTTCCAAAGGATTTGAAAGAATGGGAGGGAGGTTGTAGCTGCCTTAGGGATGAATCGGCTGAGAGCAGTGATTCTCCCGTTGAGCTGTTGGATTTCTTTGATGCAGGTTGGACTCTTCATTTCTAGTACAACTTTACATTTGTCCAGGTTGGCTTCAACGCCCTTGCTGGTCAGGAGGAATCCAAGGAAGTGTATTGATGGGACGCCGAAGGAGCACTTCAGGGGGTTGAGTATCATGTTGTGCCTGGTTGTTGGAAGTGGAGAACTCAAACTTCAAAGATTTTTCAATTCAAACTCCACTGGGTCTCTCTAAGACTATCCCAGCTCCTGCGCCCTTTTTATTGGACGATCCATCTACGAAGACGGTCCACTCAGAACTGGGACTGTTTTCAGGGGGAGTCATCTCAGCAACAAAGTCGGCCAAGATCTGACTCTTAAGAGCAGTGCGGCCTTCGAAGTCAATGTCGAACTCGGACAGCTCTAATGCCCAAGCAATCATGCGACCAGAAAGGTATGGTTTGTGGAGGACGAGTCTGAGGGGTAAGTCGGTTCGCACTTTGATTTTATGTCCCTGGAAATAGTGTCGCAGCCTGCGGACTGTGGTTAAGACGGTTAGAGCAGCTTTCTCAAGGTTTTGGTATCTCAACTCGGCTCCCTGAAGCGCTTTGCTGATGAAGTAGATGGGGTACTGGTTACGCCCTTCTTCTTTGATCAGAACACAGCTTATGGCTTGATTGGTTATGGAGATGTAGAGGTAAAGCTGTTCTCCTAGAGCTGGTTTGACCAAGATGGGGGGATTTGCTAGCGTCTGCTTGAGGTGCTGGAAGGCGGCTTCACATTCACTGGTCCAGGTGAAGGATTTTCCTTTCCAAAGGATTTGAAAGAATGGGAGGGAGGTTGTAGCTGCCTTAGGGATGAATCGGCTGAGAGCAGTGATTCTCCCGTTGAGCTGTTGGATTTCTTTGATGCAGGTTGGACTCTTCATTTCTAGTACAACTTTACATTTGTCCAGGTTGGCTTCAACGCCCTTGCTGGTCAGGAGGAATCCAAGGAAGTGTATTGATGGGACGCCG
The DNA here is from genome assembly GCA_026901365.1 of Sesbania bispinosa. Taxonomy (NCBI): domain Eukaryota; kingdom Viridiplantae; phylum Streptophyta; class Magnoliopsida; order Fabales; family Fabaceae; genus Sesbania; species Sesbania bispinosa. The sequence continues at coordinate 236,446 of QLOH01000650.1, read as the reverse complement.
AAGGAGCGCTTCAGGGGGTTGAGTATCATGTTGTGCCTGGTTGTTGGAAGTGGAGAACTCAAACTTCAAAGATTTTTCAATTCAAACTCCACTGGGTCTCTCTAAGACTATCCCAGCTCCTGCGCCCTTTTTATTGGACGATCCATCTACGAAGACGGTCCACTCAGAACTGGGACTGTTTTCAGGGGGAGTCATCTCAGCAACAAAGTCGGCCAAGATCTGACTCTTAAGAGCAGTGCGGCCTTCGAAGTCAATGTCGAACTCGGACAGCTCTAATGCCCAAGCAATCATGCGACCAGAAAGGTATGGTTTGTGGAGGACGAGTCTGAGGGGTAAGTCGGTTCGCACTTTGATTTTATGTCCCTGGAAATAGTGTCGCAGCCTGCGGGCTGTGGTTAAGACGGCTAGAGCAGCTTTCTCAAGGTTTTGGTATCTCAACTCGGCTCCCTGAAGCGCTTTGCTGATGAAGTAGATGGGGTACTGGTTACACCCTTCTTCTTTGATCAGAACAGAGCTTATGGCTTGATTGGTTATGGCGATGTAGAGGTAAAGCTGTTCTCCTAGAGCTGGTTTGACCAAGATGGGGGGATTTGCTAGCGTCTGCTTGAGGTGCTGGAAGGCGGCTTCACATTCACTGGTCCAGGTGAAGGATTTTCCTTTCCAAAGGATTTGAAAGAATGGGAGGGAGGTTGTAGCTGCCTTAGGGATGAATCGGCTGAGAGCAGTGATTCTCCCGTTGAGCTGTTGGATTTCTTTGATGCAGGTTGGACTCTTCATTTCTAGTACAACTTTACATTTGTCCAGGTTGGCTTCAACGCCCTTGCTGGTCAGGAGGAATCCAAGGAAGTGTATTGATGGGACGCCGAAGGAGCACTTCAGGGGGTTGAGTATCATGTTGTGCTTTCGGAGGCGGTCGAAGACTACCTCCAAGTCGGCTACATGGTCGTCTCCATCAGCTGTTTTGGCGATGATGTCGTCTATATAGACTTCAACAATATTTTCCATCATGTCTCCAAATACTCTGGTCATCATTCTCTGGTATGTGGTGTCGTCATTCTTCAGGCGAAAGGGCATCATGGTATAGCAGTAAATGCCCCTGTCGGTAATGAAAGTCGTCTTCTCCTCATCATCTGGATCCATTGGGATTTGGTTGTAGCCTGAGTATGCATCCATGAAAGACAACCAACGGTATCCTGATGAATTTTCGACCAGTTGGTCGATGTTGGGGAGTGGAAAAGGATCTTTAGGACAGGCTTTGTTCAAGTCTGTGTAGTCTACGCACATCCTCCACTTTTCATTGGACTTCTTCACAAGGACGACATTGGAGAGCCAGGTAACATACTTGCATTCTCTGATGAAGTTGGCTTTGAGGAGCTCTTCCACTTGTTGGTTTGCTGCTTGCTGTATTTCCAGGCCGATTTTCCTCTTCTTCTGAGCGACCGACTTAACTTTGGGGTCAACAGATAACTTGTGGCAGCAGAAGTTTGGGTCAATGCCTGGCATGTCGGCTGAGGTCCAGGCGAACAAGTCCGAGTTTTTGGTGAGTAGCTCCTTCAATTTTTCTTCCATGGTGGGGTCCATGTCACAACCGATTTTGGTCATCTGTTCAGTAGTAGTTCCAATCTGGAAAGTTTTTGTTTTTGCAGCTGGCTCTATTCTGTCTCGTCCTTTTGCATCAATCTCGACTCTAGGGTCGAGATCGATCATGAGGACCTGCCCCCTGTGTGTTGGCTTTTCTTGCTGTTATGTGGGCATGGTGGTCAGGGCGGCGTTGTAACATTTCCTTGCCTCTTTGCGGTTTCCCTGGATTGTGATCACCTTGCCATCTCGGCCTGGGAACTTCATGACCAAATGCTTGGTGGAGATGACTGCTCCTAATGCATTCGGGGAAGGTCATCCTAGTATGGCATTGTACAGGCTAGGGCAGTTGACTATCAGGAACTTGGCTGAGATGGCTTTATTCTCGGCCTCTGTGCCGACCCTGAGTGTTGTTTGAAGGTATCCTTTGGGTTGGATCTTTTCTCCAGAGAAGCCTACCAGATCCCCTGAGTAGGGTAAGAATGACTCTGGGGGCAACAGTAGTTGGGTGTAGGTCCTGTAGAAAAGGATGTCGACTGAGCTGCCTTGCTCAACAAAGATGCGTCCGACGTCTCTATCTCCTATGAGGGATCGTATCACAAAAGGATCATGATGGTCTCCTACGTCATCAAAGAAGTCTTCGTCCGAGAAGGTGATGGTCGGGTTTGGGGGTCGTGTGGCCTTGGTCTGTGAGTCGGCCTGGTCGACATTGTAAACTTCACAGAGGTGTATCTTCCTAGAGTTGTTGGACGATCCTCCTCCAGCAAATCCCCCTAAAATCATGTTAATTCGAACCCTTGGTTTGGTCTGAGTTGTATTGCTGCTGGGACCGACATTGCTATCTTTGTTGTGGTCGTACTTCTTGGGGGAAGTGGAGAGCTTGCGCTTCTTGTCACTACCCCCTTCTGGGCTTTGGGATCTCTTGCGTTCTTCGTTCTTTCGATAGTCCCCCTGTGACCGATTTTTCTTTACATATCGAGAAAGTCGGTCGTCTCGGATGAGCTGTTCAATGAGGTCCCGCAGCTGTATGCACTCATTGGTGTTGTGTCCATATCCCTCATGGAAAGAGCAGTATTTGGATTTTTCCTTCTGAGCTGACGCCTTCAGTGGTGGGGGCTTTGGTATGTCGGCCAACTCAATATGCATCACTTCCTTCAGGATTTTGCCCGGGTTGGTGTTCAAGGAAGCATAGGAATGGTATTGACCCTTGGGGGCCCGACGTTGATCCTGTTGGTGGTGATGTCCGCCATCCTTTCCCTTATGTCGGTCGTAGTAAGAATCCCTGTCCTATCCTTGGTTGGTGTCATGCTTAGCGGCCCCAGCTAAGTGAGCTTCTCGTCCCACATATTTGTGTGAACGTTGTCTAAATTGCTCCATGGACCGGACCGGTTCTTCTGACAAGGAGACGACAAGCGGTGAACCTGGTGAGAGGGCCGACACGACGCACACAAGTTGGACATTCTAGGCTAGGTCCGGGATAAGGGCACATTCTTTATAGAATCGGGACAGAAAGGTCCTGAGGGGTTCATCCTTGTGCTGCTTGACTTTAGCCAGTGTGAACTGATCCTTGAGGATTTCAGTGGAGATGGTGAACCGTCCCAGGAAGGTGGACTGCATGTCATCCTATGAGTCTATGGATTCCAAGGGGAGGGTCTTGAACTAAGCTAAGGCTTCTCCTTTTAGTGTCCTTGGGAAAGAACGGCAAATGACGGCTTCGGGGGCGCCAATGAACAGCATCTCATTGGTGAAGGCGTCTAAGTGTTTGACCGGGTCTGTGGTCCCATTGAAGGTTTTATAGGGAGGGCACCTCTGTATTGTTTAGGTATCTCGACCCGGGCCAGTCTTTCAGAGAATGGGTACCGGAATGGGGCAGGCCCAATAGCGGACTTTGGTTGCTGAACCTCTTGCTGATCTCGGTCTGAATTAGGCCGGGAATGGGTTGTGGGTTGAGGTTGAGGGTTTACACTGCGCTCCAAGTGTCGGATGTGCTCTTCTAGGTGACTTACAGCCGGTTCTTCGACTGCTTTGTGGGGACGAGGTTCGCGGAATGGCTGCTGGCGCTGTTCCTGAAGTGCCTTGAGTTGAGCCTCAAGATGACGAATTACATCGTCTCACGGGTCGGATTGGCGATCTTCCTCACGTGGACCAGTTTCGTTCTGAGGGTGTGATGTTCCTTCTGTTAGTATATGCACTAGAGACCTATATGTTTTTGAACATCCATCAGTTGTTTCATATTATTATTTTATAAAGGCATTTCATTTTATTAATTCTTTTAGAATATAATTATTGTCCTTAGAATAGTAAGCTTAAACTTCATAAGAAATCAAGTAGATGACTTGATCGTGAGATCTTATGAAGAACTATTCTTAAAATAGTCCCTAGTCAAATATCATCTTAGGACAAAGATGCATTTAGACTAGTATGTGAGTTCATTGATGATCGCATCTCACAGATCATGGATATGAGATATCATGTGCTCACATAGGTACACGATAAAAGTAATGGTGTACTGGACAGACCCACCTTAAGAACGTTGCATGGGTTGTTACATAAGTGTCATGAACGTTTCTTAAATTGATAAATGTTATATAAAGTCCTTTGACCTGAAATCACTACGATTCCTACATAAGGAATTATGTGTTTTGAATATCATCAAACGTTGCCTGTAACAGGGTGATTATAAAGTTGGTATTTGGACATATAATAAATTATGTGGTGGAATGTGAGTGCCCTAGATGGGATTTGTCCCTCCTATGTAACAGGAGTTATATCTATAGGCCTCTTGATAAAGTGAGACTGCAAAATGCATGGCCATGCTCAGGAGGATAAACATGAGATGTTTATTTTCTGTATAGTCTACTTGGGGATCAAGAAAATATATAAATTGAACTATACAAGGTTGACACAATCCATACCCTTGTGTTCAATTAGATATTTGGTCAAAGGGACATACAATATAAATTATTATCATAAAATAGGATTTATCAAAGTTATTGATAATCTCAATATTTGGATAGTGATGTGTTGCTAGATACCGCTCACTATTTATGATATTAAATATAAAAAGGGTTTTATTTTAATATTATAACCAAATATTAAAAGCCTATTGGGTCACACGCATGCAACAAGCCACTAGGAAAGGATAATAATTCTAATTTAATTTAATTAGAATTATAACATAATGGGCCAGACCCATAAGTGTGAGGGTTAAGTGAGTGAAGGGTAAAACCCTAGCCACCACTCTATAAATAGAGCATAAGATGCATTACCCCAGATACACATGAGCAATTGCTTTTTACTTTCTAAGGCTACTAGCAGAGCTGAGGAAGGTTTCCTAGTCCGGCTGTTGGCATGGATACCAATAGAGACTAGGCTACTCTTGCCTCGTTTATAATCCTAATAAGGTACGGCATTTCGTTTCAATATGATTCGTGTTTTCGCAAAACGATTATTTCCGCTGCACCCTGACCACATGCTTGATTCCCTTCAGGTTAAGTTGTAGAGAAATGTCGTTCCTATCTCTCGAGGGCGAGGATCATTCTTATCTCTTATATAAGAGATTAGGATTCCAATTAGAGTGAATATCTTTCCCTATCAAATATCAATTCGAAAAAAAAAAAATCATCGTTAATGAAAAATAAAACAACAATGATACTTTTTTACGTCACAACAACAATAATGAAAATCGATCATGCATGTAGAAACTAGAAAATACATCCTTAACATTATTTCAAAATTGTATACCATTATGTAATAATTGTGTACAAAAAGTTGGTAACAATTTGTTTTTTCAGTTTCCCATCCATATGATGTGGGGTTCTTTTAACTTTTTAAGAAAGAAAAAGATTCAAATTAACAATTTAGTTTTTTTAAGCAAAGAAGTTGATTGATAAAGAGTAAAAGAGTACTCTAACCCAAAATATAAAAAAGTAAATTAACAATTTAGTTCATTGTTATTTTCTATCAAAGGGGTTGTGTGACTTAGTTGATAATGTTGACTGAAAATATAAGAAGAGCTCTTGGGTTCGATTTTCCATAAACATACTCCATGAAGGGTGACGAGCACTAACATGTGATCCACACAAAATAAATAGATATTAGTTATAAAATTATTATAAATTTATCTAAAATTTAATACATATAAATATCACATGATTTATAAATTAGATTTATTAAATTCATATTTTATAAAAAATATTAATAAAATAAAATTAAGAATATGTATAAGTGAAATTTGTAATTTTTTTTAGTTAGAATCCGTTGACACCAAGTGCCAAACTTTTTGTAAAATGTGAATTTGATCAATCTAACCGTTGAATTGAAAGTTACTATAAAGTAGATCAAGTTTATAAAATTTCATAAAAGCTAATTGAAACTTCATCAAACTAATTTATTTTAACGTACGTATAATATATTTTACAAATATAAGTAAAAATTCACTATTAGATAATATATATACCTACAAATTAAATGTCAAAATTACCTGAAATTTGATATACATGATCATGAAGGTAATATATAACATGTTTGTTTTAAATTCAACTCAAACAAAACCATGGATCCAAATTTTTTTTTTGAAAAAAAAAACTGATACACAAAAGCGAGCTTAATAGTTAGGGCCGGGATCCTCTCCAATTTTTTTAAACCGGAGAGTATCCAGTTTTCCAATTCAACAGCTGTGGTGTTTTTTCGATAACTTTTTATTTTTATTTTTTAAAAATCAACGGCCAAGATCTCGTCCCATTATTTATTTACGGGAGAGGATCCCGGCCGTGATATATAGTTAATAGAGACCTTATTTGGTGATAGGAATGATCGAACATTGATTTTGATTGAACTGCTGCTACTTTGGGGTTGCGTGTCATTCACAACCACAATGACCTCAACGACTGTCGTTTTCCGTTACCTTCTTAGCCATCGTAACTTGGTTATTTGGTAAGCAATCTTTTATCTCCTTTTTAAATATTGAATAAAGGATTGGGACAATTATCTCTTTATGCTATATTTTTATTTTATGTAAAACAAAGAATTATTAAAAATAATAATATTAAATAATAACGGAGTTAATTTAGCAAATGATCAGAATTGAAGTTTGGGCAATTTGTAATTTTTTTACGAGATTGGGCAATTTGTAATTTAATTAGTACTATGAAGTTTGGGTTAGTTGGCTCCCATATAAAACGATATATTTTGTTTAAGGTTTTTTATTTGCATTAAACTTATGTAATCTAAATTTTTTAATACTAAATTACATTTCCCCTTGATTAATTTAAAAGTTACTATAACTTTAAATTTTCATGTATTGAGGTGGGAACAAGTCAGACCGTTCGTCAAGGGTTTGGCCTACATGAGGTCTAGGTCAGGCCAATTTATTAAATAGATCAAGCCAAGGTTTTTTTAAAAGCCTATATAGGAAAATATGCAGGTTTCAGGTTATTAAAAAAGTCTTTTGAGTCTACTAGCAAAGACGGATCCAAAGGAGGGGAGCCAGGGCCTTGCCCCCCTTCTTGTTCCTTAGTAATTAGTATTGTTATTAACATAAAAAATTTAAATGTATTATTATGTAAAAATTATGTTTAACTATTAATTCATACATATTTGATATCAAATATATCAAATTTTACCAACGAGGGTTGTTTCAAGTGGTACATGCTTGATTCCCCTTAAGTAAGGTCTCGGATTCGAGTCTTGTGGATGGAAAAAGATCCTGACTGGGAGAGCTAGCCCCACCATAATGTGGATGTTCCCGGCTCGAACATGATTGCCTCCCGTGGAGGATACCTGTGGTTAAACCGAAAAAAATATATCAAATTTTGTTTTATTATTGATATCACACTGTAAGAATATAAGAATATTATGAAAAAATTATTTACAATATATTATAAATTGTTTTAATGAAACTCCTTAAACTAGTAACTTATAAACAATTTCGGCCCCCATTTAAATCATTTTTGGATCCGTTCCTGCCTACCAGGCCGATTCATTTAACTAAATATAAATAAAATACTAATATTTTTTTTATATTGCTATTACTATTATAAAGATTTCTATTATATCGTCTTATAATTATATACTTATTAACTTGTGTAAAAATATAAGTATGTTGTCTTACATAAAAAACTTGGGCTTATAAGTCTATTCAAATATATGCTTATGATATATCCAAGTACCTTACTATAAAACAAACTTATAAGCAGGCTTTCAAGCCATGTCAGACTTTAAATAAGCCAGACTCAGACCATGAAATAAAGCCTACATCAGGTAAACAAGTTAGGCTTAGGTCAGACTCAAGCTTTCATTCTTTTGCAATTTATTTAAAAAAAATTATCTTTAATTACTACTAGTTTTGTAGTAAAAAAAATATAATCAATTTTAATTAGAAAAGCCCTATGGACTATGTGCTAGTCAATAAAATTATTTCAGTGTGTTTGTGTTTGGTAAGGTAATTTTTTACTATTAGTTTTTTAGTAGTTTTTTCGAGAAACTACTTGAGATAAATTTTTTTAAGAAACTTTTATTTTCAGCTAATAACTGAAAATTTATTATAACTTTATCTCTTAATAACTTTCATTCATAATTATTTAATAATTAATATTCTTATAAATAATTTTATCATTTTCAATTAATTTTATCAACAATCAATGGTTCAAGTGGTACATGCTTGTTTCCCCTTAAGTAAGGTCTCGGGTTCGAGTATTGTAGATGGAAAAAATCCCCACTGGAAGAGCTAGTCCCACCATAATGTTGATGTTCCCGGCTCGAACAGGATTGCCTCCCGTATGCACTAACACTAATTATATTTACCAAATGCACTAACACTAAATCAACGGGGGTTGGTTCAAGTGGTACATGCTTGATTTCCCTTAAGCAAGGTTTCGAGTTCGAGTCTTGTGGATGGAAAAAATACTCATTGGGAGGGCTAGCCCCACCATGATGTGAATGTACCCGGCTCGAACAGGATTGCCTCCTGTGGAAGATACATGTGGTTAAAAAAAAAAATGCATTAACACTAATCATTACTAACATAGTTGGAATATGAACGGGTCGGGCTTGAACCAATGTTCAAAATAATTGGACATTGATAGATTGGGGAACTGATATGGGCATAGTCCTAACTCCTATAAACGGGGAAAGATATCGTGCTTAACGGTTGGATGGCTATTGTAGTCCAAGTACCATTCTGAACCTAAACTCACGATTTTGAATTATATATCGTCATTAATTAATTAATTTTATGAAAATATTGGATGCTAAATAAATGTATTGCTTTTCTGTTGAAAAAAAAAGAAGAATCGTTCGACTTCGATATGTCACGCATAATATATAACATAACAAGGACTATAGCCATACGCCCATACACCAATAATCGATGTAGGTCTTAGCTTCCGTTTGGTTTAGATTTTAAACCATCCGGAATCAATTCTGCAGAATTGATTTTAAATCACTTACATCCAACATACTTCGTAAAGCGTGCATCCTCCATCTCAACCATTCATTTCTAGAATCAATTTTATTCAACTGTAAACCAAACGGATCCTTAATCAACTTTTATTTATTGAGTAGTACATGCTTGCAAGTGGCAATTGCGTTACAACTTTGTAAGCTTACTAATTATTTCCACTTTTCATGCTTATCAGGTATAATGGTTTTGCTGTCCCTGCATTTGCTAGTTGCTACGCTAGCTGATAGACCCAAACCCAATATTTGTTATACCTACGTCACTTCATTTTAGTTTCATATTTATTTCCCATAATAGTTGTATTGATTTCTTGCTTGCTTAATTTTTTTTGTAACTAGAAATAAAAAGTCCACAAGAATTAAAAGATATGTTGCCTTTATAATATGAAATACTATCATCTATTATGATATCATCTTTTTTTATTTGTTTTTACTTTGATTATTTTACTTATTTATTTATTTTAATTTGTTCATTAATGTATTGATCTTACTTCATTTAAGTTCTTGTGGTTTATTGTTTGGTTTGTGAGAGTTCGAGACTAATGAGGGCGGAGAGTGATCATCGATGCAAAGAGGCACGAATAAGGAGTGACTCTTGACAGACTTTTAAGCAAAAGGACACATGAATGAACCGAGTCCACACCCAAATGAGAGTGATCCAGATGCTATGCAGGTATGAGATCGTATAATTGAGGATAACTTAAAGAAAATTGTTGTAGAGAACTGTACCAACAAGATGCATCTTCTTTTTGGAAGCCCTTAACATAAGAACTTCATAATTAAGCGTGCTTGACTTGAAACAATTTGGAATTGGTGACCCCCACATCACTCCTGCAAGCGGCTCGAGATGCTTTACACGGTTCCTTTAGGTCTTATTCAATTTATATGAATTTCTTATTTCTATTCCATAAAGGAAGTTTTAATTAATAAAAGAAATTTTCAAAAAGAAAAACTCTTAAAATTAGCACAAATACTAAAACTTAAAATATTGCATAGGTCTTATATGTAGTTATGTTATCTTATATCTTACATCTTATGCAATATCATGAATTTCTTTTCAATTAAATTTATCTTTTTGAAATTCTTATAATAATTTTCAAAACTTATTAATAATTTTTTATGTTAACCATGGCATCCTATTTCCAGCAGAATCATGCTTGAGATTTATGCTTGAGATCCAAGACTAAGAGTATGTTTAGTACGGATCGAACCCAAAAGCTCTTCCTACAATTTTGGCATGTGTTATAATTAACTACTCCTTATGTCCCTTATTATAAAACTCTTCCAACTGTTTCATATATAATTTAAGAAAAGTTGATTAATGCATTAATTTTTTTTAAAAATTATATAGCATTCCAAATATACTCCTATTTAAAGATCGCTATACTTTACGAATATTAATTGGAAGACTCCAAAAGTCAGTTTCCAATGATTTAGTTGAACATGTCGGTAAAACTTCATTAATTATTCACATTGATCAATATATGTGGAATTAAAAAGAGTTAAACATTAATGAAGAACAAATATAAAAGAAAAATGATTAATTCATATAAAAATTTGTAAAAAGTCTTATATTAAGGGACACCCAATTTTTTTTTAGAAAGGATCCTATAATTAGGGGAGGGAATAAGTTAAAACCTTTAGTTGCTAATAATTTATAAAGTATTAACTTTGAGATAATTATTTTAAAAGGAATAATATTTCAAAGGTAGTAGTACAGTTATATAAGTTTTCACACACTCCTGACTCCCAATTGACCTTATTTTTTTTTTTATAAAAAAAATTCAATTTCAAGATCGCTAATTAGTTTCCTAAAGCAAAACGACTATAAAAAATTTAATTAGCTCAACTCAACGTGATCCTGTGCAAGTTGTGACACCCACTAGTCAAAATTTTTGATTCCATATCCATAACACTTGTATGGAGGTTATACTTTATAGAGACGTGAATTTTCATGCTAACAAATAGCACACGCATTCGCGAAAGAGCAATTGCAAGTGGCAGCATTTTCGAATCTGAATAGATAGATGATGTCCAGTTATGTTTGTCCATGGATCTGCATTAAATTCCCAATCCTCCTTCTCAAGTGTCTTAGCAGAACTTTGCACTATATTATTATATATACCCTTAAGATGAGAAGCAAGCAACATGTTCTACTTTTTCCTATAGTAACTACTCCATAAAATCAAAGTTTTAAAAAATTAAAATAGTTATGTGCTGCTTATTGGAGTTATAAATACCTTCATCTTATTACAGAGTAGTGGCTTCATAAGCAAATGATGTGAAGCAAAGAGCAAGGAGAGAAAGAAGAAACTTAAATTGGGGCAAAGTCATTATGATATTTATGAATAAATGACTATATATAGGGATGAAGGAACCAATGTTAATGTAGGAGAATACATATATTTAAGCTAGAGATAATAACAGTTTCTTGTATGTTGAGGATATGTATTTAACAACTGATTCTTTTCCTCTTTGTTTTCTCCCAATTTGCTGTTAACATTTGACAATGTAAAAAAAGAGCAAGTTGTTGAGTGTGTACACGAGATTATAGTGTTTAACAACTATATATAGAAAAAAGGGTTGTCAGAAAATAGTATATTAGTACATTGTTATATAATATACTACAACATTCATATAGATTCAGTTGCTTATTATGTATTTGGCATCAAGTCTCCTATTGAACATGAAGATATTATTTTACTACCTGAGTACCAGTACTTTTTATCCTTAGTTAATTAGTTGACAAAAGGAAGAGCTGACAATGAAAAGAGAGGAAAAATAAATAAACACCAATGGCAATGAGTCAATGACATACAAATTGTAACTTTGTCAGAGCTATGAAGCTTCATTAAATTGGGGAAATAAAGAAATTGAGGAATTTCCCTCACCCGTTTCTCTCTGAGCAAAAAGAGAAGGTATGGATTTAACACGTTATTATGGTTAGTTCTGAGCAGTGTAGTGAAGAAAAAAAAATAGTATCTGATAAGTCAAAGAAAAATGAGATGGCCCAAAGCTGTTTTAATGAGAGAAGACTAGAAATGTGTAATAAGTAGCAGTGATACATGTTTTATAGGCGACTCTTAAGGGGAACACCTACGAAATTTCATCAAAGTTTTTTTACTTTATCAATTCCTTTTTTAAAAAATCCAACATATTATAAGTACTTATTATTTGACTGTTTAAAGTTTTATAAATTCTTCTTATACATTTTATTGAGAACTACAATATATGAATGAAAGACTGGCTGAAAGTATAAGATATATCATTTACAATAAGTGATGAAACTTCTATAGATTATTTAATCACTTTTCTCCCAATAAAAAGAATCCTTGTTGACAGAATATAGATCTGTATCAGACATAAATGCTGCAGTTTCATCTATTGACATGCTCTCTTCTTGAGACTCAGGGGTCTCATTTTTTTCTCTCTGCCGGTAATACTGTTGGATCACCTCCTTGCCTTCAAACACCTGGTTTGTGTCTGGCACCACATCTTGAACAACAGTTTTGCCTTCAAGCATGCTTACCACTGAGGACATGGTGGGCCTTTGCATTGGAGAAACTTGTGTGCATAGAAGGGCTACATTGATCATGACCATTACTTCCTCTTTTTTGAACTCATCACCCAACCTCTCATCAACTAGTTCCATTATATTACCTTCTTCTTTCAAGATATGCACCTGACAAAACAAAATACAACCAGGAACTTAATTCTGACATTAATATGCTACTTAAACTATTAAACAACCAATTGAATTTAAGGTGAAAAGATATCTGTAAAGTATCTATAAACACAACCATTTTGCATGGTCAGGCAAACTAGAAGTTTAAAAAATTAGCAAGCATTGATGATACTTATATGGATACCTTGTTGGAAAATACAGTAGTTTTCATTAAATTACAGTAAGCGCAAATTGTTTTGTTGTTCAAAAGTGCCACTAGATGAAAATTGCATGAGATCTTTAATGAAGCTTTTACACAATGAACACAATCTTCCTACATATTGGGAGAATAAGATAGGCAAGAAAGCAGGAGATTATGAGTGCATCAATTACCCAATCAACAAGAGAGAAGCATTCTTCCTTTGGCCAGTTCATGGTGTTGCTCTTCCCACTAACAACTTCCAAGGCAACGACTCCAAAACTATAAACATCTACTTTCTCAGTCAAATAACCATGCATTGCATACTCAGGAGCCATATATCCACTACAGTATTGAAAATTCAAATATTAACCAAGAGAATATATTTCATAAAGTCATAATAAGCATGCTAAACTCTGGACCTCCCTTTCCTTCCCCCTCAGAGTGTAATCGCACATACAAAATAACAAATATCATATAAAAAATCAATATATGAGAACTCACTAAGTGCCAGCTACTCGGGTGGTTATGTGGCTATAACCCTCTTCTTTAAGTTTGGCCAAGCCAAAATCAGATATCTTTGGATTGAGATCATTATCAAGTAACACATTAGTGGCCTTGATGTCCCTGTGAACTATCTTTAGCTTTGATTCTCCATGGAGGTAGGCCAAACCTCTAGCAATACCAACACAAATCCTCTGCCTTGTTGACCAATCTAACATCAATTGACCTTTTTCCCGGGCTTCATTTCCAATTGTCAAAGAGATTAGACAAAAGAGCCATAGATTATGTATATACAAGATTGTAGAGTATTATCTAAAGAGCTACCAAACTTGAAATACAAAGAAAAAAATTACCAAACAAAGCACGAGCAAGGCTATTGTTTTCCATGTATTCATAAATCAACAACAATTGATCTCCCTCCATACAACAGCCATAGAGCTTAACTAGACACGGGTGTTGCAAAGCAGAAATCATGCCAATCTCATTTATAAATTCACGATTCCCTTGATTTGATTTAGAAGAAAGCTGTTTAACTGCTATGATGGTGCCATCTGAAAGAACACCCTGTATTTCCAGGATTGGTATATATATTGGGAAGTTCAAAAGAAGCAACAACAATAATATATCTTCCAATGATATTCAAATGAAAGTATTGATAGTCAAGAATACCTTGTAAACAGGACCAAACCCTCCTTCTCCAATCTTAAAGGCAATATCGAAGTTGTTAGTTGCTGCTCTGATTTGCCGTAAGGTAAATAAGCCAGTTTGCAAATCTAAACCCCTTAGCTCTGTTAGTTGAAGTAAAAAAAAACATATAAATAAAATCAGAGAGATCTGTTGGGTAACTTCCATATCATTACATTTGGTAGAATAGAAATTATTGTACACATAATGACATCATTGAATACACAATCCATATGTTGTCTGTATGTGTTTGCAAGATACAAGTGAAGTAGACAAATTCATATGTAGACCAAGGCACAAATTTTGGTTGAGGGAAAGGGAACAATCTAGTTTGTCGCAATGTCTTATAAACAAATTTGAGTTTAAAAATAAAGCATTGTGGTTTAAACCTTGCTATTACTTAGAGTCATTCAAGAATTAGATACTTTTGGGTTTAAGTTAAGAGGAATGCTAGCAATATACTCCTTTTAACACACTATTATTTGTCCATTTCTCTAAAAAGTCAATTTAGTTTCCTCATAAATAGATCACTTTTTAGAGAGTGTATAGATAGCATTTCTCCTAAGTTAAGTACCTGTGTTGGTCCTTTACAATACAAACATATATGTCATCGATAAATAGATCAAAATGGTCCTTTAATGTCACACTTTAACATCCAATTAGTCCTATTGGAAGACCAATTTGATGTCAAAAAATGAAACTGAATGACCAATTTGATGTCAATAATTGACATTAAATAACCACTTCGATGCACTTATTATTGGAGGACCATACTAATGACTTTTATATTTTCAAAGGATATTTTTATACTTTTTACGTGGTAATAATTTTAGTATAAAAATATATTAATTTGACACGATATTGAATAGCATTCTAGTTTTTAAAAACTCAAACTTTGTATATGCTTTCTGACAAAATATTTATCAAAATGTGTATAACAACTAAATTTTACAAAAATAATAAACACACACACACATATATATATCATGTTATGTATGAGTCTTACAATTTCATTAAGAATAATTATACAAAATGGTGAACATGTGAAACGTTTCTATATATTGATGATATATATCAATTATCAAGTGATTCACCCAATCACTTTTTAGTTTTAATCACCAAAACTATGATATTTGGTCACTATTTTTGTTCTTGGGTATAATTTAAACAACTAAACATATTTACAATATGAGACAATGCTGAAGTTATCTTAACCATATTATCATGTAAATGTCCCAAAAATTAGTATCATGTAAACATTTTTCACCAAAATACACTCTTCTGAATTATTTTTTGAGATTCCTGATGTCCCATTACTAAAACTGCTTGATGCATTTAAAGGGATTTCCCAAACCTTGATCAATCAATCTTGCCCCCTCTCTTCACTTCTAAATTCAACGTTCTATGCTTGTAAAATCTCAATTTATGCATGAAAATTCCTGATTGTTTCAGCAAACATTTTGGTGATAATGATAATTATAGTAGCTACTTAGTTCTTACCTCTTTCTAATGAACCTTTCTGTCGTAAACATCCTCTCCACCAAGCTATACCAAATACTATGATGATAACAAGTGCTCCAGCAACTACAATTGCAACAATTGACCGCACAGGCATGCTTCTTCCATTTTCCACTGGGGGTGTAAAGTCTGCTTCATTATGATATAAGAGATTTACATATATATATTAGATTAGATGATGAGGGTAATGGAAGAAGAAAGAAAACCATGGAGAAGCAGAACTGACCAGGATCAACAGATATAGCTGATATAAGAGGACCATGTACTGATCCAAACGGGATACCAGTTGTCCCTTTCCCGGCCCAATGAAAGCGGATCTCCAAGGTATTACTAGGCACACTAGCAGTGAACTTTTTTATGATTGCCTTACCAACTCCTCCTGCTTCTTTTGCAATATTAAAATCCTTCAGCACTAACTTTCTCTGCAATACTTCAATTCAAACACAAATTGTTCATGATGTTCAAAGAGCTTTTGTTCAAAATTCAAAATTAAACTTGTGGTTGACAAAGGTAAAATGATGAAATCATGCACCTGAATATAGATGTCAAAGATACGCCTTCCGAGGCTGGAATATGATTGATCATCACTGAACATTATCTCAGCAAAATGGAGATTTACTGTGTAGTTTCCATTTCCCAGGCAAAATCCATAATATGTGAGAGAAAGGGGAGACACACGTGCATCCATATACAGTTCACCATTGTCCATAGCAGGCTTAGTTGAATTAGACCAGGTATAGTAGTCTATGCGGCCGCTATCAAAGAAGTGACCTGTGTTGCTAACTGCCCAGTTTGATCCAGTCCGGTAAGATGTTGCAGGCCCGGCTTCATTTGAATCATCATCATATGTCGTTCTTTCATTAGAATTTATGAGCTTTCCACCACAATTTATATGGAGAGAGTACCAAGCTGGGATAACAAAATAAAAAACAAGCCCAATAAGATGATCAAATTACAAACAGCCATAAAGATATTACTTTTGCATTTTCTTTTTTTGGACAATTAAGGCGAAAACAAGGGAGTCAGGTTGAGTTTTACAATCCTGAGTATAGGAAACTGGTTATTTTTTGTTCCTAACTTTCAGTATGACATGACAGCCAGATGATGATGCATGAGTATTAAGATTAGCACCAACTTTCCACTCTTTTAGAAGAATAATACAGGAAACAATGGAAAATCCTTGAGCATGAATACCATGTACATAGTGAAATGAAACACAGTCTTGGAAGCAAATTTGAGTTTTCCAACCAAAATTTTTACATTTTTTACTATGTAAGTCATCCATGGTTACATATTATTGAAAAATCTTGCACCTCATAGAACAATGAGATTAGTACGAAAAGTATACATCAAGAGTGACCAAAATTAAAATAAAATCCATAATAGCTTTAAGTGGCTCTGTTATCTTCCTGTAATCACAAAATGTAGATCTAATTTCTTGTCAATCATTAATAAGTACTCCCAAAGAAGGGGGAACCTGGAAAAATGGACCATTCACAATCGTTACTAGTGAGGTTGTTTAAGTGACCAACTCATGCTAACATGGCATGCTCAGTTATATGATAAATATGATATTTCATTTCTTCAATTTCCTACCATCTTTTTACTCCAGCAGTTAGGTTTAGAGTCTTAAGACAAGATCTTGATATGCAAGTATGGAAATCTTTGGGAAGATAACCTCCACAGAAATAAAAATAAAAATGAACAAGTTAAGCACTGACAAGATCTTAATAGTCTGTAGGAAATCCAAGACAAACAACTTACTTTTAGGACAATTAGTGTTTCCCAAACATGGAACCATTCCCCTGAGACAAAAATGGAGGTGGCATAACAAGTCAGGATAATCACATTACATTATAATCAGTATAAGTTATACACGTAGATAAAAATAATGCAGCATCAGTAGTATAAAACTTACGAGTTATTTCCCCTCAAAGATGATGCAAATAAGTTCCTAAGGCACACAGTAAATGTCCAAGGCTTAGATAACTTCTTAAAATTTCCAAATACAAAAAAAAGGTATGATAGATTCTTACACAGTTCCCTGTTGACATGTCAACTGATCTGGGTTATTGATGCTCAAGTTGTTATATGATAGATCTCTGTGTCATTTTGTGCAATGGATTCAGAATTACAGATGGAACAGAAAACCTATATGTAACACTTTGTGGTGCAGAATATCTAAAAATAATGGTGTGATAATATACCATGCAAAAATAAAATATTAAACTCAATAAATCATATAAGCAGCATTTGAAGGATTACTCACGTGTAGTCTGGTCTAGCTATCCAGTTGGGAAGTGGTCCAGTAAAATTGTTTCCTGTTAAATATCTAGGAAAAACAATATAAAGAAGTCAATTTATAGAACTCACCAGTTATTGATGAACCATCAAAGTGGTAAGTACTTGTAAATTAAATCCTTTTCCAAAATAATTAAGATGGTCTTCAATGATCTTTTATTGACTTAACCATGTAAATATTTATTTTAATCCAGACTAGATCATAGATCAATGACAATAAGAAAGAACTAGTTCTATGTTGTCTTCTCTCTCATTATAGATTTTCCTATTTTCTAATTTGTTTCAATATGTTTTCTCAGTAAGAGGTATAGACATGATTTCTCACGGTACTTTTAGAAGTATATATTTATTGAACTGAACTAAAATGAAAATGATTGACATGGACTTGAAAAGGAAATATAATTTGCCTACAAAAACAATCAAATTCACTTTTTTGTTTTCATATGTGTGTTTGTGTGTGTGTATCTAAAAATCAATGCATTATAAATTTATAAATTCTTTCCATTTTGTTGCAAACAAGTCAACCTTCTCCCAATCAATTTAAATCACACTAGGTTATACAGGTATCTTTAAGAATCCAATTGGTTTTACATGTTTAGCTAGCCATCCAGTGCAGACCTGAAGTTTATAACTTGGTCTATACAAGTAACAAAGGTAAAACAGTTTTATTGACTGATTCAAACTGCTGGTTACCACTTTCCTTATCAGAATCCTATATTTATGTGATTGTTTAGAATTATTGAGGACTTCTATAATGTCCAGGGGAAGAAACTCAACTATAAATCCCCACTGAATCATTGTCACCAAATAAAATTGAATAACAACACCAAACAATCTACAAAATATATGTCCGCATTTTGGTGAGATCATAAAATCACATTGGAAACTAAATTAGAAAATTTCTTACAGTATATTCATGTTCTCTAGGCCACCCAAGATGTTCGGAATCTGTCCACTTAATTTGTTAAAACTGAGGTCTCTGAAAAAGAAATTATGTCCAGAATAGGTAATATTTAAGAGAGAACAAATAGTTTCAGAAGAGCAACATGAAAAGGTTTACTTCCTATAATGCAATAAATGGAAGAAGTATATCAATGCTCTTCACCAAATATTGAGTACAAAATACAACAGTTATAAATAGTTCTAAGTACATATAAATAATGCAAGAAACTCCTGAACATAGCACCGACCAGATAAAATTGAAAAGAAATAAAGCATCACTTACAATGATCTTAAATTAGTCATATTTCCAAGAAATTCAGGAACAGTTCCTATAAGATTGCAGCTCCTCAGTACTCTGGGAACAATTCGACAATATGTAAATTTGTGAAAGCAAAAAGGCATTAGCATATCCTCTTTCTAAAAGCGTTTTCTTATTGAGGCATGTAACTTAAAAAATTGAAAATGAGAAACTGTAATAATAATCAAAGCATTTTACTCACAGTGTTTGCAAATTTGTCAAGTTATTAAGCTGCGGAAAATAAGAATCTGCTCCTTTCAGGTCACTAATTCTCCTGCATAACATATCTCAAGCATCATAAAACACACAATACGAGAGCAAATTAAATTCTGAAACCTTGGCCAAAATCAAAATCACCATACTTACAAGTCAGTGAGGTTTTTTAGAAATGAAATTCCAAAAGGAATTGGGCCACTCAAGCCACTCCCTTGCATCACCCTGTCTTGATAAAAAACCATTCCTTTGTTAAACCAAAAAATAATATGCAATTCACTTAGAAAAAAATGAAGATATGAAAAATTTCACAAGAAAGGAATGGTTCACACAGCCTCTCCAGACTTGTCCAGCTTTGAATGAAATTAGGTATGGCTCCAGAGAATTGATTGTCGCTGAGTCGACTGCATTATAAGAAGGTAAGTAGCAAAGAAATTTTACTTTTGATATGAAACAAAAATGCAGTGAATGTAATTCAATGTAATAAAAGAAAAATCAAACTTACAGGTGCTTTAGCGTAGTGAGCTTAACAAATGTTGCAGGTAAATTTCCAGCAAAATAGTTGGAGGTGAGAAGCCTATAGTAAAATTGAAATTTGGAATATAAGGCATAGGGACTATGATTCTCTAAAGAGTAGTGTGAACTTTACTAAATAAAGTCTGGAATGGAATAAAAATTTCTAGGTTTTTATAAAATACAAACAACTTATATCAATCTTTGAAATTGGAAATAATTTTCTCATCAATGATCATCTAATCACTTTAAATCAATCAACCAAATGGAACAGAACAGAGCAATTGTAAATTTCAAGTCACACAAAGGGCTTACAGTCTTTCAAGCTGGGGAAGATTCCCAAGCTCTGGAGGAATTTTTCCAGATAATTGATTGAACTCCAGGACCCTATGCATTTCAAGTTTCAAACTTTAATTTCCTTTAGAATAATTTTGAAAATGGGAAAATTTCTATGTGGATGACCACAAACTTACAAACTTTTCAGGGTGGTGATGTTTCCTAGTTCTTTTGGGATTGGACCCGTTATTCGGTTTCCATGAAGGGAACTGCCAAAAATAAGAGACATGTATAACTAACTTAATGTTTCATGAACTCAACAGAAGAAGGTTATATTAAAAAAATGTAAAAATGATTATAAAACAAGACCCATTTGTCAGAATCATATATTATTAATTGGAATTAATCAAAAAAAAGGAAAATAAAATGACAGGAAATCAGAGAAAGGGTGAGGGAGAGAATACATGTTGACAAGGTTCATGGAGCCCCATTGTGGAGGGATTGTACCATTAAGGTAGTTGCGCGTGAGGTCACTGTATCACATTAAGAAAAAGAATCAAACAAGTGGAAGATAAAAATGGCATAGTCATAGACATGCAAATTTAGCAGATAATAAAGTGTGGACATACATGTCTTGGAGGTAAGGCAACTTCACCAGTTCACTTGGGAGTGTGCCCGTAAGATTTTGAGACTTGAGAACACTGTACGATGATTATTTTTCCAAACACGAAAATCATGAGTAAAATATAGAAAATCTTTATTAGAAGCTTCTCTAACACAAGCAAATACGTTAGACTTAAACCGCAAATAACTAGAAATTGTTTGGCATAAAGTAACTAGGAATATTAATTTAGAAAATAACTTTTTACTTTACAAAAAATAACACTTCTAAAACTGATGAAGTGCACGTTTGATTTTTATTATTTCTTAAGAAAAACATTTTTTCTTATTAATAATATTTTGATTAAATGATTCTAAATAGAAAATAAATTTGTTGAAATATACCTAATAATAAAAAGTTATGTTTTAATTTATAGAGAACCTTTAAATTTATTTATTAAAAATATTAAATTGACCCAATTTTAAATATTCATTTTTAAAAATTAATTTTTAATAATTCTAGTTTTAAAAGTTATTGCCAATATTTGAATGAAATTACGCAAACGTATCCATAGATTTTTTATTAGTGATTTCTTTGTAGAATTGAATTCTATTTTTTTTTGGTATAAACAACTTGTTATATGTATATAATTAGCATGACTTAAAATCGAAATCTCATTTAAATAAATCAAACATGTAATATTTAAATCAACCCCAATTAATAACTCAATTCTAATTTAGTTATATGTATGTGTTTAACAATATAAATAATTTAACAAAGAAAATTAAATGTGATTCATATTGATCTACCCTGAAAGTTTCAATACTTTCAATTTTTAATAATGTTATTGCATATTTCGGTTTAATAAAATCATTTTATTTATAATTTATCTTTGACATTCAGTTCGCCCATAGATTGCACAAGAAAAAACACAAGTTGATTTTAAAAAGAAGAAAATTGCATGATAAGAAAAAGAAAGAGATGATATAAAACTCTCAGTATATAACAAATATCTTAAACTTATAAATTAAACTGAGTATGGCACATGCAATGGCGTTTTCTTTATATATACATATTTATATAATAACCAATCTTATTCTTTTGAGAATATTATAGTATAGCCAGCAATATAAGCAAGAGCACTAAATTAAGCATAATCCAAATCCCAAATTAATTATCATAGCATGGAAAGTAATCTGATATGGCCAAAAATAGAAGTATTCTGACTGGCAGGCAACGTATACAAGGCAACTTGAGAAGTGCAACCCAAGCAAATTATGATTTGCCTTTATAATATCAAATTATGTTATATGCTTTACCTTCGTTGTAAGCTACCATAATAATTTATTTTTTAGCTTATGTATTTTGAGACGGGTTCTCTTTATAATAAAAAGTATACAACTAATTTTAATGTAGTGAGATCATCCAATTATGTATTATAACATTATAATAACTTTTTAATGATATATAATTTAGACGAAAAATTTTAAGATTTTCACATCATATTAAATATTATAAATTAAATTTATTTTTCTATATTTATATAAAAAAATAACATATATGTAACAGTTTATGTATGATGGAATGGGGGGACGGCAAAATCGCTTGTGCTTCTTTTAATAAAATTTCTTTTTGTTGATGAAAAAGATAACATATGTGTAATGGAGGAAGATTCTATCCACCTAGTCCAACCTGCATTTATTTGACTATTAAAGGTGAATAAATATTTTTATTTTTTATTAAATGATTCTTATATGATTATTTGAGTTTAATTTAAGAGTAAATATGGATTTACTATACAAACTATGTTAGTTTAGTTGATGATCTATCAATTTAAAGTTAAAAGGGAAATTTTTTACATTATAGCTACTGTTGATTTGAGTTTTTGTTTTTTTCAATCAATATTTCATAAAGTAACTGGAAACCAGTTTAATATCTGTTATTAATAAAATGAGCGTTGAATTTAATGGTAAAAAATTTAAATTACTATATTATTACATTCTGGACCATATAAACCATGGTCTACCCTAGACATACCCTGTAATGGATGAGATTTTCTCCTCTAAGATATATATTAATCTCTGATAATTTCCAATTATTCGTGTTACTTTTGCTAAATTACTCGAGTTATTTAAGGCTTTGCATCAATATGTTTATTCATTACCCGTGTGAGCTTATTTAATCATAAAATTTGGTTTGCTTTGATTTATGTTTAACACTACTAATAGGATGTTTTGTTATATGTAGTATTTGAACATACTAAACAGTAAGTTTTCAAAGGTTAAAAATAGTTATGTTTAAGAATTTAAATTTGAGTTTGCTCTGTCAAAATCAAAGAAAAATTGCAAACTCATGGCTAGACACTCATGCAGACCTTTAAACAAACACATCAAGACAAACACACAGATATGGAGATTAGAGACATACATGCTAACAACATGGCAGACTGTGGCATTAGCAAAAGAGCAATTGCAGCTGACAGCATTTTCGCTCCCTTTCACTTGAACAGATGATGTCCAGTTACTCTGTCCACTGCATGGATCTACGCTGAAGTCCCAATCCTTATTCCCAAGTGTCTTACCTATATCTTTCAGAGCTTGCACTATAATACCAAAACCAACATATATCAAGTTAGTTAATGCTGCAGCAATACATATTGCATGTTAATTCCTTTTAATAATTAATTAGCAATTTCAATTAAAAGATTGAGAAAGATATATAGAGTATGTACCTTCTTCTTTTAACAGAGTAGCTCCACTAACAAAAGAAGAGACCAAATAAAAGCAAAGAAGCCAGCAAAGGTGGAACAATCGAGGAGGGGAAGTCACGTTCATGATGATGAGCCAATTCATATAATTTGAAAGCAATCAGTGCTGGTAGAACATATATGAGATCAATTTGAATGTGCAAAGAGTGATTATGGGAACAGAGTTAAAGAAGAGAAAGGCTCACAGAAAGAGAGAAAAAAATTAGAGCACATCTTATTAAGACAGAAATTAAAATACATAGAGAAAGAAGTCAATTAGATCTTAAACTTGTTGCCAGCTTGTATTTTTAAACACAAGCCAATAGAAAAGACAGAAATTTGACATTTCTTGAATGCTACTTTAGTTAAATATATGAATGTGAATGAATGGCGGTGAAGTATAAAGGGGGGATACACGTTGTAAACCTTGAAATATGTGTTAAGTTTTATTTTCTTTCTAGTTCTGTTTAACTTTTTTCCACATGTTGCAAATTTACTACTAATCTCGTGTCTATTTAGAAGAAGTTGACTTTGTTGGGTTTTGAATTTCAATTGTAAAGTGCTAATAATAATTTAAAGTTGGTAAACAAAGTCAATGAAGTAAAAATATAAAAACATCAAAGAGAAATTCGTAGGTGAACATGTGAAATATGAAGATTAGTGGTTATAGAATATATTATTTAATTAGTTTTTACTACTAGTTAAGATGTTTCTCACGAAACCGGGTATATGTTCTATATTAAAAAAAGATGGACTCTAGCGCATAGACATTTTCGAGGTGAATTTTGACTCCGACCATAAATTTTTTTAATAACATCAGTGTTGCTGACGTGTGTCATAAGGACATTGGTTAAGAACCATATATAGTAGGTCTTTATTCGAAATCACGACATTGATTTGTGTCGCAACCGGGATCGCGACGGGATAGGCGAGCCGAATAATAAGAAAATTTTAATAGTTCAAAGGAGTCATCACCAAAATTTATTTTAAAGGGAAAATTTCGGGAAAATCCTTTTAAAGAGAAAATGGTTTTTGGAACCAGATTTAGGTTCGGGAGTCGATTATGCGTAGGGAAGATATTAGCACCCTACGACAATCGTCCTAAGACGGTACCTTTAATTAATTGTGCAAATTTGGTTAACTTTGAAAATATTTATTTTACCCCATTAAAATAGAAAAAGAAATTAAGTTATTTTTGTAATTTTGGTTTTTACTTTTTTTTATATTGTTTTGAGTAAATGAAAGGATTTATTAAGAAAAGTGGTTGATTTTTATTATTGAAAAGGAAAATGACATTATGGAAAATTCTTATTTTGATATTTTCAAATTTTGATTTTTATGTATTTTTATAATAATTTGAGAAAAAAATATTTAAGAAAATTATTGATTTTTTTTTATTAACAAGGAAAAAAATTTAAAAATTTATTTTGGCTTGACGGGGCCGGTTCCCGCTCTACGTATCCCCAGCTGCAATGAAGAAATCAAAGTCGCATAGTTTTGAAAAAAAGGATAATTGAATTGATTTTTTATTTTGAGAGATTTTTATGAAAAAGATTGGTTTTGATTTAGGAGAAGATTTTTTTTTTATGAATTTTAATTTAGATTGGAAATTATAGATTGGATACATTTTAATTTTGGTCTTGTTTTTGGGATAAAATTGATTTTGAAAATACTTCATTTTTGTTTTAAATATATGAATATATTTTTATCTAGGATTTAAGTCAACAGATAATTGCTCAATAAATCCTTATACTCCAAGGAATGAAAATATTTTGTATTCAATTCATGTTACTTATTATTACGTAGATTTTGTTTGAAAATAATTTTGAAAAGGAAACATTTAATTTAATTTATTGTATAGGATTCAAGTCAGCACGTGTTTGCTCAATAACCTTTTATATGACATTAAAGTTAATATTTACTACTCAATTAACGCCATTGATATCATGAATTTTATTTTAAATTTGAAAATGATTTTGAGAATAAATACTTATTTTAATCTATTATCGCATAAGATTCAAGTCAGTATGTGTATGCTCAACAACCTTTTATAATTTATATGACATTAAAGTTAGCATTTCGCTACTCAATTAACATCATTGACATCGTGAGGATTTTGCTTAATTTGATCAAAAATAATTTTGAGAAGAAATATTTATTTTAATTTTTTATCGCGAATGATTTAAGTCAGTACAAGATGTGTTCAACAAACCCTTTGAGGTTCAAGTCAATATATAATTGCTCAATAAACCCTCATAATCAAAATATTCTTTGAATTTATTGCTTGTATAAAATTGAAATATTTACAATCGGATGTTAAATTTAGATTGAACAAATATGTACAGATATACATGAAATTTTGGATTAAATATTATAATGTGAATATCAAAACAAAGAAACAAAACATTTATAAACACTAAGCATTTTTTCGCACTGTCATACAGATATTTACAAGACTATAATCATTAAATTACACTGCTTACATAAAATGATATGAAACTTAAATTAAGCAATCGAGGATAATTTGAATTGTAAATCATACAACTTTTAATAAATTAAACAAGCATATAGAAGACTAAAACTTGAAGAATAACAACAACACATTAAAATTTTTAAATCAGAGTAATATTTACAAAAATAAATTTAGACGATATAAATAATTAGAGAAAATTTAATGAAATTGAAAAACACAATCAAATTAAGAATAATATGGAAAGAAATGGACTTCTATGCGCCATCACAAACCAACACAATATTGAAATTAAAATAATAAGAAAACAGATTAAATGATACAAAATAAATAAAATCAATAATAATTAAAAGGGAGAGGGAGAGGGAATTAGAGCTGCTGCTCTTCACGCTCCCTCATACACACACGCACAAGACAAAAAGCTGAAAGAGAATAAGAAAGGATTTGCTCACCGCATGGCCATAGTGGCTTGGAGGATTTGCACAGAGTGAGGCAACTGGTTGGAGAAGCCTTTACTGATACTGACTCAAGGCGGTGTGACGGAGAACGAACGTGGGCAGGTGATGACCATACAGTTCATCGATGACGCGCGGACAGAGCCGTATCTAGGAATTTCAGGGCTTTAGGCAAAAATTAAGACAAGGGTCCATGTTAATATATAGACTAATAACTTTTACGTTATTTTTCTGACTTTTTGAGCTGTAAAATTATTTATCAATGTTTTATAATCAATTGGCTTGACTCTTCTTTTCTTTATTTTCTTGGTCTCAGGTGCATGAGTCTTTTTCTCTTGAAGCCTTGATGATTCACCATTGGTTGCTCTCAAATTCTTTGCCTTGCAGGGGTCCTTGATATGAAACACTCCTGATCACTTGATCTTCAATCTGGCTCTAGGCTCTGAGTTTGATTCTAGCATGACTTTTCTTCTCTTTGCCTTGTTCTGGTCAGTGTGCTTGCAGGCCTTTCTTTTATGAGGTCTGGAAGGATTATCACTTGTATCATGCCTTTATTGATCTTCCTTTGCAGGACTGGTTGGATAAGGCACGGTCTTTGGTCTTGATACCACTTCCCTTCCTTCTTTGGGCTTGGAATCATCATCTCCTAGTTCAATCTTTTTCTTGATCTTTTTCATCTTGTACACCCTCACCTGTGTTGTTCTCTTTCTCCCCTTCACATTCAATCTCTTCTTTAAGCACAATCTTTTCTGTTTCATCCTCTCCTTTTTCTTCTTCTACTTCTTCATCAGTCAGATTGTTATTGATTTCCTCCCCTTTTAGATGAACAATGTCATTACACTGCTCTTCAGGTTTGGGAAGTGCATTTGCTGAAATTTGTTCTGACTGATGGTTGGTTCTTGCTTCTGCTATCTGTTCAACTGTTGCATCGGGAAACTCTCCCTTCTTGTTGAGCATTTCCAACATGAACTCGGCAGGCCTTTGCTCCATGGCCTCCAACATTCGGCTGGTAATTTGCACACAGTTGATACTTTTCATGAAGCTTGCAAATAGCATGTGTAGATCTTTCATGGAGGGATTCTTTGGATATGGCAAATCTCTGACTTGAAGTGCATGTGTGAACTCTTCCTTTTCTTCATCCACTTCTTCTGATTTTCTTTTTTTAGCTTCTTTTTCTTGTGCTTCTTCAATTTCCTTCTGAAGCCTTAACTCCTTTTGCTCTGCTAGCTGTGCTATCAAAGCATCATTTCTTCTTCTTGCTTCTTCTCTTTCCTTCTGACGGTCATTCATATCTTGTATGAGTCTATCGAGCTTCTCCTCAATTCTTGAACATGTGTTATGTATTGCAGTGTCTGCCCTGAGTTCAGCTTCAACAGTTTGCTTATAGGATGAAACATCTTGTTGCCACCCAAAATTTTGATTCTGATAACTTCTCCAATCCTGTGAAAAATTGTTAGAATAATTATTGTAATTGGAAAAGTTACCTTGATCTAATGTGTGGGAGAAATATTTTGGCTCTTGCTGTCTAACATAATCTCCAAGGGTTCTTCTTGGTGGATTTTGCCATCCAGAAGCCATTCTACTTTTTCTTCACTTGGGGATGGTTGAGCAGAAAATGTTGAGATTGTCTTTTTTCCCTTTTCCTCTTCTCTTCTTTTGTTCCTTCTAGATGTCCCTTCTATCAATTGATTTTGAGATACTTGTCTTCACAACTATTCAAGAATCTCAAACAAATGTTAGCTCAGGGAGGTGGAACAAAATAATATATATATATATATTTTAAAAAAAACGAAAATAAAAAAAAACAAAAATAAAAAATAAAATACAAAATCCTAAAATTCTAAGATAGAGTTTGAAGTTGAAATATGATATTTACTTATCCTAAATTCCTAAAAGAACTCGGACAAGATAAACATTGAAGATAAGATAAGATAAATTTCAAATTTCAATTTCAGAAATAAATTTTGTTTTTTTTAATAAAATAAAATATGAAAAAAAAATTAAAAAGAATAGAAAAATTAAAAAGAAAAGAAAATAAAAAAAGAAATTAGAGAAAAAAATTACGGAAAATAAAAATAAAATAAAAATAAGAAATATAAAATAAAAAGAAAAAAATAAAAAGAAAAATAAAAAAGAAAGATTTAAATATATTTTTTAAAAAAAATTGGGATAATTGAAAATTCAATTTTCTAAAACTTTACAAATTGATACACCGCTCCCCGGCAACGACGCCAAAAACTTGATGGGTTTCCTGGCAAGTTTACCGGTAGTCCAGTAGTTTTAGAGTAAGTAGAGTATCGTATCCACAGGGAGCGGTTTTAACTTGTAAAGTTAAAGTAATTGTATTTTCAATAAAACGTTTTCGTAAAGAGAGTTGGTGAATTTTGAAATAAAATAAACAAAGATAACACGAGAGAATGGGTATTTAGGAATAGGATTTGATTTCGTTTCATCTCCCCCCCTTGTGTATTCAAACTCCTTTTCCCTTATTTATGATCATACTTGTAATTACCTTAGCATTGTTTAATTACGATAATTATAAGGCATGCCTAGTAATTATCGTACCCGCAAATTCCCCTATAACATCATAATTAAACGCCAAAAGCTATTCTCTACAGGCATTCAAAGTGGCATTTGGCGACCCCGAACATTCCCCGTATTTTGCAATCAGCGCTATCGAATTAGCCATACTTTCACATAAGGCACCTATGGAGGGGTGTGTCACTCACTGAACCTCCGATCGTTAGAATACAATTCTTATGCTACGATATGACTAACCCGAGTACCTTTAGCAATCCGAGAATAAGCTTCATGAACAGCTCCATGCTCACCTACCTCTGATACTAGCCGGAGTTCCACTTTTTGTATCCAGAGCACTAGCCTACCATCCCGGCGCACGCGCAGAGTTGATGCATTACACACAACATAAAGATACCGATAAATTACAAGCATAGAATCATAAATAAAATAGAAAAGAGAATTCTTATACACAAGGGGATTGAATCTACTACATCAAATCCTACTAGAGAGCTTAGCTACTCATGGTAGCCATTACAAACTACTGAGAAATCTGTCACCTTTCCCAATCCTATACTACTCTCCCTCTGTATCAGTGTTTCGGGTCCCGAGGACCTGCTTTGTGACATATGCAAAGGGTTCTATTTATAGAATTGGAAAACCTTCAAGGGATCAGGTTGTGATGTCACTGGTGAGTGTTTAATCCAATCAGAGGCTGTCTTTTCATTAATTGACGTCACAGTTGTGAAGCTTGACCAATCAGGAGCTTCCCTTTCATTAATTGACGTCACCTGCGCGCGACTTCATTAATCAGGACACGCGCTTCATGTGCGCTTAGCGCACATGAAGCCTGACCACTCTGCTCATGCGCTCCACGTGCGCTTAGCGCGTGTGGAGCGTGGAACGCGCTGCTGTTTTCCTTGATTTGTGGATCTAACCTCTGGATCTCTTTCTGATCTTATCTGGTTTTCCCTTTATCCCTTTATCTGAATTATTTTGTATTTATCTGCTTTGTATTTGAATTGGAGAGATTCTTTGCAGGATTCTCTAATTATCCTTTATTTATTTGAATTTGAATCTGCAACCTCCTCCATTCTGATGCTATTTTTACTCTTGTCCCAAATCTGCTGTAACTCTGCATAAAATAACAGATTTCTATTTAAAATAGCATCATATTCAAATTTACATCAAATAAATATAATTATTATAATTATTAATAAAAAGGGATATTTTGGGGCATAAATTACTATTTAATCCTTGATAAGTGTAATAAAAACTATATGAAATTAACGCTAATTTTACACTTATCAAATACCCCCCAACTTAATTTCTTGCTTGTCCTCAAGCAAGACACCCTTGCAATCAAAATTTCAAAACACCCTTGATTAAAATTCAAAAACAACTACAAGAAAAAAAATTGTTATCTCTTTATTAGGCAGAAGTCACTTTTCATTTTAGGAAAAATCAAGACCAAGTGATATTACCATGGCTCAACCAGAATTAGAATACAAACATCAATTTGAATTTCTCATGAGTAGTAATTAAAGCAATAAACAAATACCAAGGAACTTCACTCATGCTCACGGGTACTGTTTCCCTCAATATTTTCACCACTGCTGAACAACTAATATTGATAGTCGTTTCTAGTTCCTAAGCTTGTTTATGGTTGATATGAATCAAAAGGTCTTTTCAATGTTGTACTGAGGCTGGGTTATCAAGAATTTATGGTTTTTCTTGGATAAACAATAAACATCTAGAATAGAGAGCATCTTTGGATGTTACTTTTGATTTTCTCTCCTTCCACCATTTTTTCTTGATTTATTTCTTTTCTTTGCAGGCCTCTTTCCTTGTTTGAAGATGCACTCCCCCAACTTAAATTTATTCACTTTTTCTTTTTGATTTTAGGGGGAGTGCTCTTCTTTTTTTTCTTTTTGTTTTTCTATACCCGCTTCTTGGAATTTCAACCTTTTCCTCCCATTATTTTTCTACTTGCCACCTTGCTCTCTATCCCAAATGTGTGAGGGACAGGATATATATTTCTTTTGGCTTGGGTGAACAAGAATAAACAATTTAGGCTCAAAATGGGTATTCAAAAATTGGAAAAATTATATCAAGGTTGGCTTTTTGGCTCTGGGCAGATATATTAAAAATAAATTTTTGCCTTTCTCATTTCCATATTTACCAAAAATAGCACAAGATCTAAAAACTCAACCAATAAAAATTGACAGACAGCGGTGAAAAAACTCTCAATTTACTGTTTGGGCTCTCAACTCACCGGTTACTTGGCTAAATTCCTTGATAAAATATTTATTGGTTTTAATTAACTACCCTGATTGATTCTCATGTGAAGTATCCTAATCCTAATTGATTATGGGATTAATCACACGACCTTTTTCCTTCCTAATCTGATTAGTTAAACTGCCTAATTTTAGAGATCTTTTATTTCCTAAATATCCTAAATCCTAAAAATGAAAAATAAATTAAAAAAATTAAAAATAGACAAAATTAAAAATATAATCCTAAAAAAAATAAAAGAAAATAAAGAATTAAAAGAAAGAAAAACACCAATGTCAATCTTCATCCTCTGTATCCTGTGGGTCCTTGTTATATTCTCCAGCCGCTGCTGCTTCACCTCCCACTTGGAAGAATAGGCCTGTCCCCAGGCCACTGCTAGAATATCCGGAACTCTTCAAACAGCATGCCTGAGTATGGGTCTTGCAGCAGCCTGTGCACTCGGGAATCTCATGGGATCACATTTTCTGATCTTTTTCCCCATGCCTTCTCCTCGTGAGCTAAAGCCACGGGAAAGACTAGCAATTTATTCCTAGGCATCTGAAAAGTCAAATAACAACAATTAGTTGCACATTTATTTTAATGATACCTTATACCCATTCATGAAGAACATGGAAGCCTATCATTAACCAATTGCATGCATAAAGAATTATTTTCAACAAAAATTTTACTGCACTTGGTAATGCCTTCCTAAAAACAGAATATACTCATTTGTTTTGCAAGTATTCAATTAATCCATAGAAAGTGATAGTTTAAATTTTTTTTGAAAGAGATAGAGCATAACACTTTCCAATTTAATAACTTACAAAACAAAGAGTATTCCAATCAAGCACAATGTTCTTCATGTTCCACACAGATTAAAGATAGCAGATAATAATATTCATAATCTTAAAGTTGTTATCCTAAAGAAAACAGAATAGATGAAGATTTTAATTGGTAAAAAAAATAAAAAATAAAAAATAAAAAATAAAAAATGCATGAAATTTGAAAGTTTCAAAATTGATTGAAGTTTGTTAGTGGAAAAAGTGAAAAGAAAGCTTAGGAAGTAGAGAAACAGTACATGAGAAAATAGAAGATTTTTAAAATTTTGTACTGCTACGCTTTACCTGCGCTCGGCGTAGGTAAAGCGCAGAAAACAGTGACTAAAATTGCAATTGTGCGCTTCTCCTGCGCTTAGCGCAATTGAAGCGCAGAAAGCAGAATGAGAATTTGTAATTTGCAGTCACGTTTTCTGCTACTCCCTATTGTTTTTAAAAAAATATTTTGTTTTCCACAAACTTATTCCAATTAATTTTGAAAATTTCCTAAATCCTAAAAAAATGAAAGATCCTAATTACTAAAAAGACAAAAGAAAACAAACTAAAAACTTAAAAATCTCTGGGTTGCCTCCCAGGAAGCGCTTGTTTAACGTCTGATAGCTCGACGCCTGCTTTGTTAGGGTGGCTGATACTGAAATCTTTTGGTGAGCTTGTGAGCTGCACCCTTCCTTTCTTTGGCACATAGGCCTCCCCATAGCATTGCCTTGGAGCAACCTGTAGTGTGAAATTTCTTTAAGCATTTGGGCTTCTTTTTGGAATTAGACCATGCCTCTGACTCCCTTGGCTTGACTGTTCTTTTCTTTATTTTCTTGCTCTCAGGTGCATGAGTCTTTTTCTCTTGAAGCCTTGATGATTCACCATTGGTTGCTCTCAAATTCTTTGCCTTGCAGGGGCCCTTGATATGAAACACTCCTGATCACTTGATCTTCGATCTGGCTCTAGGCTCTGAGTTTGATTCTAGCATGACTTTTCTTCTCTTTGCCTTGTTCTGGTCAGTGTGCTTGCAGGCCTTTCTTTTATGAGGTCTGGAAGGATTATCACTTGTACCATGCCTTTCTTGATCTTCCTTTGCAGGACTGGTTGGATAAGGCACGGTCTTTGGTCTTGATACCACTTCCCTTCCTTCTTTGGGCTTGGAATCATCATCTCCTAGTTCAATCTTTTTCTTGATCTTTTTCATCTTGTACACCCTCACCTGTGTTGTTCTCTTTCTCCCCTTCACATTCAATCTCTTCTTTAAGCACAATCTTTTCTGTTTCATCCTCTCCTTTTTCTTCTTCTACTTCTTCATCAGTCAGATTGTTATTGATTTCCTCCCCTTTTAGATGAACAATGTCATTACACTGCTCTTCAGGTTTGGGAAGTGCATTTGCTGAAATTTGTTCTGACTGATGGTTGGTTCTTGCTTCTGCTATCTGTTCAACTGTTGCATCGGGAAACTCTCCCTTCTTGTTGAGCATTTCCAACATGAACTCGGCAGGCCTTTGCTCCATGGCCTCCAACATTCGGCTGGTAATTTGCACACAGTTGATACTTTTCATGAAGCTTGCAAATAGCATGTGTAGATCTTTCATGGAGGGATTCTTTGGATATGGCAAATCTCTGACTTGAAGTGCATGTGTGAACTCTTCCTTTTCTTCATCCACTTCTTCTGATTTTCTTTTTTCAGCTTCTTTTTCTTGTGCTTCTTCAATTTCCTTCTGAAGCCTTAACTCCTTTTGCTCTGCTAGCTGTGCTATCAAAGCATCATTTCTTCTTCTTGCTTCTTCTCTTTCCTTCTGACGGTCATTCATATCTTGTATGAGTCTATCGAGCTTCTCCTCAATTCTTGAACATGTGTTATGTATTGCAGTGTCTGCCCTGAGTTCAGCTTCAACAGTTTGCTTATAGGATGAAACATCTTGTTGCCACCCAAAATTTTGATTCTGATAACTTCTCCAATCCTGTGAAAAATTGTTAGAATAATTATTGTAATTGGAAAAGTTACCTTGATCTAATGTGTGGGAGAAATATTTTGGCTCTTGCTGTCTAACATAATCTCCAAGGGTTCTTCTTGGTGGATTTTGCCATCCAGAAGCCATTCTACTTTTTCTTCACTTGGGGATGGTTGAGCAGAAAATGTTGAGATTGTCTTTTTTTCCCTTTTCCTCTTCTCTTCTTTTGTTCCTTCTAGATGTCCCTTCTATCAATTGATTTTGAGATACTTGTCTTCACAACTATTCAAGAATCTCAAACAAATGTTAGCTCAGGGAGGTGGAACAAAATAATATATATATATATATTTTAAAAAAAACGAAAATAAAAAAAACAAAAATAAAAAATAAAAAACAAAATCCTAAAATTCTAAGATAGAGTTTGAAGTTGAAATATGATATTTACTTATCCTAAATTCCTAAAAGAACTCGGACAAGATAAACATTGAAGATAAGATAAGATAAATTTCAAATTTCAATTTCAGAAATAAATTTTGTTTTTTTTAATAAAAATAAAATATGAAAAAAAAATTAAAAAGAATAGAAAAATTAAAAAGAAAAGAAAATAAAAAAGAAATTAGAGAAAAAAATTACGGAAAATAAAAATAAAAGAAAAATAAGAAATATAAAATAAAAAGAAAAAAATAAAAAGAAAAATAAAAAAGAAAGATTTAAATATATTTTTTTTAAAAAAATTGGGATAATTGAAAATTCAATTTTCTAAAACTTTACAAATTGATACACCGCTCCCCGGCAACAACGCCAAAAACTTGATGGGTTTCCTGGAAAGTTTACCAGTAGTCCAGTAGTTTTAGAGTAAGTAGAGTATCGTATCCACAGGGAGCGGTTTTAACTTGTAAAGTTAAAGTAATTGTATTTTCAATAAAACGTTTTCGTAAAGAGAGTTGGTGAATTTTGAAATAAAATAAACAAAGATAACACGAGAGAATGAGTATTTAGGACTAGGATTTGATTTCGTTTCATCTCCCCCCTTGTGTATTCAAACTCCTTTTCCCTTATTTATGATTGTACTTGTAATTACCTTACCATTGTTTAATTACGATAATTTTAAGGCATGCCTGGTAATTATCATACCCGCAAATCCCCCTATAACATCATAATTAAACGCCAAAAGCTATTCTCTACAGGCATTCAAAGTGGCATTTGGCGACCCCGAACATTCCCCGTATTTTGCAATCAGCGCTATCGAATTAGCCATACTTTCACATAAGGCACCTACGGAGGGGTGTGTCACTCACTGAACCTCCGATCGTTAGAATACAATTCTTATGCTACGATATGACTAACCCGAGTACCTTTAGCAATCCGAGAATAAGCTTCATGAACAGCTCCATGCTCACCTACCTCTGATACTAGCCGGAGTTCCACTTTTTGTATCTAGAGCACTGGCCTACCATCCCGGCGCACGCGCAGAGTTGATGCATTACACACAACATAAAGATACCGATAAATTACAAGCATAGAATCATAAATAAAATAGAAAAGAGAATTCTTATACACAAGGGGATTGAATCTACTACATCAAATCCTACTAGAGAGCTTAGCTACTCATGGTAGCCATTACAAACTACTGAGAAATCTGTCACCTTTCCCAATCCTATACTACTCTCCCTCTGTATCAGTGTTTCGGGTCCCGAGGACCTGCTTTGTGACCTATGCAAAGGGTTCTATTTATAGAATTGGAAAACCTTCAAGGGATCAGGTTGTGATGTCACTGGTGAGTGTTTAATCCAATCAGAGGCTGCCTTTTCATTAATTGACGTCACTGTTGTGAAGCTTGACCAATCAGGAGCTTCCCTTTCATTAATTGACGTCACTTGCGCACGGCTTCATTAATCAGGACACGCGCTTCATGTGCGCTTAGCGCACATGAAGCCTGACCATTCTGCTCATGCGCTCCACGTGCGCTTAGCGCGTGTGGAGCGTGGAACGCGCTGCTGTTTTCCTTGATTTGTGGATCTAACCTCTGGATCTCTTTCTGATCTTATCTGGTTTTCCCTTTATCCCTTTATCCGAATTATTTTGTATTTATCTGCTTTGTATTTGAATTAGAGAGATTCTTTGTAGGATTCTCTTATTATCCTTTGTTTATTTGAATTTGAATCTACAACCTCCTCCATTCTGATGCTATTTTTACTCTTGTCCCAAATCTGCTGTAAATCTGCATAAAATCACAGATTTCTATTTAAAATAGCATCATATTCAAATTTACATCAAATAAATACAATTATTATAATTATTAACAAAAAAGGATATTTTGGGGCATAAATTACTATTTAATCCTTGATAAGTGTAATAAAAACTATATGAAATTAACGCTAATTTTACACTTATCACAGGCATCAGCTCAATCCGTGCACTCAAACTCCCCCCCCAGAGACAGAACCAATCATGCGGGGGAGGAGTCCCGAAATGCCACGGATGACGAGGTCATCCAGGTTGTATTACCATTCTCGGAGCGTTTAATACTCTTTCCTATTGACAAACGCTTCGAGAAAATCCCTGTCCCAGAGCTCTATGACGAAACGGGATACCCGTTGAAACATCTCGACATTTACGAGTCCGCCACGTCCATCCGCAACGCTTCTAGACCCATCATGTGTAGGGTATTCCCCCTCTCTCTCAAGAAAACCGCCCTCAGGTGGTTCCAGACTTTGCCACCTCGCTCCATCAACACGTGGGCCGACTTGAGAAGTAAATTCATTACCAGTTTCACCACCAACAAGGTACAACCCAAAACGGAGGCCTCACTGAAGCAAATTCGACAAGGGGCCTCAGAATCTCTTCGTGATTACATCAGCATATTCACCAAGGAGGCACTCCTGGTGCAGGGACTTCAGCCCGGGGTACAACTTATGTTGGCCAAAGACGGCCTCATCCCTCATTCCCCATTATGGATTGACTTGTCCAAGAGGAAGCCCAACAGTATGGAGGAGTTACTCAGCCGCGCAGAAGAGTACATCAGCCTTGAGGATGAGGAGCTTGCCTTCAAGGTGAAGGACACAAATCATGGGCAAACACAGAAGGATCACGGACAGAAAAGCAGAGGGAGCCGACAGGACAACAAAGGAGAAAAAGAACCTCTAGGCCTCTATACATCCTACACCCTTCTGAATCTACCACAGGGAAATATACTTAACGAGATCTTGAATGTCGAGTTGTGTGAAGCCGGAATGAGGAGACCACGACTCGTGAAGGCAGGCCCAGACACTTAAAAATCCAAATACTGCTGGTATCACAAGTCCAAGGGGCATGACACCGACCATTGCCTGAGTCTGAAAGACGCCATCGAGGAGCTGATCCGACGCGGGAAGGTTGACAGGTTCAAGAAGGATCAAGGAGGAGCACCCCGGCATGAGCGGAGCAGATCGCGGACGCGATCCCCCCGACGTGAGAGATCAACATCTAGAAGATCTTCACGAGATCGTTCGCCTCCATCCTCATCGCGAAAAGACCGTCGTGAACAGCCGTCTTCGTCGAGACAGAAATCACCGTAGCGAGAAGAGCTATCATCTCCGAAGCACCCCGTCATTTATGTTATCGCCGGCGGCTTTGCCGGCGAAGGGGAATCCAGTAACTCTCGGAAGAAGCATATGCAGGAGGTGTTGTCGGCCTCCACCTCTTCATCCCGCACCATCCATGCCGGTCAGAAGAGAAAATTACCTCCACTTACGTTCTCCGATGACGATTATGGCCCAGTGATCCCGGGTCACGACGACTCCCTCCTCATTACAACCTTTATGGCCAATCAAGAGGTGAGGAGGGTTTTCATTGACCAAGGCAGCTCCGCCGACGTCCTCTTCTTGAAGACTTTCCAACTTTTGCACATTCCAGAATCAGACCTCCTACCATATAAGGGCGCTGATTTAATAGGATTTACGGGAGACAAGATTCGCCCCAATGGATACGTCGAACTCCTCGTCACCTTTGGACAACCACCCCTTTCCAAAACTACAAAAGTCCGATTTCTCGTGGTGGACTGTCCGACGACTTACAATGCCATCCTCAGTAGGCCAACGCTGAATGCCATCGGGGCAATCATCTCCACCAACCAACTCATCATGAAGTTCTGGAGCGACGAAGGTGAGGTCATCAGCCTCCGGGGTGATCAGGTCATGGCAAGATCCTGCTACAAGGAGTAACTGAAAATCACCAAGCCGGATAAAAGTGTCGTGAGCGAGGAAAAGCCGGAAGTAAACCCAGCATCGGCCGGGATAATGTTAACAGACCTTGACGTCCGGGAGGATTTCACCGAAACTCGGCCAACCCCAGAAGGAGACTCCAGGTCGCTTCAAATAGGGACCACCCCGGATCAAGTCGTGATGATAGGATGCGGGATGACATCCCGCGACGAAGAAGCACTCTGCACACTTATCCGCCAAAATAACGATCTCTTCGCTTGGACCGCAGCCGACATGCTTGGACTCGACCCCGACATCATATGCCATCGCCTTTCTGTGGATCCCAGGATCAGGCCTGTAGAGCAGAGACGCCGGAAGATGTCGGCCAATAGAGCTGAAGCAGCAACCCAGCAAGTCTCAGAGCTACTCGACACCGGATTTATTAGGGAAGTCAAGTACACCACCTGGTTGTCGAATGTAGTACTTGTAAAGAAGCCTAATGGCAAATGGCGTATGTGTGTAGATTATACAGATTTGAATAAAGCTTGCCCCAAAGATTCTTATCCGCTGCCTAATATCGACCGTTTGGTCGACCAATCTTCTGGTTATCGCCTTATATAATTTATGGACGCGTGTTCCGGCTACAATCAAATTCCCATGTATCCCCCCGATCAAGAGAAAACAACCTTTATGACCGAGGGAGCAAACTATTGGTACCGCATGATGCCTTTCGGCCTCAAGAACGCCAGCGCAACCTACCAGAGAATGATGAACACCGTTTTCCGTGACCATATTGGAAGGGTTGTCGAGGTATATGTAGATGATATAATCGCAAGAAGCACCTCATATAGTTATCACATTCAAGACCTCGGCGAAGTCTTCAACCAACTCCGAAAATACAACATGCGTTTTAACCCCAAGAAATGCACTTTCGGGGTCCGCGCCGGGAAATTCCTCGCGTTCATGCTCACAGAACGAGGGGTCAAAGCCAACCCCGACAAATGTCAAGCAGTCTTGGACATGAAGAGTTCGACATCCGTCAAGGAAGTCCAACAGTTAACGGGGAGGATGGCCGCCTTGACCAGATTCATTTCGAGGTCAGCACCATGGTGACTGATAATGGCACCCAATTCACGGACAAAGGATTCCGAGAGCTCATGGACGATTTTCACATCACCCATAGGTTCTCCTCCGTAGAGCACCCCCAGACCAACGGACAGGCTGAAGCCGCCAACAAGGTGGTGCTCAAAGGGTTAAAGAAACGACTTGACACGACAAAACGACTTTGGCCCGAGCAGCTGCCCAATGTCCTGTGGGCATATCACACCATGCCGCACTCAACCACTGGTGAGACCCCCTTCAGATTGGCGTATGGTGTCGATGCCGTCATGCCAGTGGAAATCAGAGAACAGAGTCTCATGCTTCAAGCTTATGATCCGGGATTTAACGATGACAGACTACGGGAAGAATTAGACTTAATCAAAGAGATCCGAGATAAGGCCTCTATGCGCGAGGCCGCAGTCCAGCTACAGTCGGCAAGGCGACACGATAAACTGGTCATATCCCGAACTTTCCAAGTCAGAGATCTCGTCCTGCGCAGAGCAGACGTCGGTAATAAGAACACCGCCCAAGGAAAACTGGCAGAAAACTGGGAAGGACCTTACCAAATCACTGCCGCCACAGGAACTGGATCCTACCGCCTAGAAACACTCCCCGGAGAAAGCATACCACGAACTTGGAACGCGGATAAACTTCGTAGGTATTTTAGCTAATTCCGTTTGTAAAGATCCATCACCATGTAACATTTCCTTGCTGAAATAAATGAGGTTTTGAAGTAAACAATTTCACTACCACTAGCCGTCGTGTGAACCTCACATCTCGGACAAACGAGATACGCTCCCGAACGTAGAAACGAAGGCGTAAGCGGGATACGCTCCCAAACGTAAAAACGAAGGCGTAAGCTGGATACACTCCCGAACGTAAAAACGAAGGCGTGAGCGGGATACACTCCAGAGCGTAAATATAAAGGCGTATATCCCCAGAACGAACATCCCATTGCAAGAAACAAAGTTGATATTAAGTTGAAATTAAAATGTTGAAGTGAATCCGACATGCGTTTGAAAGCTGGCCACTAAGCCAGAAATACAAAAGATAATAAATTACAAAGCACGACCGGCATTCCGACCCTTGGTCAAGCCGCCTGCGAAGAAGGAACACCCTCGACGGCATCTCGTTGTGTTTCTTCCCGAGCATCCTCATCAACCCCGCCGGCTTCGCTTTCCTCGTCATCGTGCACCTTTGGGGTAGACGGCTCAACATCTCCAGGAACCCCCTCCACATTTCCAATTGGCAACACATCGTACCACTTGCCATCTACCACCGAGCACACAGTTGACATTCCCCGGGTATTCAACTGTACCTCGGGGTTCAATCATTTCATCTGCTTAATCGCGGAATAGAAGTAGATGTCGGAAGCATCAATCCATAGCTGCTCAGCTTTCTCCTTCTCTGACCTCTCTTCTTCCACTTGGGCCTTCAGCTCCTTCACCCTCGCTTGCAAGTTGGAAATCTCAACTTCAGCCAGTTTGGCCGCCTTCAGTTCTTCTTGAGCACATTGGGCCTCCTCCTTAGCCGTTTTAGCCTCTTCTGCAGCCGACATTGCCAAGGCCTCAACATTCTCTTTGGCAGCAGACAGAGTCTCAACCTGTTTGGAAAGTGACAGATTATTCTCCTGCAGGTTGTCCCTTTCCGTGGTAAGAAGCTTCACGTCGGCTAAGGCCTTCTGCATTAACAGCTCATCAGACTGCAACTTCGCAGTCACCCTCTCAAGCTCCTGCTTCATGGGAAGGAAGGCGGCAAGATCTCGGGTAGCTCCCAAGAAAAACTGGGATATCATGGCCAACCTTAAGCTCCAGCTGGTTGCTCTGTTCAGAAAATCCTTCAACTCCGCCTTCGACTTTCCGACAAACAACGGCTGAGATTGCGCAGCGAGATACCTCTGCACCTCTTCCGCATTCATAAGAGGTCCTGGGACGTGATAAGGTTGCTCTGCGGCATTGGGCTCCCCGGCCGTGCCCTTTCCCTTGTCGCCCGGCGGAGAAGGCATGGAGGAAGAACCCTATGCCAACACCCGGGTTGGTTGTTTGGTCGCCAGAGGGACAACTGGACTGGGAGGAGGCACCGCAGCCGTTAGCCGTTGTCGTTTTCCCTTTTGTTTCTCAACAACAAGACCGGCCTCCATCGCGACAGCCTCCTCTTCTTTCCGCTTTGCATCTGCGACCTGTTTCTTTAGCAGTTTCTCCGCCAGCTTAGCCTGGTTCTTTGCTGCCATGTTCTTTGCATAAAATATAACCGGTTAATGAAAGAAATCAAAATTTGTGTAAGAAAAGAGGAAATCTTACCTAAGGATCGCCGAGTAGCGGAGGGTCCCTCGGATATCATGGATTGGCTATCCAGAATCCCGAAGTCTTTAACGAATTTCTTAATAGCATCCGCAACACCCCTTTCTTCCCGGGATAACTCCATGTAATCTACAGTATACGCCTTGGATTGCCGTTGAAAGTGTCCGACGTTCCAATACGGGTTAATTATGGCGCGACCATCCTCCGTCAAGATATTCCGCCTTCCCTCACCCTTGGGCACAATGAAGACGTACTTGTCTTTGAAATTCTTGTATGAATCCATGAACGTCTCAAATATCTTGTCGCCCGCACCGGCTCGCAGGGCCAACCATGAGTACTTCGATGGGCCATCTTTTACCACCAGTGGGCGGAAAAAGTAGAAGAATATGTTGGAATTGAGTTTCAATTTCAAGTCGTTACACAGGATCATAAAACTCCTGATGAAGGCCCAACCATTAGGGTGCAGCTGAGAGGGAGCGACTTCCAAATGCTGCAAAATCTCTTGCTCAAACCAGTGGAAAGGAACCCAGAAACCCAGGTCGTCAAATAACGTCTTGTACATAGGGATGAATAGATTTTCCCCAAGATCCCCCTGTGAACAGATTCTGTCATCTTCATTTGGGACAACCATGTCCCACTCTTTCTCCTTGCCAGGTTCCACACGTCAGTGAACCTCAGCTCCATCGCTTCAATCGAGCTGAACATACTCGAGGTTCCAATCGCCTCTTTGTCCACCCAAGTCATCTCGGTCAATGCCGGTGGCACGGGATAGTTGGAAGCCGGTGAGGTGTGAATTTTCCGCTTTCCCATCTCGGACCTGTCCAAAAGTCCATCACATGTGTTAAAGTTCTGAGATGGCGAATCTACCCCGGGACGGTCGGGGCCAACCCCGGAGGATTCAGCGGAAAACACCTCGGGATAGCCCCATTGTTGAAGAATGCAAGCGGTCTCGTGGACCGCATCATGCTGTGAGTTCATCCCGACCATCCCACGGCTGCACTTTCTGCGTCTAACTAAATCCGGGATACTAGAATCCTCGGGCTCATCAGTAACAGTGACACACTGTCGCTTCCGTTCAACAATAAGGGCCCTTGCCATAGCCCTAGTGAGCACCATTTAACAGAAACAGAAGCGCTTAAAAAGGAAAACGAATAGAAGTGGTACCTTGAGTGAAGGATGTTGGCAGAAAACTTCGTAAATGCTTAAGGAAATCAATCCACCACTCCGAACCAAATTAAGAGCAATCCAAGACAAACAGAATGGTGAAGTAGTGGCAAGGATGCAGTCAGCAAACGAAGGGTAGCCTCCTGCAAGGCCTGAACTCGTACAGAGGAACAAGGAGGAACGAAGAAGATGAAAGGGAAAGTGAAAAGTGAAAACTGTTTCACTCTTGTTCGTATATATATGTGTTGACCATGTGGACACTAAAAAATGGATGCGAAACTAAAGAAAAAAATTGTGTCGACAAGGCCTACACAAAACTGTGTCGTCCAAGCTTACGTAAACTAAGGTTGGACACTCTACGAAAACGTTTGTGTCAGTCATGCTCACACGTCAGCTTTTGCGTCGACCATGTGGAAGCAACGTTGTGTTTGCCAACTAGACTGGACATAAACAATGTTGTGCAGAAGGTTTTTGCACTGGTTACGACTCTGACGCAAAGCTGACGCAAAATCTGATTTTTGCGTCCATTTTTGCTTGTTTGTGTGGGCATTTGGCTGACACAAAAATACAATTTTTTATAGTGGAGTATTTCAATTATCTCGGTTACACCTAGAATCTGAAATTCTTTTGGAAACTGTTTATATGTAAAATAAAAAAAAAGTTTTAGACATATATCTATATATGATTAAAGTGATCATTGATAATTTTTGTTTAGATGATTTTTTAAAATTCAATTTATATAATGATTGTACAATTGTAGCAAAAGAATATTTTTTTACCGAAAAATTAAGCTCTCATGTTAATAACATTTTTTAATCTAACAAATTCATTCTATAATTTTATTTTGTTGGTTGAATATTTTTAATCTAACAATATTGATAATATTATTATCTTTAAAATACTAATTAAATATATCATTTTCTAGTAGAATAAACTATAAAAAAACATAACATGATAGAAATTACTCTCACAACATCATTAAATTTCTTAAGGGGATGTTTGTGAGTTGAATTCGGGAGGGGAAAGAAGGAAAGTGAAGGGTTTATTGGAAGCCCTTCCCTCTTGTGTTTGTGAGTTTGAGTATTTTACAAAGTCTTTCCCTCCTATTCTCCCCCTCCCTTCTCCCTCCAATCCTTTCCTTTCTCTCCTCTCCTCTCTAAACTCACCCTAAGAGTATGTTTGTGAGTTTGAAAGAAGGGAAAAGGAAGGATTAGGAGGGGAAGGGAGAAGGTGAGAAAGCTTTGTAATCTAACTATACTCATAAACATAAGGTAAGGAATTTCCTATAAACCTTTTAAAACTTCACTCTATTTCCCTTCATTTCCAAACTCACAAATATACTCTAAAGATAATTATATGGCATATGTCAATTAAAAGTTATAAAAAAATAATTTATCTCATTATTATTAAGATATCAATGGAATGTGCGACTTAAATCTAGTTCACATTAGTCAACTGAAGCTCAAGTGACGACCTACAAGTTTAATCTTAAAGTTATACCAGATATTTTTTTTAAGTGTAGCTTTATTCACTATTTTGAAAGTTGCTACATTCGAAATGAATCACATGTTTGTTAATCTACCATGAAGAAG
This sequence comes from Sesbania bispinosa, assembly GCA_026901365.1. NCBI lineage: Eukaryota > Viridiplantae > Streptophyta > Magnoliopsida > Fabales > Fabaceae > Sesbania > Sesbania bispinosa. Next base: position 192,127 of record QLOH01000650.1, on the reverse strand, counting down.
AAAGTTTTAGGGCTCACAATTATTATCATATATAGTTATTCATGAAATTATAAAAGGAACAAAATGAGCATAGTAAAGTGTGTATATATATATATATATATATAAAAATGCAATTTATGTAAACTCTCAATTTCTTCTCTCCCAATAGGAAGAACCAATGTCGACGGGATAAAGATCTGCAGCTGATGAAGATGAAGCAGTCCATGGCCCATCCATTAATAAATTTTGACTTTGTGTTTGTGTCTCATTTATCTTATTTTCTTTTGCTTCATATTAATACTGTCGCATTGCCTCTAACTTCATTTCATCCATTACCTCATTTGGATCAGAAACAAATTCTGGAACCACAATTTTGCCTTCAAGCATGCTTACCACTAATGACATACTAGGCCTAAGGTTTGAAGTGGCATTGGTGCATAAAAGAGCAACATTGATCATCACCAATACCTCCTCTTCATTGAAATTTAAACCCAACTTATGATCAACTAGCTCCATTAGGTTACCTTTTTCTTTCAATAAATGTGCCTGTTGAAACAAAATATAAAAATCGATTTGATTCAAGAGTCATATTAATTCAGAATTAAAATTAATTTCCAACTATTAAGCAAGAAGTATATCAAACTGTAGGTTTCTAGTTTGAAGTTTCTTCAAAGCAAGAGGACATTAACCTATTTGTGTGGATATAAGAACTTCAATAAATAGAATCATGATGTTAGTTACTTTTCCAGTTTCCCTTATGTTGGTGAATATTTTAAACTCATGTTGTTAAGAAACGTGGTTTCGAAGGAGATAATTGAGAGAAAAGAAAATTATATTTGATTGAATGAGTAGAATTGAATACATTAAGCGATTTATAAGCTTATATGCAAAGCATAGACCAATTTCATAACAACAAACTAGTAGCTAAGTATGAACAAACTAATAACTCATCTCAAACTAACTATATCTCTAACCCACTAGAGTCGGTTTAGTGGTGGGGTTGAGGTAGTTTATCATAAAGTCTTAGATTTAAACTTTATTGCATTCATTGTATAAAAAAAAAAGAATAACTATATCTTTAACACACATTATCCATCTACATAAAATACATTGTAATATTACTCGCGTTTATAGTAGATGAAGATTGAATGATACTAATAACACACAGAATGTAAGTAGGGTGCATCATGGTCCAATTTGCATAAGGAGAATAAAACTTACCCAATCAAGAAGATACAAAGATTTTTCCTTTGCCCGGTGGATGGTGTTGCTCTTTCCACTAACGATTTCCAGGGCAACAATTCCAAAACTATATACATATGCTTTTTCAGTCAAATAACCATGCATTGCATATTCTGGAGCCATATATCCACTACATAATTGAAATGCATCATTAAACCAAATCTAAATTAAATAATGCTTAGATTTTTTTTATTACTTGGATGAAATGGGTTTCACAATGTTTGTAAGTTTACACTCTTATGGAAAATATTTTTTAATAAATTTTAGACAAAACTAAAAATACGATAACTTCACTTACTAGGTCCCAGCTATTCGAGTACTTATATGTGTATTGTCCTCCTCATCAAGCTTAGCCAAACCAAAATCTGATATCTTTGGGTTTAGGTCTTTGTCTAACAACACATTAGTGGCCTTAATATCCCTATGAACAATTTTCAATCTCGATTCTTCATGCAAGAAAGCCAATCCTCTTGCAATACCAACACAGATCTTGTGCCTTGTTGGCCAATTCAATTTTAAACAAGATTCTTCACGACCTTTATGAAATTGACAAAAATTAGACAAAAATATCTTAAGTTATATTAAGGGAATGCCACATAAAAAGCAACCAAAGTTGAACACATAGTTAATGGCTTACAAAATAAAGCGTGTGCAAGACTATTGTTTTTCATATATTCATATACCAATAATAATTGATCTCCCTCAACACAACAACCATAAAGTTTAACGAGACAAGGGTGTTGCAAAGCTGAAATCATGCCTATCTCATTTATGAACTCACGATTTCCTTGCTTTGATTTAGATGAAAGCTTCTTGACTGCTATAATTGTGCCATCTGACAAAATTCCCTGCATTTAGGACATGCTACACATTTTTTGAGTTTACAAAAATAATCTTATAAGTAACTAACATATTAACCCACATAATACATGAATAAATACATATTTTTATTTAATTAAAATTAAATTTATAATAAAATAATATTTTAAAATTAAAAATAATTTTAACCATTTTTGAATTTTAAATTACAATAATATATTGTATTTTACTATTACAATCTAATTTACATTATTATTTGATAATGAGATATAATAAAAAATAAAATCATAAAGATAAAATAAAGATTTATATATTAAAAAAATACTGAAGTAGAAAATAATAGGAAAAGATTTTAAATATTAAAAAAATTTAAATTATAAGATTAACATTTATTAGCATTTAAAAATTCAAATAGGAAAAAAGAAAAAAATTAGTGTTAATGATTGAGAAAGAGAATTTCACTCTCACAATTGTAAGTGAAATTCATCATTCAATGAAAGGAAGAAATGTAAAAAAAAAAATCATTCAGAGGAAGAGTAGAGTAAGTGATTGTCTCACTCTCCAAAATAAGGTCTCAAAATTATAATATATAGAGTTAATATCCATAATTTCAATATATGAGTGTAATAATCAATATATATATATAAATAAATAACTTGCATGATACCTTATAAACTGGACCAAATCCACCTTCTCCAATTTTATTGGAAATATTGAAGTTATTTGTTGCTGTTTTGATTTGACGTAAGGTGAATAAACCAGTTTGTCGATCCAAGTCCTTTAGTTCTGCTAATAAAAGGAGTAAAAGACATTATTTTAATTGCTTAAAAAGTGAAAAACTTTTATTTATTTATTTATTTTTTCAGCAAATTACAATCTAAAATATATATGGGAGTACACTCCAAACCCAAATTACAACAAGTAACTGATAGGAAATACAATGTTTTTCTTTTATCATTGTTTCAACTATACTAAAGCAATATAATCTTTTATCATGTTTTACTATTCTCTTCTTTATCCTATAACCAGATATATGGTGCCAATGAGATTTTTTTTCTCCCAATTGAATCATCAAGATTTAATTAGAAAGATAGGAAATGGACATGAAATTGAAACATATTTCACCATGATATAGTACTTTATTACAAATTAGGAAGATAATTATTTAAAAAAAATATTCTTTTGTAGTAAAAAAAATTGTTGACCACTAAATTAAGAAATAATTACCTTTAGTTAATGAACTCTTTATTCCTATGCAACCTCCCCACCAAAGTATAACTAGGATGGCAATAAAAACAGCTGCAACCACTATTCCAACAATAGCCCCTGCAGATATGCCACTACCTCTAGAGTCTGTTTGATTATTGCACAAGAACCATAGATGTCAAATAATACCATCAAGGTAACAATGGAGAAGAACTAAAACACAGATCAGAGAGAACTACCCACTTTGACTGACAGATATAGCTGATACAAGAGGGCCATATACTGATGGATATGGGATAGCTCTTGTTCCTTTCCCAGCCCAATGGAAGCGGATCTCTAATGAATTATTACTTACATAAGCTGGAAATTGCATTATTTTTTCCTTTCCAACTCCTTGGGCTTCATTTGCAATATTGAAATCCGTATGTACTGGCTCTCCCTGCAATGTTTCAAACCCAAATCTAAAATGACTTTTTCTACTTACAATTTTAAATAGGTAACTGAAAACATACTATTAATTAAAGGCCTTTAAAAATTTTAAATTTAAGTTTTTAAAACTTAAAATCAAACTAAAAATTTCTTTTTATGATTTTCAAAACAACCATTTTGAAAATAACAAAAAGATGTTTTCAGTTTTTGGTTTTAAATTGAAAAAATTTGATTTAAAATTTTTTAAAATAAAAAATTAAAAACCCGCAATCATCTGACTAATCTACAAATGAATAGTGTGTTTGGTAAGATCAACCTTCTAACTTATTTGACCAGCTTATAAACTAGCTAGTTTATCTAACATGAAAGTTGTTTCAGTAAAGTACATGAACTAACTGTATATATATTTTAGGAACTTATAAATTACAAGCTAGGCTACAAACAACTTTAACTTGCTTCTAGCTTGTAGTATATTTATTTTTCTTCCATTTTCATCCCTATATTTTAATATACTTCCCTATTTGTAATTATTTTCTTTTTCTTTTTTAGGTTTACTAGTAGAAACCTTCTCTTCTCTCTCACTCTTCACACTCTTTTTTTTTCGGTCTCTCTTCACGCTTTTTTTACTTAAAAATTTAAAAATTATTTCCATTATTATTTTTTTATTTTTTGGAATTATTTTTATATTATACTATTTATTTTAATTTTAATAAAATATTTTATCATTAAAAAAGTTAATAAGGGTTTAAAATTTATAAAAAATCTAAAATTATAATTACCTAATAATATAATTTTAATTTTTAGAAAATAAAAATATAATTTATATAATAAAAATTTATGTAAATGTGTCATTTATGTCATTTTACATTTACCAACTTATCAACTATTTTCTTTCCAATTCAATAAGTTATCTTATAAGGTCAGCTAGTTTCACCTAGCTACTATAGTTGAAATCACAAGTAAGACATAAAATCAATGCATATTAAATTTATATATATAAAAAAATTGACAATATATATATGTAGGTAGGTATGTATGTATCTAAACAATAAAGAAAAGCTAGTGAATAGATGTTAGAACGTTAACTTAAAAGCCTATTTTCTCTATCAAACATTCTATTGGCAATATTAATTAGAAAAATAATTAAACCATATGTACCTGTATGTAGATATCAAATATACGTCTCCCAAGGCTACTAAACGTGTCATCATCAGTGAACATTATCTCTGCAAAGTAGAGTTTAACTGTGTACTCTCCATTTTCTAGACAAAATCCGTAATAAGTCAGAGAAATAGGGGAAACACGAGCAGTCTCATATAGATCAGAATCAGCCATAGAAAGTCTAGTTTTATTTTGTTGAATATAGGACTTTGCTATAGTACTATTATCCAAGAAGTGACCGGTACTGCTAAATGCCCAATTTTCTCCATGCACTTTAGATGTTGCTGCTCCAGCTTGATCTGAATCATCATCATATATTATACCTTCACTGTTTTTCAATTTTCCACCACCACAGTTTATATGGAAAGAGGTATATGCTGTTAGAGGATGAGAAAGATTATCAGAATTCAAAAACCATTAATTAGGATAGGAGGAGTACTAAGATGGTATGAATATTTTTTTGTTCTCTTAATTAGTCTTTTTCAACTTTCTCATTTGTTTTGTAATTAAGAGTAGATGGAGAGCCTGTTTGGATGGAACTTCTGCATAAGTACTTCTAGGTGAAAAAAATAGCATAAATCAAAGAGGTCAAATGCATTTAGCTTCTCCATAAGTTAAAATTAGTTACTTTTAAAAAAGTTAAATGAGAGAGCTTTTGGAGGAGGTGGTCTACAAAGACTAATTTTAACTTATGGAAAAATTAAATCCATTTGACATTCATGCTATTTTTTTCACCGAGAAGTACTTCTGTAGAAGTTCCACCCAAATAGGCTCGGAGACAAATTAAAATACCAAATATCTACCAGGGGAGATTGTTAATTAGTGTATTTGATTTTCTATTTCTAAAGCCTAAAATTTTTATTGGCGTATAAAACCTTGGGTTCTAACAGGTTTGTTGTTATGTTCATGAAAGAGTGTTTAAAGATTAGTTAATTAAATATATGCTAATTACTATAATACCTGATTTTGGATTCACATTTATTAATTCTTTTTTAAATATGCAGATATTTATATATTTTTAAATATGCTAATTACTAAATTGCAAGATGTTTTTAAGTTCATAATCATTGTTTATTTTCTCGATTCAAGGTCTTAAAACAAATTCTTGATATTCAAGTATGATATATGCTTCCTAGGAGGTCGACATGCAATTCCTCCCACAGATAATCTATGTATGAGTATAATCGGTTCAATTTATTACTTTAAAAACAATAATCTTGGCGCAGATTAATTTAATTTACATAGAAATTAGCTCAACTTACTCTTTAGACATCCATTGCTTCTCGGACAATAAATAGGTCCACTGAGGTAATATTAAGGGCAGATCATGGTTAAACCATAAACAATATGAATCGAACAAGAGAAAGGAAAATAAAATAGTATATGCATGTGTGTGTGAGATAGAGACCTTAATTTGCACTTGGAAAAAAAAAACTTACTTATTGCTTGTTGGGAAGCTTGCAAACAAGTTCCTATAACATATAAGATATTGTTAACACTCATATAGCTAGAAGAAATTATATATATGAAGACACAAGTGCAAGAACTCTCACAGTCCTGCTTTTGTCTGTTGACATGACAATGGTTCGATGCTTTCATTGTTGAACTTGTTAAAAGAAAGATCTCTATGCATACATAATATGAAGTGCAATTCAGAAACTAAGATAAAACAAAGAATGATCGATCCATGAAAATAATAGTCAAATAGAAAATATTTCTTTCATTCGCATTCCACAAATAAAGGAAAATTCACAATTAATTGAAACTTCGGCAGCAGAAAATTTCCAAAAGGATATATTGATACATAATGCATTTTCACCCCAAATGTTCTCTTAAATCAAGAAAACTATTCTTACTCAACAAAATTCTCACACCATTATTACAAATTTATATATATTAGTGAGCAATGCTACCAACACTACTCTCTTTAGTAAATGAATATTTGTGAGAGTTTCACAAAAAAATCTTGAGCTCACTTGCAGTGTTCTACACGTGCGGTACACCACTAAAACATATGGTGTATTAATATCATTTATAACCTTATCCATATTAATTTGTAACCTTGCAATGATATTGCTTATAACCGAAGCATTATGTTTTTTTTGTTGTCTTTGACGGGGAATCCAGATACCACTAACATAGTTGTGGTTTTAATCCTCTAATTGGGGTGGATAAATAAAGTTATATATCCCTAGTGATTCTAGGATTAATTTAAATCTCTGTCCTTACAGGTAAAGTCTACTAAGATTACAGTCTACTTTCACGGTGATCAACCATTGTTTGGTACCCCTCAATCCCTCATATAGAATGCAAAGACAAATGGTTGAAATAAAATGGCACTGTGGATGATCATTTCGTGTTACAAACTAAAAAAATAATATCATGACAAGATTATACAAATAAATATTCAATCAGAGGGTTATAAGTGATATATTGATATATCACATTCTAAGTAGTGTACTATAGACTGATCTTTTGTCAATACAGTATTGTTTTTCATACAATAATATAAAAGATAAAATAAAATATAGAAGAAAGGGAGAAAAATGTAGGATGTAATGAATGATATATAATAAAAAATATAAAAAGAAAATTATGTTGTATAAGTTATTGTATGATATTTTTTTTTTTATGAATATGCATGGCTTCGACTATATATAATGGGATCAAATCAACGCAATGCAATCGTACACTTTTCTTATTATATTTTAGTCACACTATATAATTTGAACATGTATCTCTCTAGAGGAAGAATGGAAAGATTCTTCGGACGAGAAATTCAACATGATCAACAGGAATCATTCGAGAGCTAATTAATATAGAAGCTAAACTCAAGAAAATATATAAATTATTTAATAGGAAGTAGTGTATTATATTTGAAATAGAACTCACATGTTATGATTATTATTAGCTTTCTCCGTCCACTTGGGTACTGATCCAGTGAATAAATTTGCTGTTAAATATCTAAGAGGGAAAAGTAATACATATAAAGTGTCAATTACTGGTCAATATCCATCAAAGATTCAAAATGATAAACAAGCTAATAACCATTAATCTTGACCTTTTTAAAAGTTTGACAGGTCTAGAAGTCTTTTCAAAATCATTGTAATAAAGAGTTTGAATAAAGTATATAACAGACTTTATAAACTCACACTTCTTATGTATGACAATATATTTTAATATTTAAATAAGTTAATAATAATATTAAAAATAAGAATATTATTTTATATTATTTATAATTTTTTAAAATAAATTGACGTGATAGGCTTAAAATTAATTTTTTTTAAATGGCTTAAATCTTTACCTTTCTAACCAATATACTTTTAATAAAAAGGTATTTACTTGTTCCTTAAAAAATATTTTCTTGATTTATTTAGTAATTAATTTGACTTGATCTGTGTTATATACATAATGTAAATTGGGTAGCGGGCTTCCAATAAAGGGTTTAACCTATTCTCATCCTGCTTGTTGAAAACTAAAAACCAATATTTTAAAAATCTGTTTGGTAATTGAACATGTCTAATAATTAATGATGAGGTTAAATTTACCTTTAGCTCCAATAATTCAAAATCACCGATTTTGATCTTTTAAATAATGAAAATACATCAATTTAATCCTTACATTATAGTTTTGTTACATATTTTACTACAAATATTCTTGCAATTTTTTATCAAAAAGTGAAATACCCCTATTTAGTCTTTATTGATAAATATTTGTAGAAAAATTTGTAGGAAAATATGTAGGAAAATTATACAATAATCATTATATTGGTGTATATATTTTAAATTTTTGAGGGACCAAAATCACTGATTTTGAATAATAGAGGGCTGAAAGTGAATCTTGGTTATTGCAAGACCGAAACCATATTTAACCTTTAATATTAATTTTAAAAAATCCTTAATAATAATTGATAAAATAATAAATATCTATGTACAATTTTGAAACATATATTTTTATTTACCTTAAAAATATTTTAGAGAAAATAGAAAACAAAAATTTGATTTTCACCGGTATAATTTGGACTGATTTGATTGGTTCTACAAATTACCATTTTTTAACTTAAATGAACTGGTCAGCCCGATCAGACTAGTTGAACCGACCGTTACAGTCGGATATTCAAAATTATGCTAAAAACTATATATATTATGAACTATTGATAAGGCACTTTTAATTGTAAGTAAGCATGCAAAGTTTGGTACTTTATCAATGGTATATCGAGAAACCAAAAAATGTCTTAGAAAAGTTCATATTCTCTTACATGTAAGTTAATCTTGATAGCTGTTCAAAGTTTTCAGGGATGAATCCACTTAATTTGTTATAGCTGAGGTCTCTGAAATATACAAATGTAAACAAATTATGAGAGTGTAGGGTGGATCAGTAAATCATGATAAAAGAGGACAAAAAGAAAGCAGGATAATGAAAACAAATTATTAAAATATTAAGAATAAAAGTAGAAAAATAAATGGTTAAATGTGTTTTTAGTCCCTAAAAACATAGTGAAATTTGGTTTTGGTCCCTCATTTATTTTTTCATTGGTTTTGGTCCTCCATTTTTTAAAATCACATGATTTTAGTCCTTGTCATTAGATATATTCCGCTAAGTGATGACGTAGTAATATTTTTTTGTAGATTTTTCTATGGATTTTCCTTCAAAATTTTCTAAAGATTTCAAAATTCAAAGGAAATTTTATTTAGATTCGAAAATTTACAGTAAATTTACTATAGATTTTTTATAACAAGGTAAAGAAATTTTATAGCAGCACTTTTTATTTTAAAAATTCCTAATTTTTTTAAAAAATTTACTACACATAAATTTTCTAGAGAAAAATCGCAAGAAATTTCCCGTAAAGTTTTACCCGGGAAAAGTCGTAGTGGAATTGCAAAAAGTGACTTAACAGAATACAATTGATATGGAGGACCAAAACCAATGAAAAAATAAATAAGGGACCAAAACCAAATTTCATCATATTTTGAGGGACCAAAAACGTATTTAACCAAAAAATAAATTATAAGCTTATAAATTATAAGTTAATTAATACAATAAGTTTATTTACAAAACACTTTAATCAAACAAGCATATAAATTGATTAAGCTAGAATATGCCTAATGGATTATTTGGTAGGAGAAAAATATGAGTGAAATAAAGCAAAATATATAAGGTGTTAATTCTCTCTTTATGTTATATGATATGAGAAAAATAGAAGAAAAATAGAGTGGACCATAAAAGTGGATTTCCACTTTGTTTCTCTCCTCTTAAACAGAGTTTTTTTTTGTAGAACCCACAACTTTAAAATTTTCTCCCACCAAATAGATAATTTTCTCCATTTATGTCCTCTCTCCTCCCCTATTTCTCCTTTGTTTATCCTCTACCAAGGGTAAATGTCATGTACACTCTATAGGTGATAGTAAAATAAAAATTTACATTAAAAATAAATCAAAATTAAATCCATTAATTACATAAAACTCAATTATTTAATCAACTATTTTTGTTGAAAGTCCTTTCAGTTACTTTGATCGGTTATAAAGTAATCCGATAGACATTTTAAAATAATTAATCAGCACTTTTAAATATGAGGAGTGTTCAAATTACATCATTATAAGTTACACCAAGTATTACATTGTTAAATAATTTTTTAATAAATCCTTATATAAAGTAATTCACCGTGATTAAAAGTTATTATATTATAGATCCTACATATAAGATTTTACATTAATCCAAAATTATTTGTTATGTCATTGAGATGTCTCAAGATTAACGTCATATATATATATATATTAAATATATGAAAAAATCGACCATTTGAAATATAATTGATTTGTAGTTATCAACAGTGTCATACTTAGTGTAACTTACACTGATGTAATTTAATCCTCTTTTTTAAACATAATTAACCGATAATTTGAAGCGAATGAACTGATCACATATTGAAACAGAAGTGAATTAACGCTTACAAGGATTCTAAAGTATCCAGGCTCGTCATGTTTCCAAGATATTTAGGTAATGTGTCATTAATGTTGCAACCCCTTAATATCCTGTGAAACAATATAAAAAATATTAATTAAATTTGTGAATTCCGCATGCAGCAATCAAAATCTCTTCATTTATTATCATCACGGCCAAAATTAGCAATGAAATTATAGTTAAAAGCTGAAAAATTAGTTGATATGAATGAAAGTGTTTGATAAATTAAAATTAATTGAAAATGGTAAAATAATATATAAGGACATCTTTAAATATTAAATAATGATGATCGAGTGATGGTTGTTGAGGATAAATTTGTAAAAAAAATTAGTTAGTAGTTAAAAATGAGAGCTTTTTTTTTTTAAAAAAAACTAGTTTTTCAACAAAATATATAATAACTATCGAAAAAAGTTACCATTACCAAATACAGCTGAAATAATTTCTGTCGTTACTAATCTCAGTTAACTGAAATGACTTACCAAACATATACTAACCCACAATGTTGTTACAAAAAAAATTAACTCACAGTGTTTCCAATTTTGTCATATTGTCAATTCGTGGAAAACTAGAATCTGCATGTCCATTGAGGTCACTAATCCTCCTGCACATTTTAAGATGAATAGAAAAATATAATAAAAAAACAATTGAATTTAAAAATCATGCTTATAGTTAGGGATGAAAATAAGTCAAACCAGTTGTTGGGCCTAGCCTCGTTTAATAAAAATATCACGCCTATGCTTTTGAAGAAGTTTTTTTAATTAAATAGGTCGGACTTAAACTTTTTGAAAAGCGTATTAGGCCTGACAAGTGGCAAGCTAGCCTATTTATAAATAATATTATTTTTAATAAGCATATAAATATATTATATATAATAGATAGTATAATAATATATAATTTTTATATTTTTCTTGTTGGCCTATTTAGAGATAGACATATTGGTTTATTTAAAGGCATATATAAGTTATATATTTACATTATAAAAAAGTAAGTCTACTAGTTTGTAAACGCATTGACCTATTTAAAACTTATAATATGAAATAGGCTTTTAATTTGACTGATAGGTCAAACTAAGTTTTGAAACAGGTCATGCCAAGTCTAAAGAAATGACATATGACAGGTTATATGCCAAGCTTGGGACACAAAAATATAATGCATGCCAGACTTGAGCCGTGGAAAGCCTATCTTGACTCGACCTACTTCCACCTCTAGTTATAGTTTATAGTTTGGAACACAATACTTACAAGTCCGTTAGGTTTTGTAGAAATGAAATTCCAGGAGGAATTGGTCCACTTAAACCACTCCCTTGAATTGCTCTGTAAAAATAACAATACATTCCTCAAATGTAAAGAGATGAACCACATAAATATATAATTAATTAATACAATTAAAAATTCACTCCAAAAGCAAACGATTCGTACAGTATACTAAGATTTGTCCATCTTTGAATAAAATCGGGTATCTTCCCAGAAAATTGATTGTCACTAAGTCGGCTGCCTCATGTGATCAGAATGGAACAGTTACCATAAATTTAGAACAAAAAAAAACAACATATAAATAAAGACAATAAAAATGGACATTAATTAGTTTACAGTTCCGTCAATGATGTAAGTCTCGCAAAAGTTTCAGGCAATTCTCCGGTAAAATTGTTCGAGGTAAGATGCCTATAAAAGAAAAATTTGTCAACAATATTGATAGTTATATACTTATTTAAGTAAAAAAAATGTGAAATTATTGATAAAATTGAGTTGAAAGTAACTCCATTCTCTATCAAGCTATTGCAACAACAAATACTGGAGTAACTTTTTATATATATATTTTAGAAACAAAGCTGAATCAAATATATCAAGTAATAGCTAGCCAGAGGTAAAAACGTTTCCTGAAAATTAAAATACAGGGCTTACAGTCTTTGAATGTGAGGAAGGTTCACAAGTTCTGAAGGAAGATTTCCAGAGAAGTTATTGAACTCGAGCACACTATCCATTTTAAATTAAGTTATGAGTTCATAAAATTGAAAACGGAAAATTCTTAAACTATATGTGTGTTTGGTTTGACATTAAAACTGACTAATAAAATTTAAATTTAAATTTTGCAATACAATTATTTCTCGTCTTAAAAATATAAATTTATCACCTTTTAACGCTAAAATAATCATCCTATATGTAAATAATCTGAAACTCACAAACTTTCGAGTTTGGTGATGTTTGCTATGTCTCTTGGGATTGGACCAGTTAGTCGGTTTCCAAGAAGAGAACTATCATGAGAATGGAAAACATAAATTAATTAGATTCATATTTCATAACACAAGTACAAGGTGAGCAACTAAAATTGAAAAAAAAAATCACAAAATGTAGTAGAGCTAGCAAAGAAAAAAAGTAGTGAAAGAAATAACACATAATGCGTAGATTCGTGGAGCCCCATTCTTTTGGTATGGTACCGTTAAGGTAGTTGCGGGTGAGGTCACTGTACCAAATTAAGAAAATCAAAGAAATGAAACATAGCTATATATATACACTAAATTGAGTTGATAAAATGAATAAGTTAGTTTATTGTCCTAGCTTCAAAGAGGATTATTACATACATTTCTTCCAGGTAAGGCAACCTTATCAGTTCCGGTGGGAGCTTGCCCTGAAGATTTTGTGACTTCAGCGATCTGTCCATTTAATTATATATACCAAGAAAAATTGAACATAATTAAAAAAGATATTACTAATATAAATGTTCATCAGGGATAACATATCATATATATTTTTAACAATTTTACAGATATTTTTTTGTAGTGACTGACATAAGTTTCTTACAAAAAAAATTCCCAACTTATATTAGTTACCTTGATTAATATATGTGCTTTCCTGTGCAAATGATTTGAAATTAATTAGATATCGTCACTTCAAAGCAAATCAATCAAATTTAATTTAGGGTTAAATATGTTTTTGGTCCCTAAATTTTCACCCGAATTTGATTTTGATCCCTATCTTTTTTTCGTTGCTTTTGGTCCCTAACGTTTTCAAATCATTGGAATTAGTCCCTGCCGTCACCCTTATATTCAACAGAGTTGACGACAGGGACTAACTTCAATGATTTGAAAATGTTAGGGACCAAAAACAACGAAAAATAAAGATTAGGGACCAAACCCAGATTGGGTCCTTAAACTTTCACCCAAATTTGGTTTTGGTCCCTAAAGTTTTCAAATGATTGAAATTAGTCCCTGCCGTCACCCCTATATTTAACAGAGTTGACGGCATGGACTAATTTCAATCATTTGAAAACTTTAGGGACAAAAAACAACGAAAAAAAATTAAGAACCAAAACCAAATCCGGGTGAAAGTTTAGGGACCAAAAATATAATTAACCCTTTAATTTATATATATATATATATATATATATATATATATATATATATATATATACACACAAACTAGTATCAAACTCTTCATCACTAAATAAATCAATGCTAATGGCTTTGTAGTTAAGTTAATTGCACAAGATTTTTTTTTTTTGAAATAAATCATAAGTATCCCCAAAAGATAATCTGTCAAAAACATTTACATTATGGTGTGTGATCCGCTTTCACAGTGTAATTTTTTTTTCCATACACAACATTTAAAAATCAAGCTATGCTTAAGTGGAATTAATTAAACATGTATGTACCACTTGAATTAATTACTCTTTAATATATTGCACAAGATCTGCACCGTCAAATGCTATATATATAATTTATAATTAAATAAAAGGTATAAAAAATTATATAACTTTAATCAAGATGGTCCATTAATTGAACCAGTACATCGTGATGTCTTGAACAAGTATTATAAATTAAAATAAAATTTTTTGCAACCAAAACTGTAGGTAAATTCTGCCGCTGTAAATAAAAATCAAGTCAAAGTGAAATTAATAAAACTAAAATAACGAGTGATGATATGTAGAAGAGGCTCTCACACTACTGGTTCCTCTCCAACACTAGAGAGGTCCAGTAGGAGAGAGTGAAAGAGTGTATATGGTGGGTTTCTGGCAAGCGAACCACAAATCCAGCAATATAATAGTAAGTAAGATATCGTCTCCACAGGGAACGACAATTTATGTAAACCGAAATCGTATTTATCAAGAGAATTAACAGTTTAGAGTGAATATGGTTGCGAAAATATAAATAGCAGGTAAGATCAATGAGAATTAGAAAGGTAGAGTCAGAGATACTTTACTTGGATTAGGATTGAACTTCATCTCATTGCACCCTTCATGTATGTAAAGACTATCTATTATTTTAGGTTTACTCTATAATACTGTAGACAAACTCTATTGCTAAGACCCCGAGTTACCAGCGGCCTCACACACTCAAAGGTAAACTATGCGGGCTCTCCCAGGCGACAGACTTACCCTCCGCTTATTTTGCTCTATTTGTTCAGTTTGTAAAGGATTATTTGAAATACGTGGCCTACCAAATGGATGTATACCTTCGCTGAAATATTGTCACTACCCATCGCTCATTAGATATACCCATCTCTCGCTTCCAGGATTGACAATCAACTAACCCTTTGCTATCGGATTACCAAGCCTATTGGTCGGATGCCCCTTCAATTAGAGTACTCACACTACCCCTCAATCATTAGCAAAACACCCCTTTTCGGTACAGTAGTAACCGAGTCCTCTTATTCAATCATAGGGTGAGTTTCTTCAGAATCCGCTCCTAGCCAGAACTGACCCAGTTAAGACTAGCCTATAACTCCAGGCGTAAACCGCGGGAATTAGGAATAAACACAGAATAAGATTACCAATATTATAGACAGAGAGCTCAGAAATAATAAAATAGAATTTACATACACTTGGGGATAGAATCGATTACATTCAATCCTACTGGAGAGTTAACTACTTGGAGTAGTCATACACACCACCGAAGATGCTGTCACCATCTTCAATCCTTGTGAAGCACTCCTCCTCTCCTAATCTAAACTTAGTTACAGTACATAATCACTAGACGAGATTACAATACTATATTCCACACTGTCTAACCCCCTTCTACTGATGCAAGAGGTTCCTATTTATAGATTAGGAAAGACAAAGAAAATTTGGGAAGATATCCTCTTAAAAACGGCAACAGGGAAGCAATCTGCGTGTTCTGCGCTTCAAGTTGCGCTACAGCGCAGGCTGTAGCGCAGATTCCAGAGAGTTGCGCTTCACCTGCGCTATAGCGCAGGGTGAAGCGCAGCTAGCGTCCTACAGCTTCAACTTTCCTCTTTTAATTGTTGATCTCTCCCCGAGACTGGTTTTCGCGCGTTTGTCCTTCCTTGTTTCCCTTTATTTTCTGATATATTTGTATTTATTGTGCAATCCTTGTTTATTTGGGAAGCTTGTCTGCAATATCTTTGATTGATTGGCTCTGATCTCCTCATTAATGATTCAAATCTGCTTCAAATCTTTAATTAATTATCCTCAATCAATCTCCAATCTTGCATAAATCCTCCTCATTTAATGCCATTAAATTTCTGAATTAAATCTTTGCAATAATCCTGCAAAAATCAGCAATAAATCCATTAAAATATCATCAAATTCAAAACTAGGATTAATAAATACAAATTATTAAATATTAAATAAAAAGGGATAAAAATGGGGTAAAATTATCATTTTGTCCTTGATAAGTGAAATAAAATATATACTTATTTATCAACTATTTTTCACTTATCAATGAGGAATTGGAGAAATCCTCTGAAAGGAAAAGGAAGAAACCTTCCATGGTTGTAAGATCCAAGCACAGGAGATTACTCTCACTTGTTAGAGAAGAAGCTCCTACTCCAATGATCACAAGAAGCAAGTCTATCCCAAAGGATGATGATGGGATATTTCAACAAGCTTTGAAGCAAGTCAAGACACAGTCTGTGTTAGACTTGAAGAAAGAAAGGATTGTTAAAAGGAAGGTAAAGCCTCCTTCACCTTTTGTTCTGTATGATTGGACAAAAACAAAGTTGTACCAATGGAAGCTTCAGGAAGCTGTAATGAAGCCTTTACCTGTAGAGCAACCCTACAAGAAGACCAAGGTACTCTTTGACAATCTAGATCCTGTTGATCTAGAAGATATGGTGAGTCCTGCTAATATTCCTGTGAAAATAGTGGAAGCAAATGAAAAGGTGTCTGATGCAAATGATGATGAAGTCGCTGCTACTGCTGAAGTTGAAACTGTAAAGGTTGTTGAACCTGTAGCTCCTTCAGCAAAAGAATCTACTGTTACTGATAAGGAAATAATCCAACCTGCTACTGATAAGGTTGAAGAGGTTGCACCTCCTGACAACATCATAGGTGAACCTGCTGATAATATTGTTGATGAAGAAATTTGCACTGATAGGGTTGCTGCACCTGCTGACAAAGATAAGGTTGCAGAACCTAATGCTGATGATCCTATGGAGACTGAACATGAGATTGTTGTGGTAAGTCCCATGTTAGCTGTTCCCTTGAGAACTGAACCTGCTGATAATCATCCTTCACCAAATTCTCAACCTCCATCTTCTTTTGATCTCAATGTTGAGGAAACAGAAAATCAATTAGCTTTGGTCCTATATGAGGTACCTGACTTTTCTAGCTCCATTGATTGGAACTCTAAAGGAAAATTTGTATGGAAAGAGAAAGGTTTATTTGTTTTTGAAGGAGACTTGTCTCAAAAAGAAAGAATGTGGAAGCCCAAGTCAAGGGACATCTCAAGAAGACCATCCTTTGACAAGGTAGCACCTATTCTTAACTTTGATGACCTACTGAGGGCTGCTGAGTTCCCTCACCAATTCTACCAGAATGCTCAAGCTCAAAGAAACAGATTACCTAGGTTTCCAAACCTATATGAGGAGCTACTACAATTCAAAGATCATTTGCCACTGAAACCACCCATGCAAGCTGGTTTACTACATGTGGACACTGTTGAAGATGCAAGAATAAGGAGGATGGCCAAGGGTTCAGGGGAGGGTCTGATCAGATTGAGAAGATTATACAGGGCGTGGAACCTCCCAGGCACCACTGAAAGAAGATTGATGTGGATTCATCTGATGCAACATTAATACCTGTTGAAGACTGGATTCTCATCAGGCACTTAAATATGGAAGCTGAAGTGTATTCCAAGTATGTTGCTGAAAAAGATGGTTGTAGAGTTCAAGCCTCCAACTCATCTTACCATGAAGGCTTCAACTAAATTTATTGGCAACCAGACAGAGTTGTGCCAAGGCTGCCACTTGCTGAAGGTCCAGAAGATATAAAGAAGGAACCAAAGATCTATTCTGCCTATATGGATTCTCCAGAACCTTTCACCAGAGAAGAATGGGAAAGACTTCCTGAATATCTGGAAGCTTATGGGGGTTTTGACCATACTTACGAAGACAGAATCTGGGAATCATATTGGTATGAAAGGGAAAAGGAGGGGTCTTGCTCATGAACAAGATATGACTTTGTTGACTGCATGACTAAGAACACCCTCTCAACTCAGGAAGTTCGTACCTGGTTTCCTGGAACTTTTCCCGGTTTTCAAGCGTGTACTTGATGAATACATTGATGCAGATTGGGCTATGGTGGTATATACTCCTACTGTTTATACTTGGATGGTTGCTAATTCTACTGAGTATGGTTTTCCTGTTGGCTTTGTGGAGATCACTTTCACCTGGAAGCACGTTAATATCATTTACAAGGAAGCTGATCTTGCTGAATTTCTTGCTATGAGAGAGGGATGATATCAAAAGGTTAAGGAGAAGAAACAATAGACTGCAACACTTAGTGAGGCATCTGAATGTTGTTCCTCTTCATCCTCAGAATGAAGATTCCAAGCCAAAGCTTAAGAGGACCAACAGTTTTTGATCTGCCACAATTTCAGAAAGTCTATATGTTTACAAGTTTTTGTTGTGTTGAACCTTCTGAATTTTAACTATGATCATGATATATTTTCTCTTTGATTTGACTACGTGAATTTTTTGTGTTTGTCTCGCATTTAATCAGCTGTGTACATTACAATTTGCAATATTTGAACATTAATGCTTATGTCTAATGTGTCTGAATTAATTTCTGTGCATACCTACCCCGTACTTATTAACTGCATTTATTACTTCTATTCACTTCTAACCACCCTTTTGATTGATGACAAAAGGGAAAGTATTAAAAAAAAGATCTATAAAAATAAAAGAAGTTAAAAAGGAAGTATCTGAAATCTGAAGTCTAATGTATTATGGAAGAAATCTCTGCTTCAGGGGGAGCAAAGTATTCAGAACAAGTATCTGATTTAGGGGGAGTATATTCTAATCTTTACACTTTTATTTCCCTTCAGATATTTACTAAGTTTCTGTTTAAACAAATTTTTCATCATTAAAAAGGGGGAGAATGTTGAGTCTCAAAATATTATTAAGGAAATTAATAATGTTTAAAGTCTCATCAATCCTAAGTTTTAATGGATAACAAATTTGAGTTAAAAAGATTACTTTTTATAAGAACAGTTTTCACTTGAAGGAAATATGTTTAAATGTTTCAACAACCTTTGTGAAGAGCTACCCTCTGATATATGACAACTCTCCGAAGTTGAACTTGCTGTTATTGGGGACTCTCTGAAGAACAAAAGATCTGCTGAAGTTCATTAATCCTTCTGAAGTGTTAAAATAATGATTTAAAAAGAACAGTTGAAGACCTACATCGTAGTATTTGACTAAAGTCAGGAGGCTATCTACTCAAGACTTCAATGCATCATTTTTCGTTTGAAGCAAGTATGATTCATTTAAGGAATGTTTTCAGGATCCCTGTGTGATGTCAGAATCACTTATCCTTAAAAGGAAACCTATTGTATATGTCAGAGCAGTGTCTCAGACTGCAACACCTGCAAGTCTCAAAGTCAGAAGCTTTAAGGAGATTGTTTCACAACGTCTTAAATAGCATTAAATGTTATTTCTCAACGGTGGTAAAGCATTCTTCAATGGATTTATTTCTGAACTCTATATATTGCTTCATAGAATACTTTGAAGACAACGACCAAGCTTAGAGAAGAATTTTTATTAAGCCAAAATGCTACAAAGTTCAAGCTGCTATTCTCTGATAGTCTTTGTACTTAGAAAATCTCATTGCATCTTGAGTTTATACTCAGTTATCCTTTGTACAAGATATTTCTCAGTTTAAGTTTCTCACGAACTTAAACATTTTATATTCTAAACACTTTCAAGTGTCTGAGAGCCTGGAGAGGCTTGGTGGAACAAAGAATACTTGGGTTTGAGCTTGGAGAGGCTTGTCTGTAAGTAAAACAATACTTGGTTTATCCTGGAGAGGCTTGTCTGTAAAACAATACTTGGGTTTTTAGCCTGAAGAGGCTGTGGATAAAATAATACTTGTAAATGTGATCAGTTAGTGGAAATCCTTTTCTAGTTTGGCATTGGGACTGGACGTAGCTCACTGTGTTAGTGGGTGAACCAGGATAAATCTCTTGGCTAAATTCTCTTAACTCTTATCTCTTTATATTTGTTATTTGAACTAACGAAAGGGTTCTGAATAATCAGTTTTATAAGTTTGAACTTAAATCTATCTTAAACGCTTTATAAAACAAGCTTTCATCACCATCTTTTGGACCTGCTGAAGTACTTCAGCAAGTCTCTGAAAACTTCAGTTTCTGAAAGTTGCTCACAGTTTTTGTTAAACTCTATTTGTGAAAAGGTTTCCTATAAAATCTGTTTGAAATTATAAAACATTATTCAACCCCCCTTCTAGTGGTTCTTTTGGTTTCTACATGGTGGTGGGTCCAACTCCTCCTTTGGTATGCAGTGGGCCTCAATGTACCCCTTAGGGTCTTGATAGGAGCAGTGGGGTGTAAACCAATCCCCTGAGATTGGCACAAGGCAGTAATGAGCGCAGGGAATCCTAAAATGATCCTGGAGCGTGCACTGCGACGCTCCACAACAGACACCGTAAGGTATATCTTTTTAGATATAACCTTGGTGATGTCGATATCCTTCCTAGTCAGGACAGACTATATAAAATGTGTCGTCTCAATGATAATGTCTGACACATGGTTGGATGGCTTGATGTTAGCCAACACTAAGACCGCCCACATCCTAGAAATGCTCCGTAGGTCCTTCCTGAAAATCCTGGCAGCTCCCGTGTAGGTGTTGACATCATAAGTACACCGGATAAACACAAGTACACGGTTGTCCTCCTGTCGACATCCTCATTACCATATATGCCAATATCATGTAACAGCTGGTGATATTGGCAGACCATGTGCTCCTCATCATCAGGGCCAGGGTGACCTAGAAAATCATTGATCGCGTCGTGATCGTAAGTCACCCAGCGGCCTCTCACATAGGACCTCCTCTCAACACCACCTCCAGGCTCGCCTATGTCGTTGGCGTAGAACTCCCGGACCAGCTCCGGGTCAAAATTCCTATCAGGCTCAGCTACCCTCCTCCAGTTCCTCCTGGTGATCTCCATGTTGAAGTCATCGAACTCTCCAGGTTGGAGTGATACTGGCCTCTCCTTAATGAAGTTACAGTTCAAAAGAGAATCGTGTGCCTCAGCAGCTTTGGAACTCTTAAACTTCATTGGATCATAGTTGGGCTCATCGCGTTCCCTCTTTCCTCATTTTCCTCTCCTGGAACTGGAGACACCAGCAGTGTTGGGGATCTTGGTGCGAGCCATCTGTAAAAATTTAATATAACCAGGATCAATCCAATGCATGTAAACAGAATTTTTCTCATCCCAATGACAAAAGTGTAACACATGTAAGGTTCATAAAAGCATTTTTCATTGGAACCAAATAAATTCTAGAAATAGAACATTCATTTATCATACATTGTCACGCTTAATCTAACAAGAATGTTCAATGATTCAACAAGAATGTATTCAAAACTTTGCATGGAATGGTTAGTGTAAAATTGGAAACTAAAACAGAGTGTTAACACTTTCAACCATATTAACTTGCAAACAATCAATAAGCACACCAACAATCACCATTTTGATTAATCAATCACAACCACCATATTACCAAGTGCCATACTAACAACAATCTTAAGAACATGCAAAAGTGATCAATTAAAGCATGTCCCAACAAACAAAACAGGACATTCAATTGGTAAATGGTATTAATGCTCAACTAAACTAATGTATCCATTCATACAACAAGAAGTAATGTAAAAGTATTCATGCAATGGTTAGTGTAAAATTTTGAACAAAAACAGAGCATCAATGCCACTAACCAAATCAACTTGTAAACATTACTGAGCATATGAAAAATCAACAGTTGCACCACTTAACCACAATCAGCATATTACCTAAAGGCTTTATTGACAAATAATCCTAAAAATATGTAATTCTAAGAGCCTAAGTTTACTACCCTAAGGTTCAATCAACCAAACAAAAATAGAGGATTTCAATCGGTAAAATATACTCAAAACCATAAAAAATACCTTGAATAGCAAAAGAAGGAAGGAAGGAAGAGGTTTTTGAGTGAAAAAGTGAAGAGGAATGGTAAGGGAATGCAGAGAATGCTCTGAGCAAAACATGGGAGAAGGTTAAAATGACCTTCTCCTGTTCAAACTTTTGAATTTAAGCTATAGCGCGTACCTACACTTCACCTGCGCTTAGCGCAAGTAGAGCGCAGGTGTCAGGTATTTTTCCCGAACCACTGCGCTTTACCTGCGTAGAAAACAGAATCAAAAATTGCATTTTTGTGCTTTACCTGCGCTGAGCGCAGGTGAAACACAGAAAACAAAATGCAATTTTCAACACTTAGTCAAATTTTCTGCTACTTCCTGGTTCAAAGTGTCTGTATTTTCTTTCACATCTTTACTTAACCACTTCCTAACATTTCCTAAACTAAACAAGTATAAAATCCTAACTAACACACAATATATACAAATCACACAAAAATTCAAAACAAAACTGTAAAAATTAATAACTAAAACACTGGGCTGCCTCCCAGGAAGCGCTCGTTTAACGTCATATAGCTTGACGCCTATTTTACTCAAGGAGGTTTTATCTGGAAGATGATAGTGGATTCTGATGTTCCACTGGCTGATATCCATCCTCCATACCACCCTTTGGTTTTGTCATCAGCTTCTCACTCTCTTCATCATCAGATGATGTTGATCTTTTTCTTTTCTTGAAACGGAATTCCACCATGGATTCCTGCAACTGCTTCTTCCTTCTTGTAGGCTTCCTTTGAAGATTTTTTAGGATTATCTTCTCTTGGTTTTCAGAAACATTTTGATAGTCAGTTCCTTTTCTTTTTACTCCTTGTAGTTGTGGTTCAAAATCAATGCGATAGATCCCATTAGTAGGATCTAATTCCAGTCTATCCGGTGGTTCATATTGTTGGGGAATTCCTCTATCTAGATGGAAGACAATACTCTCATCTTGAGAGCTAAGTTTGAACCTTCCTTTATCAACATCAATTATCATCTTGGCAGCTTTCATAAAAGGTCTTCCTAGAGTTAAGGGACATCAGTATCCTCCTCCATATCCATCACCACAAAATCAACTGGAAACATAAACTTGTCTACTCTTAAAGGTAAATCCTCAATTATCCCATAAGGATATGTTGTGGACTTGTTCGCAAGTAGTAAGGCTACATTTGCAGGTCTGACCTTTAAATCACCCAATCTTTTGAACAATGATAAAGGCATCAAATTGATGCTAGCTCCAAGGTCTAGCAACGCCTTTGTGACTGGTAGAGTACCATTAGTGACTGGTACAGTGAATCTGCCTGGGTCTAATGACTTCTCTGGTTTGTAAACCCTTTCTGACTTTTCTACTTCATTCTCATCTTCCTATCCTATTCTAGCTCCAAGGTCTAGCAACACCTTTTTCCACACTATCCTATTCTAGCAGCTCCTCCTCAGATGTTAAGTCGTCCTCCAAATCACTTCCCTTTGATGTGTTACTGTTTGTAGTAACTGCATTGCATTGCTCATTGGGATTGGTTTGGGTGTTAGCTGTGAACTTTCCTTGATTATGTTCTGCTATGTCCTTTGCTAACTGGCCAACTTGTGTCTCTACATTTCTGATGGTTGCGTCTGTATTCTTCTTATAGGTTTCAAGAGACTGCACAAGGGCATCCATTTTCTCATCTAGTTTTGATAGTCTGTCATGTACTAGAGTATAGCTTTGTTGTTGTTGCTGCTGATAGGGCGTTTGCCTATTGGAAGTCCCTGCATCCTGTCTCCACCCAGAATTGTTGTTCTAATTATTTCTACAACCTTGTGAATACTTATTTGAAAATTGGTTGTTGTTAGAGAAATTGCCTGGCCTCCCTTTATTTCCCATGTAATTAACTTGCTCTTCCTGAATGTCTTGATAAGAGCAATGACCGTTACGATGGTCACCTCCACAAAAATCACAAGTCAATTGTGGGGACTGGCGAGGACGAGACTGTATTGCTTTCAACTGCTAAGGGAGCTTAGCCATCTGTTTAGTAACTGCTTCTAGATGTTGGGAAAGGAGCTTATTCTGAGCTAAAAGTGCATCAGTAGTGTTTAGCTCTAAAACCCCTTCTTCTGAACTGGTAGTCTCCCATGCTGAGCTTGTTGATCATTTAGTGCCAAATTGTCAATAACTCTGGTAGCTTGCTCTGCATCTACTGATATAATTGTGCCTCCTGCTGCAGCATCTATGAGCATCTTTGTGTCAGGTCTGAGTCCATTGCAGAAAATGTTCAGTTGCGCAATATCCTCCAAACCGTGGTTGGGCCACTTTCTCACCAAAAATTTGAATCACTCCCAGGCTTCACATATTGATATAGCGAGATGGTGGAAGGAATTGTTAGGGTCACAGGAAACACTAGAAGGTGGGTTGAATAATGTTTTAATAATCTTTACAGATTTTTGTTAAAACCTTTCGAACAAGCAAAACCGAGTTGAAAATATTTGATTAACCTTTCGAAACTGGAGTATTCAGCAACCTGCTGATGCAACTCGGAAGGTTGAATAAAAACGTTTTGAAATTATTTTCCCTTTTAAAGAAAAGATTGTTTTCTATTCAGATTAATAAAACTCTTTTCTTTAACCCTCCTTAGTTAGATTAAAACAGATATCAACGGAAAGTAAAGAGGTATGGGAAGAGAGAACTTAACACAAAGATTTATACTGGTTCACCCACTAACCCAGTGAGCTACATCCCGTCCCAAGGCAAACCACCACTGGATTTTCCACTAATCCCGCAAGATTACAGGTATTCTTTTACCACAGCCTCTCCAGGCTTAACACTGAGTATTTTTTGCACACCTGGCCTCTCTAGGCCCAACGAGTATTCTTTGCACACCTGGCCTCTCCAGGCCCAACGAGTATTCTTTTACAGACAAGCCTCTCCAGGCTCAACAAGTATTCTTTGTTTTCAATGCCTCTCCAGGCAACACATGCAGTATTCTTTTACAGACAAGCCTCTCCAGGCTCAACAAGTATTCTTTTACAGTCAAGCCTCTCCAGGCTCAAATGAGTATTCTTTATTCCACCAAACCTCTCCAGGCTCTCAGACACATAACCGTGTTTACAACATAAAGTTTAAGTTTCCTAGAAACTTAAACCAGAGTTCATCTTGTACAAAGGGGTTACTAAGTACTACTCAGGATTACATCAAGAGAATTCTAAGTACAAGGATATACAGAGATACAAGTTTATGAATTAAACTCTATATCTACTCTGTATCTAAGCAGAAAACTACTTTGGAGAAATGGCTTGAAAATATGTTGAATTGTGCTTCAGCCGATTCTCTATTGGGCCTTGCCATTGGCATATCATATCTTGGGATTCATGGCCGCTTGTCTTCACAATCCTTCTTTGAGGCTATTTATATGTTCTGATAAAATATAGCCGTTGAAGATTGTTTAGTTTACCGTTGAGAAGAAATGATTAATGCTCTTAGAGCCGTTGTGAAATAACTTCTCTTTCGGTAGCTTCTGACTTAAGCGGATTAGGTGTGCAGATGACTTGGTTCTGACACACAGCAAATAAGCTCTTAGTCTTGAGAGATTTTCTTCATTCTTCAGCAGGTTGATGTTCTCTCTCTATTCTTCTTTCTTTCCCTTCTTTGTGAGTGTAAGGAGGTAGGATGCTCAGATCCGTTAGACTTCTCCTTTGTCCCGTTGTGAGTTCTACTTTTCTTCTCACTTGAGGTGCACGCCTTTGATAGCGTATTGTAGAGAAAGTACAGAGTAGGTGTTGCAGCAACGTTGACTCTATCTCTGACCTCTATTTGATTTTCTGCAATAGGCTTCCTCTTTTATGACGGGAAATGAAGTTGTGCCCGAAAACCTTTTTCTACTTGCACCAAATCAGCTTCACCTTTAATCTTTGTTGAGACTTGAGTCTTTTAATGCAACATTCAGATAGACTCACAAGTCTTCAGAGAGTAGCATGACGTTTCTGGCTTCTGATCCTTCAGAGCATTTGAATTGCCACGTCATCAGAGAGTATGTGTTTAGTAGGTTTGAACTTCAACACGCACATACTTTCAGAAGGTTGTATTTGCTTCAGCTTGCCTTGGCTCTTCAGCGGGTAGACTGTTTCAACAAGTTTCTTTCTTTAGATTGCTTCTTCTCCGGATGGTTGCTGCTTTGTTCTTCCTTTGGCATGTTGCTTTCTTTAGTTTATTACATTCTTCGGATGGTTCCTTTCTTTAGTTTATTACATTCTTCGGATGGTTCCTTTCTTGACTAGTACACTTCTTTCTTCATCCTTCTATGTTTATCTTCCTTCTTCAACTATTTCTTCTTCTTCTTATTGTCTCCGGCTGCTTGCTTCAAACATAAATTAATTCTTCATTTTTCTGAGCTCTTCTTCTTCTCTTTGTTGATCTTCTTTCTTCTTCTTCTTGTAGTTCCTTTTTCTTCTGGTTCGGCAGGTTGATCTTCTTCTGAGAATTGCTTCTTCAGGATTTCTGAAATACAAAAGACAATACATTTCTTAGTAGAACCTGTCTCTTATGCAATCTAATTTGTTAATCATTAAAATCAAGGATAATGAGTCTTGAATCTAATTTCAATTACTTAAATTAATTCTGAGACTCAACATTCTCCCCCTTTTTAATGATGACAAATTAGATGTGACTAACAAATTATAGAACAATTCAAAATGAAATGAAGATTATTCCTTATTCTTTTTATTTCAGATAAATCCCCCTGTTTATATTGCTCTCCCTTAGCAAAACATCTTTTCTTAGTTATTTTTTAATTATCTTTTCCTGAAAAATCATTCTTCTCTCTAAATATCATTCTTCTCTCTTTTTACTTATTTGTTAGTTTATATTTCTTTTCTCCACCTTTGTCATTAATTAAAAAGGATTGATAAGGTAAAAACTGGATTTAACACAATGATATTCATCTCCCTTATGATTTAGAAAGATAAGACTTCTTTATAAATTTATTCAAAATAGTTTCAATGCACAGAGAGATATATCAAGGAATATATGGATGCTTAGAATAAAAAACTCTTTATATATAATATATTAAAATTTTCAAAACATTTTGAGAAAGAGAAGACATTGTAAACATATTTTGACAAGGATTAATTAGGAGACTGTCTTCCACTGGGCTCATCTTCCTCTTCAATTCCCACTTTTTCCCTCAGCTTCAACAAGGTAGTTTGTGTCTTCTCTAACTCCTTCTGGAGAAGGGTGTTCTCCATCTTCAGCCTCTTGACCTCAGAGTCTTCTAAGGTTGGTCTTCTTTCCATTGCATCATTCAACACTGTATTTTGACCATTGACCTTGAAGATGCTAGGACGCCTGTGGTCATAGAGGTGTTTGATGTGAACCCTGTGATACTGGAGAAGCTTCATGATAACGATGTTATAGGGGAGGATTTCAGAAAAGTTCCTTTCTCTGTACATCATGCCGAACAAAATGATGCAGGGAAGATTTATCTTCTTCTTCATCAGAAGATTGACAACACAGAACCTCTCCATCTTGGAGATGTGGTTATCTCCCACACTAGGGATCACACAACACTGCAGGATATCAAAGAGAACTTTAGGAATGCCCTTCATCCCGATCTCACAGTAGATTAGCTTGTTGAATCTTCCACCACCACCATGATGATCCTCCCAGATATCAGAGAACAAGGCACCCTGAGCCTTGACTCCCAACACCTCCTCCAGAATGGCAGTGTTGACAGTGATTTCTTACCCTGCACTTCGGCCCTCAGAAAAAATCTCTCATTTTTTTCCACCTTCCTCGCAGTGTTCCAGAACTCCCAAACACTGGCTTCATGCCATCTGCAGTCAATGGATTCGAAGAAGGGTAGCCATCCAGCTCCCTCAAAAATGTCAACAATGTCGTAACCCTCCTCAGCCATGCTTTTAAAGTTCACAGTTTGTGTTTGGAAGATGGTGACTGAGGATGCCATTGAAAGAGAAAAGAAAGATGAATCTTTTTTGGAAGATTTTGAGAGGAGTTAGGAACTTGAGAGAGACAGATGAGAAGTTGCAGAGGAAAAAGATGAGTGATGATGTTTGAACTGCTTCCCACGTCTTGTATAAATAGGCTCAGATAGCCTTTAATGATAGCAGTTATAGGCAGCTCCGACTTGGGAGAACGTGTGTCGTGTAGCGGACAGGTGAAAAGCCATTTCCTTTAATTGTCCATGTCATCAAGGTTTACAGTTTTCAAAAACTTTTTGCAAATGTGCCTTTTCAAAGCACCGGTTATATAACTGTTTATTTTAGAGATGAATTATTTTCAAACATGAAGAAAAAAAATCGATGCTAAGAATTTCAAGTATACAAAATATCAAACTGAGGCAGTTATTCTTATGAAATCATGAATTAATGATGAAATATTTAAAACTAAGCAAAAAATTGAAAGACTTATCTGCAGAGACTTAACATTGTCTTCATCAGAATCTTTGTTGTCTATGTTCTTCTTCATAGGTTTTCTTCCTCGCTTGTTTAGGTTTCCATCTGGATCTTCTCCTTCAGCATTTGTTAGATGCTCAACCCGAAGGTGAGCTCTGATACCAACTGTGAGGGCCACAAGAAACACTAGAAGGAGGGTTGAATAGTGTTTTAATAATCTTTACAGATTTTTTTGAAAACCTTTCGAACAAGCAAAACCGAGTTGAAAATATTTGATCAACCTTCCGAAACTGGAGTATTCAGCAACCTGCTGATGCAACTCGGAAGGTTGAAAAAAACGTTTTGAAATTATTTTCCCTTTTAAAGAAAAGATTGTTTTCTGTTCAGATTAATAAAACTCTTTTCTTTAACCCTCCTTAGTTAGATTAAAACAGATATCAGCGGAAAGTAAAGAGGTAAGGGAAGAGAGAACTTAACACAAAGATTTATACTGGTTCACCCACTAACCCAGTGAGCTACATCTAGTCCCAGGGCAAACCATCACTGGATATTCCACTAATCCCGCAAGATTACAAGTATTCTATTACCACAGCCTCTCCAGGCTTAACGCCGAGTATTCTTTGCACACCTGGCCTCTCCAGGCTCAACGAGAATTCTTTTACAGACAAGCCTCTCCAAGCTCAACAAGTATTCTTTTACAGACAAGTGATAAGTGAAAAATATATGATAAATTAGAGTACTTTTTAGTGTACTTATCAAGGGTAAAATAGTATTTTATGTCCCAAATTAATCCTTTTTTATTAATAATTATATAAATTGTATTTATTAGTCTTGAATTTGAATTTGATGCTATTTTAATATAAATTTGGCTGATTTTTGCAGATTATGGCAAAGATTTGATATGGAGAGAAGATAGCATTAAATCAGGGAGATATTTGCAAGATTTGAAGTTTAATTGAGGACAATTAATGAAGATATCAGCTGCAATTAAACAAGGATTCTGCAGACAACCTTCCCATTTAAATTCAAGATACTCAATAAATGCAAGATATCATGAAGAAAAAGGGAAACAAGGAAAGACAATCAACCAAAACCAGTCTCAGGAAGAAATCAACTTAAAAAGAGAAAGAATGAAGTTGTGCAACCCGTGTTGCTCGCTTCACCTGCGCTGTAGCGCAGGTGAAGCGCAACAATTAAAATTTAGCTTCTGACATCTGCGCTTCACCCACGCTGTAGCGCAGGTAAAGCGCAGAACTCGTACTGTTTGCTCTGTTTCCTGTTTTTAGATAGATTTCTTCCCAATTTCCTTTGTCTTTCCTTAGTCTATAAATAGGACCTTCTTATACCAGATCAAGGTGTGTAGGATCAGTGTAATTTTAGTATAATTCCAGTGAGAATGCACCATATTTACTTTTAGAAAAGGAGAGTCGAAGCTCTGCACGAGGATTGAAGAAGGTGACAGATTCTTCGATGGTTTGTATGGCTACCATGCGTAGCTAACTCTCCAGTAGGATTGAATGTAGTTGATTCTATCCCCAAGTGTATGTAAACTTTATTTTATTATTTATGATTCCCTATTTTGTAATTTAGGTATCCTTATTATGTGCTTAATTCCTAACTTCCGCGCGTGCGCCGGAGTTATAGGCTAGTGTTTGTGACATAACGTGGATAGAGACTTCCGACTAGGACTGAGGATGAGGGAGCCTAGACATAGGGAACTCAAACTCTGATTTTTTAAGGGTACTCGGTAGTCATATTGGAATATATTTGGAGTCTCGTGTTTGACGGGGTAGTGACAGCCCCCGAATAAAGAGCGTCTATAGGAAGGTATGGTTATCGATAGTAACATAATTGAAAGTTAATTGTATGTGAGGGATAAACGAGGTCTTGTGATTGATGGGGTAGTGACAGCCCTTGAATGAAGAGCATTTATAGTGAAGTACAATTAATGGACGATTCAAGCAAACGGAACAATAATTAATTAATTAAGAGCTTAATGAGTCGAGGGTAATTTGTCGCTTGGGAGAGCCCGCATGGATTATCTTTGAGTGGTAGGCTACTGGTAACTCGGGGTTTTATCAATTCAGTTTGGCTAAGTCATTACAAGAATATAGTCATAAACAATAAATAGTTTTTACATACACGAAAGGTGCGATGATACGAAGTTCAATCTTAGTCCAAGTATAGTGCTCTCAACACTTCCTTATTATTGTTTTCTTTATTATTCTGCAATTTTTATTATCCACATAATTATTATCTCAAATCCATTATTCTCTCTTGATAAATAGATCACAAATATACGCAGATTGACCGTTCCCTGTGGATACGATACTTTACTTACTATTATACTGCTGGACTTTTTGTTCGCTTGCCAGAATTCCATCAAGTATTTTTGGCGCCGTTGCCGGGGAACGATTTCCAATTCGTGTAGACCTTGGAGGTCTAATTATCAAGTCGTATTTATCTTTGGATTTATTTTATTTATTATTCTTATTATTTTAGGAAAATAATTTATTATTTAGGAAATTTATAGCTTTTCTATTATTAATTTTTCTTTCACACTTACCTTTTTCAAAGTTTCTTGTTTATGCTTTTGAGAGGCCAGGTGTCCCCCAATCAATTACAATTTGACCCGGAAATAGAGAGGACATCTAGGAGGAACAGAGGTAGAAACGGGAGAAGGAGAAGAAGGATAATTGTAGAAGAATCCAAAAACATGGCTGAAGAAACTCCTAAGAGGACTCTAGGGGATTATGTCACTCATCAAGGACCACGTTACTTCTCAAGCATTGTGTTACCTACAACTGCAAGAACTTTGGAGTTGAAACCTGCTCACCTCAACCTCATTAGTGCACATCAATTTGTTGGATTGGATCACGAGGATCCAAATACTTATCTCTCTAACTTTCATGAATTAATTGGCACTATGGGTTTCGAGGAAGGGAATCTAGAATCTGTTTACTTACGCTTGTTTCCTTTCTCTTTGATAGGTAAAGCTAAGGAATGGATGCAATCACACCTAAATCAAAGTCTAACCAATTGGGGTGTGGTTGAGGATAAATTTTTGACAAGATTCTTCCTACCAGGAAAATATATTCAAGCCAAAACAGATATTTCTACATTCAGACAAGGGATAGATGAGCCACTATGTGAAGCATGGGAGAGATACAAGTCTTTGCTGGGCAAATGTCCCAATCATGGCTATGACGATATAGCCCAACTCAACATATTCTGCAAGGGACTCCGATCAGACTCAAGGTCATTCATAGATGCTGCAGCGGGAGGAAATATCTTATCCGTAGATGCTGATCGAGCAATAACTATCATCGATAACTTTGCACAAAACGATCAACAAGCTCAATGTGGAAGATAGCCTGCTCAATTACCAAAGAAAAGGGTGCTGGAACTCAATCAAAGTGATGCTCTCTTAGCCGAGAACAAGCTCATTAAACGACAAATAGAAGCACTCACTGAGATGTTAAAGGCACTTCCTCAACAACTAAAAGTTGTTCACTCACAACCTATCCAAATCCAACCTTTGATTTGCGACTTTTATGGAGGTAATCATCCAAATGGTCAATGTGCCAATCAAGAGATGCAATCAGAGCAAGTCAATTTCATGGGAAACCAGGGAAGGCAAGGGAATTTCTCCAACAACAACAACCAGTACTCACAAGGATGGAGGAACAACTAAACCAACTCTGGTTGGGGTCAGAATGAAGGATCTAGACAAACATCGTATCAGCAACAAACTTCAACCTACGACAGATTAAATAGATTGGAAGAAAAGATTGATGGTCTCATACAAGGATTCGACGAATTCAAGAAGAATAAAGAGGTATCAATCAAGACTTTAGAGAATCAAGTGGGTCAGCTAGCAAATGAAATGTTAGAGCACAAGCAACATCACTTCTCAGCTGTAACCCAAACCAACCCTAAGGAACACTGCAACTTGGTTGTTACTGATGGCAACAAGTCAGAAGAGGAGGAACCTGATGAGGAGAAGGAAATCATCTTTGAAGAACAATTGCCCCAGGAAGAAATATCCAAAGAAATTGTTCATCATGATGAAGAAGCAGCACAAGAGGAAGAAGAATATCGTGAAGAAAAGGTCTATATTACAAGTAAGTCACTTGACCCAGGTAAGTTTACTATACCTGTCTCTATTAGTAATCTACCCTCTACTCAAGCTTTATTAGATCTTGGAGCGAGCATCGATTTGATGCCGCTGTCATATTTTAACAAGTTGGGTAATGTGAAGGTCAACTCTGCAAGGGTAAAGTTGCTTCTTGCAAATAAATCCACTCAATGCCCTTATGGGATAATAGAGGATATACAAATCAAAGTGGACAAGTTTGCATACGTTGTAGACTTCTACATTGCAGAAACAAAAGATGAGGATATTGATGTCCCCCTAATTTTAGGAAGACCTTTCATGAAAGCTGCAATGATGATTGTTGATGTTGATCGGGGGAAATATGAACTAAGCTCAAAAGATGAAAGTATTATGTTTCATATTGATAGAGGAACCCCTAAATTACAACAAACTCCTGAAACGATAAATCCTACTGATGGGATTTTCAAATTTCAGGAAAAGCTGTTAGGTTCCGGATTTCTGAGGAAGCCTAGAATAAGAGTAAAGCAGCCAGAATCCATATGGGAGTTCAAATTTAAGAAAAGGAAAAGATCAACGTCTGATACTGAGGAAGATAGTGACAGTGATGGAAGAATCAAGAACTGGCATGGAGGATGGGAGCTTAAAGGAAGAACTAGAATGGAGCCAAACATCATCCTCCACCTGAGGCCACCATAAAAGATTTGAGTAACCAAGCGTCGAGCTAGAAGACGTTAAACAAGCGCTAACTGGGAGGCAACCCAGCCACTGTAAGTCTTAATTTTCCTTTAATTTCAATTTTGTTAATTTTTAGTTTTCAGGCAATAACTGTGTACTAGGAAATTATTAAGTGATGAATATAATAGGAACGCATGAAAACAGTTAGGAGTAGGAAGTAGCAGAAGCAGAAAAATATAACTCGGTACCTGCGCTTCACCTGCACTGTAGCGCAGGTAAAGCGCAGAATTAAAATTAGTTTTTGACTTCTGCGCTTCACCTTGCGCTGAAGCGCAAGGTGAAGCGCATGCGGCACGCTTCACATTTCAGGGGAGTACGCGCTCCACCTGCGCTGTAGCGCAGGTGAAGCGCAGCGCGCGGGACCTTACAAAAGGTGCAGTTTGAATGAGGGAAGTTCATTTGAACTTCCACTCATTTCTTCTCTTTCATTTTCTCTGAGTTCCTAACCTTTGCTTTTCATTTTTCACTCTTATAGCCTTCCTTTTCACATTTCTGAGCTTCCACCAGGTATGTTTTTATAGTTTTCTTTACTTTTAACTGATTGAAATTTTTATTTTTTAAGCAAAAACCTTAGGATAGAAAACTTAGGATTTTAGGGACCTTTAGGATAAAAATGATTGTCCATAATGCTTTAGTTTATATTGCATGCTGCTAGGAAATGATTGTGAGTATTTTTGGTTTGCTTAGGTGGTAGTTTTTAAGTGCTCAATAATTTCTGCAAATTATTTTGTTGGTGCATGTATGCTTAATTAATTGCTATGATATTTTTGCATGCCCATGCATAAATAATTGTGCCTTATTGCATGTTACTGATGACATGATTTTTTAGCATGATTTTTATTATCAATTTTTCCTGTTTAGAATTGTTTAGGACTTACTTTAATTGATCACTTTAACATGTTCTTAATTAATTAATTGGCAATTATTGGTAATTTTTATAAATTAAAATTTTTATGCAAAAATTGTTTAGTTAGTTGATTGTTCTGATTAGTGAAATTAATTGGCCATTTATTTCATTAATTATAAGTAATATTATTATTTTGCATGAATAATTTTGTTTTAATTCGATTTTTCACAGATGGCACGCACCAAGACAGTTAATGTTCCTAGCACATCTAGGAGAGGCACAGGGGGTGCCAAAAGGAAAACACCTCAAGAGATTCCTGAATTCGATCCTCACCGCTTCAAGTACCCCAAGTCCTTTGAAGCCTACACTGCTATTGAGGGGTGCAACTTCATCAAGGAGCGTCCAGTCATGCTTAGAGAGGACGGATATGAGGAGTTTAGAGCTGAGATCCAGAGGATGCGATGGGAGCGCCTAAGTCACCCTGACACCTATTTTGATCCATACATAGTCAGGGGGTTTTATGCCAACGCCATTGGAGATCACGACGTTAACGTTAGGAGGGAGTCCTACGTGCGAGGACGAGTCATCAGGTTTGATTGCGATGCAATCAACGCATTTTTAGGCCACCCCATTCAGGAGGACAGGGATCTCGTGGAGTGCCAGTACCACTAGAGGATGCAAACCGTGGGGATCCATGGTAATGATCCCCTTGATATACAGACTGCAGAGGAACTTTGTCTGCTAGGGCGTTCCTTCAAGAGGAATGCATACAATGAAGCTGCTAGGATCAACAGGCAGCATATGAGGGGCATCGCTCAGATGTGGATAGTGCTGATACTGGCCAACATCCATCCTATCGGGCATGTTTCTGATGTAGTTATGCCTATGGCCCACCTCATCTACACCATCCTCACAGGTGCTGACATTGATATCTCACGGGCTGTCACCCAGAAGATATCAGACTTCACATCTTCTGTAGGGCACAGGAGCGCCAACTCTCGGATCAGTCTAGGCTTCCCTTCTCTCATTACCGCACTCTGCAGGTCTAGGGGTGTGGATGTGAACCCCAGGGTTCGCACCTTACATCCCATGACTAGAGCATACATTGAAGCCAACTGTATCCCAGCCGCGGAGTTACAGGTTGAGGATGAGCAGCAACAGCAGGCACCACCACCACCACCACCACCAGCAGCAGCAGACATGCAGACTCCTGTCTGGGCCCAGCAGCTCTCGGCCCAGAACACTCACATGATGGCTAAGTTGTCCACTCTTCACCGAGCAGCAGTTCATTTCCAGGACCTACATTACCAGGCTCGTGTGGACCCCTACCCAGGCATGACCCCTGAACAGTTTCAAGCATACTTACAGTGGCCTGGGGACATGCTTATTTTTCCAGGGGGGATGGAGCAGCTAGAGCCGGAGTTGAGGATGGAGCTGCTCACATGGACCAGGATGACTGATTTATATTCCTATTTGGTGCTTTTCCTTTTTTTTCTCATTTTTATTTTTCTTTTCTTTTTATTTTTCTTCTTATTTTTCTTGTTATTTCTCTTTTGATATGTACTGTATATTTATGCCCCACTGATACATCGCTTATATTATACAGTGCATATTCATTTATATTATGATTTTTCTGTTAAATTTAAAATTTTTAGGATTTTAAAAAAAAAATTAGGACCTTAGGAAGTAAAATTGAAGAGAAATTTTTCCGAATTCTATGTAATTATCTAGTTTAACTAACCAGATTAGGAAAGATGATAGGGTTTTGTGATTAACTCCATAATCAGTTAGGATTAGGGTACTTCTCAGGAGAACCTATAAGGATAGTCAATTAAAACCAGTAAGTGCTTTATCAAGGAATTTTAGCCAAAAACCGGTGAGCTGAGAGCACAAACACTGAAATTGAGAGTTTTTCACCGCTGCTTGTCAACTGTTATTGCTTGAGTTTCTGAATTTTATCTTGCTAGTGGAAAATATGGAAGTGACAAAGGCAAATTTTGTGATTATAATATTTTTCTCAATGCCAAATAGCCAACCTTGATTAAATTTTTCCAATTTTTTGAGTGTCCATTTGACCCTTTAATGTTTCTTTTGATGCACCCCACCCATACTCAATGATTATATCATGTCCCTTCTCACTTGGGATAGAGAGCAAGGTGCAACACAACAAAATGGGACAAAAGGTTGGTGAATTGAAAGGTCAAGGAAATTCAAAGAGCAGGCACAAGAAATAAAAAAGAAGAGTACTCGCTCATGAATAAATTCTCTATGTTGCTATACAAAGTTCAAAAAACAAATTTGCACAAAAGTGTGGAAATTGAATAAGTTGGGGGGAGTACTTCTTCAAACAAAGAGGCCAGCTGAAAAAAGGTGACAATTCAAGAATGACATGGTAGATGGAGAGAAGTCCCAAGCACAATCACAAGATGCTCTCTATTCAAGTGTTCATTGCATATCTAGAAAAACCATAATTTCTTGATAGCGCAGCCTCATTACAACCAAAGAAAAGACCTTTTGATCCATATTAACTATTTGCAGGTTTAGAAGTTGGAAACGACTATCAATTCTAGTTGCTCAACGGTGGTGAAAAAGATTGATGGAAACACTTACCCGTGAGAATGAGAGAACTCCTTGATTTATCACTTATTGCTTTAATTTCTATTTTGAGAAGTTTAACTGATGATTGTGTTCTGTTCTGATTGAGGATTGGTAAAATCTCTTAATCCTGATTTTTTCTGACATTTGGAAAGTGACTGCTGCTTAATAAGGAGATGATGGAAAGTTTTCCTTAAGTTTGTTTTTGTTGTTGAGTTATATAGGGGATTGAATTGATTTTTTATTACAAGGAGGTCTCTTGCTTGAGGACAAGCAAGAAGTTAAGTTGGGGGTATTTGATAAGTGAAAAATATATGATAAATCAGAGTACATTTTAGTGCACTTATCAAGGGTAAAATGGTATTTTATGCCCCAAATTAATCCATTTTTATTAATAATTATATAAATTGTATTTATTAGTCTTGAATTTGAATTTGATGCTATTTTAATATAAATTTGGCTGATTTTTGCAGATTATGGAAAAGATTTGATATGGAGAGAAGATGGCATTAAATCAGGGAGATATTTGCAAGATTTGAAGTTTAATTGAGGACGATTAATGAAGATATCAGCTGCAATTAAACAAGGATTCTACAGAAAACCTTCCCATTTAAATTCAAGATACTCAATAAATGCAAGATATCATGAAGAAAGAGGGAAACAAGGAAAGACAATCAACCAAAACCAATCTCGGGAAGAAATCAACTTAAAAAGAGAAAGAATGAAGTTGTGCAACCTGTGCTGCTCGCTTCACCTGCACTGTAGCGCAACCTTTCCCTCCGCCGCCGCGCGCAACGCCACTATCTCGCCGGCGAACAGAGCGCTGTTTCCAGTCAGGTGCGTCATCACGCGCCCCCTTCTAACAGCTGCGACCTTCGTTGCTCCGCCGCTGCGGCCCACCACGCCATCGTGCGCGCCTCTGTGCAGCCCTTCATGCACCGTTGTGGCGCCATCACCGGGGGCAGAGACGGCTGCTGTTGCGGCATGCAAGGCTGCCTCTTTGCTCCCCCTCATGAGCACCCCTTTTGAGTTTTGCCTAGTGAACCCTAGCGGAGAGGAAGAGAGGAGTGTTCTGGAAGCTGAATGAGTCTTTTCCTTATTTTTTTTTTAAGTTGTGTTTAATGGGACTAGTGCTAGAGTTTCATTCGGCTATTTTAAGGAAAAGGAGAAAATAATTTATAAAAACTTTTTAATTTAAAAATATATTAAAGAAATTTGAAAAATGATCTAGAGTTCATTTTCTTTATTCGAAACCTGTTTTATCTTCTTTTCTTT
This sequence comes from Sesbania bispinosa, assembly GCA_026901365.1. Classification (NCBI taxonomy): domain Eukaryota; kingdom Viridiplantae; phylum Streptophyta; class Magnoliopsida; order Fabales; family Fabaceae; genus Sesbania; species Sesbania bispinosa. The sequence continues at coordinate 153,990 of QLOH01000650.1, read as the reverse complement.
TCTTCCATTATTTCATTTTAATATTTTATTTTTATGTGAATGTGAGTTCGGTCTTTTTACCCATTTTTATTTTTACTGTATGTTATTTTTTTTAGAAACAGTATACGTATTTAAGCTTTTTTTTAATTTAGGTAGGAAGAGATCCAATTCTTTTTAATATGATTTAATTTTGAAATATTAATCAATAATTATATTATTTAATTTTTTAAAATAAATCATATATTGTCATAATTAAATTAATTATTATTAATTGATAATTCTATTTTATATTAAAAAATAGTAATGACAAGAATTTGAATTAATAAAATAGATTTGACATAAATATTTAGATTTATAAATATCACGTTTTGAAGATATTGAGAGAGATTTGGGGGAAAGTTAAAAAAAAATTATAAGAGGGGTGAGTGAAAAATATACTAAAAGAAAAAAATTGTGAAAAAACATATAAATATGTGGTTTAATGAATGATTTTATTATTAATTTTCAAACCTCACCCTGGAGAGTGAAACACTTACTTACTCTACTCTCCCTCTCAATATTTTTTGACATTTTCTCTTTTTCTCTCCTTGGATAGTGAATTCTACTCACACTCGTGAGAGTGAAATTTTCCTTTTCAATCATTAATACTAATTTCTCTCCCTTCCTATTTTAATTTTTAAATACTAATAAATTTTAATTTTAAATTTTGAAATTTATTAAGATTCAAAATCGTATCCTATTATTTTCTATTTCAATTTTTTTAATATATAAATTTTTATTCTCATCTTTATGATTTTATTTTTTATTATATCTTATTATGAAATAAAAATATACATTAGATTTTTATAGTAAAATATAATATATTATTAGAATTTAAAATTATAAAATTATTCATTTTTTTTAAATTTTAAAATTATTAATTTATCATAAATTTAATTTTAATTAAATAAAAATTGAGTTAATATACTAGTTATTTATACAAGGAATATGTATAATCAATGCAAGTTATATTTTTATTTTTAGTATCAATTAATAATGAATATTACACAATAAAAATTCATGATCTAAATTTCAGTCTCAACTTAATGTTTCTCAATAAAATTTACTTTATCCATACTCCCTCATCAATAAAATTTTTAAATTTTCTATATTTCTTTATTATAAAATGATATGTAACTTTTCACACAGCACTTATAAGAGTGAGATTAGTTTTTTAACATTTAAAATTTTTCAAATTATTATTATTATTATGAATCCATTATTATAAACAAATTCAAATAAAATATTATATTATATTATATTAATTTTATTATTTTAAAGAATATAAAAAATAATATTAGTATATATAATTAAATGATTGTATATAAAGAATATTTATCTCATGTATCTACAAGAGTTAAAATGCTAGTTCTTATTAATTATGAAAAAATGTTTAAAAAGAAATAATTAAAAAAATAACATTTTATCCTAAAATATATTTTGCCTCGATTTAAAATAAATTTCTTCGATAAAAACTTATTTATTACTTAATTATTTGTTTATATGCAACATATCTTTAAAAAATTAAAAAACACAATTTTAGTGACCGAATATTTCGGTCACTAACTACTTCTAACAAAAATAAAAAAATCACAATTTTAGTGACTGATTTTAGGCTTTGTCTACCGTACTTTTACTCATGGGTCTTGTACCGTACGAAACATTTTTATTAACCGTCCGATTTATTAATATTATAATTGATGGCTGGGATTTTTCACCTGTTACATGTTGTGACAAAATGCTTTACTAAAGATATGTAATTACGATTGTGACACAATCTTTGTGATATTAATGTATTCGCCCCAAGATTTGAATTACATTCCAAGGACGGTGGCCGACAATAATGGAAGGATTTATTGCTTTTGATGTTTAGGCGTTACAGATGACACTGCAAGGTTCCAGCGAGAAGAGAGACTATGAACCTCGAGCTTGATGAGGCTTACGGTTCATTGAAATGGTGCACGGTCGGCACCACCGACAATGCGAACTGCTAAAACGGAGATGTCAGGGCCACTGCTTGTCACTTGAACGGGATGAGGTGCAGACCGAGGGAGGGAAGGGACATTGTTGCGGTGGCATTGAAGAGTTGCATCGAAACTACGCCATGGAAACCGTTGTCGGGCAGGTTGCGCGTTGAAGAGAACCTTAATTTGTTTTTATTTTAACTTACTTTCTAGTTGTCAATCACTCTCTTTTTCCACTGATTGATCTATTAGTGACCTTAGAGACAATCTGGTTTTTATTTGGTGGTTTTGAAGTTCATGGCTCGTGAAACTAGTATTTTAGTTTATTTTTTTATGTTGATTATTATTCTAAGTTATACATTTTGTATATTTTAATCTAGCTATATAGTATTTTTTCTAGAATAATCACGGGATAAAATATTAGCTATTATAAATATTTATATATTAAAACAAATCAATAAAATTTTTATAGAAAAAAGACTACCTCTCGTGGAGGATACATGTGATTCATATCAAAATCACTTTACTAACGTGAAAATGAAGAAGAATGATATTATAAGTGAATGATTAATTTAAAACAAACAAAAGAAACACCACAATAGAAGCTAAATAAATGGAGATAAGATTTTGAAAAAAACAACGAAAGGAAAGTAAAAAGGATGATATAGTTTTTGTTATGGTCCATTTCTGATTTTTATTATATAAAAACACACATTAGGAAATATTATAAATGTGTTGATGTACATTAAATTTAATATAATAATAATTAAAGAACATTGATGTGTGAGAAAAAATAAAATGGTAGGAATAGGACTGCCTCCCGTGAAGAACACCCGCAATTCATAAAAAAGTTCCTTTATAATGAAACATATTAATAAAAACAAATAATAAGAGAAAATATTTTAATATTATAATAAAAAATGGTAGGAATGGGACTGTCTCCCGTGGAGAATACTCACAGTTCATAAAAAGAGTCTTTCATAATGAAACATATATTAATAAAAACAAATAATGAGAGAAAATGTTTTAATATCATAATTAAAAAAAGAAAACGAAAGTGTAAAAAAATAAAAGAAAAAGGAAAACGACAGGATTAAGACTGTCTCTCGTGGATAATACATGTAATTCATAAAAAAACCACTTTACTAACATGATAATGAAGAAGAATGATATTATAAGTGAATAATTAATTAAAAACAAACAAAAAAGAGAAAAAAAAACACTACAATAAAAGCTAAATGAATGAAGATATGATTTTGATAAAAAAAATGAAAAGAAAGTAAAAAAGATGATACGACTTTTGTCATTGTTCATTTATGATTTTTTATTACATAAAAACACACATTAGGAAATATAATAAATATGTTGATGCATATTAAATGTAATATAATAATAATAATAATAATAATAATAATAATAATAATAATAATAATAAAGAAAATCAATGTGTGAGAAAAAATAAAATGGTAGGAACATGATTGTCTCTCGTGAAGAATACCTGCAGTTCATAAAATTTTCCTTTATAATGTAACATATTAATAAAAACGAATAATGAGAGAAAATATTTTAATATCAGAATAAAAAAAGAAAATGAAGGTGAGATTAAAAAATAAAAGAACAAAGAAAACAACAGGATCAAAATTGCCTCCCGTGGATGATTCCCGTGATTCATAAAAAACACTACAATAGAAGCTAAATAAATGGAAATATAATGTTGATAAAAATTAAAAAGAGAGTGAAAAGGATAATAAAAAAAGAAAATTAATATGTGAGAAAAAAAATGATAGGAACGGGACTGTCTCCTGTGGAGATTTCTTTTATAATGAAACATATTAATAAAAACGAATAATAAGAGAAAATATTTTAATATCATAATAAAAAAAGAAAATGAAAGTGAGATAAAAAAATAAAAGAAAAAAGAAAACGACATGATTAGGATTGCCTCCCATGATTCATAAAAAACACTACAATAGAAGCTAAGTAAATGGAGATATAATTTTGATAAAAAAATAAAAAGAAAGTAAAAAGGATAATAATAAAAATTAATGTGTGAGAAAAAATGGTAGGAACAGGACTGTCTCTCGTGGAGAATACCCGCAGCTCATAAAAAAAATTCTTTTATAATGAAATATATTAATAAAAATGAATAATGAGAAAAAATATTTTAATATCATAATAAAAAAAAGAAAAAGAAAGTGAGATATAAAAATAAAGGAAAAAGAAAATGACAGGATTAAGACTGCCTCCCGTGATTCATAGAAAAACACTACAATAGAAGCTAAATAAATGGAGATATAATTTTGATAAAAAAATATAAAGAAAGTAAAAAAAATAATAAAAAAGGAAAATTAATGTGTTAGAAAAAATAGAATGGTAGGAACAGAATTGTCTCCCGTGGAGAATACCCGCAGCTAATAAAAATGAATAATGAGAGAAAATATTTTAATATTATAATAAAAAAATGAAAGTGAGATAAAAAATAAAAGAAAAAAAGAAAATGACGAGATTAAAACTGCCTCCCATGGAGGATTCCCGTGATTCATTAAAAAAATTTACAGTAGAAGCTAAATAAATATTAATGAAGATATACTTTTGATAAAAAAATAAAAAGAAAGTAAAAAGGATAATGAAAAAAAATTAATGTGTGAGAAAAAATAAAGTGGTAGGAACATGACTGTCTCCGTGGAGAATGCCCGTAGCTAATTTTTTTTATAATAAAACCTATTGATAAAAACGAATAATGAAAGAAAATATGTTAATATTATAATAAAAAAAGAAAATGAATGTGAGATAAAAAATAAATGAAAAAAGAAAATGATAAAATTAAGACGGACTCCCGTGGAGGATACCCATGACTCATAAAGAATCACTACAAATGAAGGTAAATAACTGGAGATATAATTTTGGTAAAAAATAAAAGAAATGGAGATATAATTTTGGTAAAAATAAAAAGAAAGTAAAAAGGATGATGTACATGTTTTTTAGAGCGAAAGAAAATGAATGGGAATGTGACATATGCCAAGGGTGGGGTTTTATTTTCCTATAATATATTAGATTAGATAAGATATAAGATAAGATTAGATTAGATTATAATATTATATATATATTAATCTATACTGTGGGATAAAATAAAAATACAGGAGCTATTCAACCTGTGATTCTGACAAGACAAAAACTTTTTAAATATTTCACACGGGAACCCATCGACGGGAACCCATCAACACATACAAGAGATTGGACAAGGATGTGAAAGAAGAGATAACTATTGGGTTGAAGATAAGGGAAGAGAGGGGATGAAGTGAGGGAGAAGGGAGAAGGGAGAAGGAACACAGTAGAAAATGAGAAGAAGCTTCGGCAATGTGTGATTTAATTTTTAATCAAGAGGAACAAAAACTAATTATTGAAATTTTAGGGTCAAAACTGTAAATCAAAATTGTTCTCTCATCTGGTGTCTTTACCTGTTATCATAGGTCAAAACTGTTGGGTACCAATACATGACCTGCACCTCACATGTACCGTAGAAGCCACCCTGATTTTTTCGGTCTATAATTTTCTCAATAATTAGAGACCAAATTATTCGGTCACTAACTCCTTCTAACAAATATTAAAAAATCACAAATTTAGTGACCGATTTTTCGGACTCTAATTTTCTAAATAATTAGGGACCGAATTTTTCAGTCACTAACTCCTAACAAAAATAAAAAAAATCACAATTTTAGTGACCGATTTTTTCGGTCACTAATTTACTCAATAAAAAATAAAAAATCACAATTTTGGTGACCGATTTTTCGGTCACTAAATTTCTCAATAATTAGTGACCGGAAAATTCGGTCACTAACTCCTTCTAACAAAAAGTAAAAAATCACAAATTTAGTGACCGATATTTTCGGTCACTAATTTTCTCAACAATTAGTGGAACCTCTCAAAGAGAAGCATTAGGTAGTTTGTCTAGTCAAAGAGGATATAGGATTTTGAATCAAAGCTTCTTGAATGCATAAAGTGGAACCTCTTAAAGAGAAGCATTGGGTAAAAATTTTATTACCAAAGCTAAGCAAAAGCATTAAAGGACACTCTCAAAGAAAAGAAAGGGAAATAGATGCTGTAAAAAATGCTTGAAGCTTGAAGGATGAAAGTGCTTACACAAGGAAGACCCATCGGTGATATCAATCTCTTATCCCTCTTTATATTTGGACTAAAACATACATGATCAAATTATTGAAAATTTCTTCTATATCTCTTCACTTATTTTAATGGCATCATGGTTGTAAGTATTTTTATAAACAAGCATGCTAGATTTGTAGAAACCATGTTTGCAAAAGATATGAAAAGCTGTTTGGTCATTATGTGTAACCACTGTCGTGATTATTTGAAATATCAAACAGCAAAGTAAATTATATTTTTACTCCCTTTATCAAATGTTTGAATGTCTCATATGCTTACTTAAAGTTTGGAGTATCAAATGATAGATATCCTCTTGTTGGAAAGGGCTTTGTACATTCATATCTTTAAAAAGATGCCTATTTCAAATCTGAATATTTTCTGAACATTCTATAACATCCAAGTAACTATAAAGTCTACAATCTCATTGCTCAATATGTGAAAGAAAATATGCATGATAGTTTTGACAAGACTAATCCTACACTTGAGATGAGAAAGATTGTAGATTTGGAGACAAAATGGAATGCTTGGATCTTAACAGGAATAATATGAGAAAATCCTCATATCTAAGTTAAAAGGATGTTCAGAAATTATAAAAATCAAGAAAGTACAGCTGCACTTGAGAGAGTCTCGTATGAGTCTCAGGTTGTGCAATGTCCTAATTTCTAAATTCAGAAATAATGCCTGTTGGGAGCACTATTTCCAAACTTATAAAATTAATTCGTCAATTTCGCGTATCAAAATAAAACATAATCGCTTGTGTAATCCAACCATTACCAAAGCTCCACATTACATGAATAAAACATAGAAAAATACAACATAGTTGCCATCAAGGCTCCAATACAATGCATCAAAATTAACATAGTAATTCCTAGGGAACGACGAAACAAAAGACTACGGTAGTCCTAAGCAACATTAATAACGACAATAAGAAATCAAAGTCTAATCTGTGGTACTTCATGTATCCTCTACTAGTCGTCCTGATCCGGAAACTCATCCTGCACAACTGAAATATAGTTCTCGTATCGTGGGATGAGACTAGGTCCCAGTGAGCGTAACCAGTGTGTGCAGTGTGGGGGAAAACAACCAAGAACCACCATAGCATTCATATTAATTTCAAGAAACATAATGGAGACAATTAAACATAATTGAACGTATTGGAAATCAATGATTATGATGCAATGCATGACTGTGAGGTGTTATTACCCGACACCCGGGGTCTTTTCTCTGTAACGTGACTGTGATGAGCGCTCGACCATGTAACCAAGGACCGTCGTCCAGGGCTACCTATGATTAAGTCTTAAATAATGTTTAATTTTCATTCTGTGGTTGGGGACCCCATCTCCCTCTTGGCCATGAGTTCGATGTGGTTACCCCGTCTTTCTTAAATAACTTGCCTGAAGGCCTGTGACTGTGACGATCAATGACCCTGTGATAGCCCGAAGGCACTATGATGGCTATAAGCCCTGTGATAACTTAATTCATCATTCATGACTGTGATGGCCAAAGGCCCATGATTCCATAATAAAGTATTCAAGGTTCATAATACATCATCATTATCTCAACTCATAATCCATGACTGTGATTTCTTAAATTCATAATTCCATGGCTGTGACGGCCAAAGGCCCATGATCTTAGAATAATCCAATCAAAGTTCATCATACATAATCATCCAAGTCATCATACATAATCATCCAAGTCATCTATCCTATGGTTTTGGCAATTCGATACAAATAATTATCAATGCATTCATATTTCCTATATTCATACCATACATATATCATCCTTCCATGAGAGAAAAGGGGAAAAGAATGGGGAACATGCTGTGAGAACAATGAGGACAAACAAGTGAGAGTCACACCCACCTGTGAGTCGGAAAAACGTAGAAAGAACGAGGAAGGAAGTGCCTTGATAGGGAAAGATTGATGCAAGACTCGTTCTTGATGAGTAGAAATCATTCTTGGCCTTCGCTGGGACTTTCTCTCACTAGAACCACTCTATCTCTCTCTGAAAAATGTGAAGAAACAGGAGGAAACTGACTGAAAACCGTCCAGAGGCGTGTTTTAAGTGATGCAGTAACGGATCACTCGCTTAAGCTAAAAAATTCGCTTAAGCGAGTTCTCTAAAATTTGGTTTCGTCCCCGATAAATTCGCTTAAGCGAATTCCATTCGCTTAAGTGAATTCTTTCCAGAGAGCACCCCAAAAATGCTCTGTTTTTCGCTTAAGCGAATTAAATTCGCTTAAGCGAAAATGAGTCTGTTTGAAGGTGCGATTTTCATCAGAACCCTATCATATAACCTATCAAACTGAAGCCCCGGAAATAAGCTTTCTAATGAGAGTTGAATCACCTCAATCGGACATCTACAACTCTAGATATTTGCAATTTAGTGCACCAAGGTCATTAGGCTTAAAACCAAAATCAAGCTACAACCTTAGTTTTTGCCTCTTAAGCTTTCCTGTACCTATTCCTTTCTTCATTCTACTTTAAGTTATGATATTCCTATGAATTAAAGTCTTAATTAGCGGGATGTTACAATTCTACCTCCCTTAAATAAATTTTGTCTTCAAAATTTGTCTTATTATTCTCTTAAACTTAAGTCTATAACACTGCATATTGGTAACCTATAGCTTCGCGTTGGATATCATGTCTCCATTGATAATAACTGTGACTAACTATTCGAAGTCTAGAATAAATTATGTTCCTAAACTAAATCCATTGAATCATTCTCCACATTTATCATAACCTAAAAATTCAAGTTTCCTTCCTAAACTTAAGCTCTATGTCTTCAATTGTAATTTCTGAATATTTTTCTTATGATAAAAAATCTATGTAACTATTAAATAATTAATTTTGACACTTTCAAAGATCATGGCCTAAATAACGATAATTGTGTGAGTCATTGACTCATGATCATATCCTAATTATAAAACTATCTAAACTGTAAAATATCCTTATCGTGATCCTCCTAGATCCAATGATGAAATCGATCACTCTTAACCATATATACATAATTACTCAATTTCAAACAAGCTCAAGATTAGATCTTTATCTCTAAACCTTTTAACTATAAACATAAAATTGTCATATCCCTATCACCCAAAACCATCAAAATAAAGAAACCTCTATCTCTAAAAAGATTAAATCCCTACCTCTTAAATCATACAATACCAAATCTTTATTCTTAAACCTATTAATTATTAGTCAAATCTCCATATCTAACCTACAAAAACAAGCTTCACAGTTTTCCTCAAATAAACGATCACTTAAACTTTGTGCAAAACGTTATCCATCTTCATAGGTTCTAATAATTTATCATCACCCTTGAAAGATTTTTATATTCAAAAGTAATTTTATCTCTTATATAATATTTTCCTTATATCCTTCATCAATTGAAAACAACTCCAAACCATTATAATCTTATCCTAAGATCTAAAGATCCATTTACAGTTCTCCCTTCACATATTTCCCAGTTTTTAATTTGATGTGAAGATTTGTACACTTAAACTGTTTTTATTTCTAAGGGCTTCTTTCTTTTACTTTATTTTTATTATTATTATTATTTTTAACTAATATAATTCTTATTCAAAATTCTATATTTTTCGATAGTACTTATACTATGTTTATTCACTAATAAAATCTATATATATTATATTTTTTTATACTCATTCTAATACTTTCAGAAAACTAATCTTAACCAAATATATATAGTTTTTAATCTAAATTTAGATAATGTTATCATTTCAAATAAGTTTAACTAATAAAGGAATTATGATAGTAAGTTCCTATTATTTAATTATATGACTTTATAAATTTTATCCTTAAATATTTTTTTTTGTTTTATATTTTCATTATTCTTACTTTTTAACAATATTTATTTATCTTTACAATATTTGATGGGGTAAGATATATTTTAAAGTACTATGATATCTCTCTGATAATTATCTACCCTGTGTTATTATGAAATTCCTATTTTTTGCTAACAATTCCTAAAATTATATATATGAAATAATAGATACTATTTCCTTCCCGACTTTATCTACTTCCAACAAACCTTATCATATTTTTTTTTTATCTTACAAAAACTATTCCATCTGAATTCTCTAGTGTTATAAAGTGGTTTATTAGTTACTATTATCACTATCTTTATCGAAATCTTAGCTATACTTCATAATTTCTAGCTTCACATAAAAAAATTAAACTCATAAGGTAATCTAATCTCATAATCCTCCAATTTAAATCTAAATAAATCCTAACACTTTTTTTTTTAAAATAAATCTTATCCTGGAAAACATTTTACTTCAAATTTAAGTAAGACCTTATCTGGGAATCTAAATTCAAAAAAAAAAAACAATTATATATATATATATATATCCTAATTTACAAAAATCTAGATTCACCATCACCCCGAGTCTTCTCATTCTTTCAATTCATCCTGTAACTACCAGTAGAATCTAAACTCATATAAATCCAGATTAAGTTGATCATTTAATTCGAATCTAACTAAAATTTAAAAATCAAATCCTAATAGTAAAACTCAACATCAAGGAGATAAATATTTTCCATATCATGTTTCTTAATGAAATTCTAATCCTCAGTTTCAAATTCAAATTATGCAGATTATTCAATCCTAATTTAGATAAACCTTAATCCAATAAATTCAAATTCAGTCAGGTAAATCAAATATTCCATCCTACTCAAGTAAATTACGTCACCAAGGTGCAACTCCTAACCACCATTAACATCAACATTGACATACACTAACAGGGACTTAAAGAAAGGGGAAAGAATGTGGTATAAATGTACTATAGTTGCATCTAATGACCCGATAGGGATTCTAGGAGTACTAGTCTAATACTTTAGGGAACAAATGATTACACTTGCTTCTTGCATATTAAAACCAAATTACTGATCATAAGGCGTAAATAATCTATTCATCATCAAATTAAAATCACTGACCGCCTAATTAGATATCTAATTTGATCCATATAATGACTAGGCAACTAAGAATGAGATCAGAATCAGAATAGCAACTCAACACCAACATACACCAGTAGGGAAATAAGGAAAGAAGGCAAGAATATGAGATTAAAGGCCCTAATTCAATTCCTCGAATTATCTTTAAGATACACCTACCCAAGGGTAAACACTTAACCAAGAGCTAGTGTTACTCCCCCTTCACTAATGGTGTTAGGTTCCTCTAACCTCCCATGAGTCCCACACTTCTCTTCTAACCTTTACCCGTCATGGAAAAACTCCAATCCTAGAAATTTACCATCATCTCCACATGCAAGACATTCCAACAACACAAAAAAATAGACATATCAGTCCGTTATTCAAGCAAAACAAGCATCATGATTATTCAAGCAAAAACAAGCATAATGATTAATCAAACAAGTCACACACTCAAGGTGTAACTACAAGCAACCATCACTATCCTCCCTTACTAGGGAGCCTACTCCTCATGTTCCCTCTAAACCTCTCTCCAAAAACTTCTACTTTACCTTTCCTTCTAAGGGTACCTTAATTTCTCTGGAAACTAAAATGACATCTCATAAAGCTCTTGAGGTGGAGATCCTACTCTTGGAAAATAGACCTATGTCCCCCTCCCTCTGACTATCATGTAGGTGGCTCTAACCCTGTTAGAGAGTGTCCCAACTCCTTTAACAAGGTATCCTGATTACGTCACTAACCATAATCCCGTGTACAACGCATCCAATAGAGGGGTGATCAGTCCCTATACTAGTTACGAGGTACAGTGGGATCATAGTGAGTCACGGGCAACTAACTTAACCACAGTCCAATTGGATTGAACTGCTTTGATACCAAAATGTAACGTCCTAATTTCTAAATTCAGAAATAATGCCTGTTGGGAGCACTATTTCCAAACTTATAAAATTAATTCGTCAATTTCGCGTATCAAAATAAAACATAATCGATTGTGTAATCCAACCATTACCAAAGCTACACATTACATGAATAAAACATAGAAAAATACAACATAGTTGCCATCAAGGCTCCAATACAATGCATCAAAATTAACATAGTAATTCCTAGGGAACGACGAAACAAAAGACTACGGTAGTCCTAAGCAACATTAATAACGACAATAAGAAATCAAAGTCTAATCTGTGGTACTTCATGTATCCTCTACTAGTCGTCCTGATCCGGAAACTCATCCTGCACAACTGAAATATAGTTCTCGTATCGTGGGATGAGACTAGGTCCCAGTGAGCGTAACCAGTGTGTGCAGTGTGGGGGAAAACAACCAAGAACCACCATAGCATTCATATTAATTTCAAGAAACATAATGGAGACAATTAAACATAATTGAACGTATTGGAAATCAATGATTATGATGCAATGCATGACTGTGAGGTGTTATTACCCGACACCCGGGGTCTTTTCTCTGTAACGTGACTGTGATGAGCGCTCGACCATGTAACCAAGGACCGTCGTCCAGGGCTACCTATGATTAAGTCTTAAATAATGTTTAATTTTCATTCTGTGGTTGGGGACCCCATCTCCCTCTTGGCCATGAGTTCGATGTGGTTACCCCGTCTTTCTTAAATAACTTGCCTGAAGGCCTGTGACTGTGACGATCAATGACCCTGTGATAGCCCGAAGGCACTATGATGGCTATAAGCCCTGTGATAACTTAATTCATCATTCATGACTGTGATGGCCAAAGGCCCATGATTCCATAATAAAGTATTCAAGGTTCATAATACATCATCATTATCTCAACTCATAATCCATGACTGTGATTTCTTAAATTCATAATTCCATGGCTGTGACGGCCAAAGGCCCATGATCTTAGAATAATCCAATCAAAGTTCATCATACATAATCATCCAAGTCATCATACATAATCATCCAAGTCATCTATCCTATGGTTTTGGCAATTCGATACAAATAATTATCAATGCATTCATATTTCCTATATTCATACCATACATATATCATCATTCCATGAGAGAAAAGGGGAAAAGAATGGGGAACATGCTGTGAGAACAATGAGGACAAACAAGTGAGAGTCACACCCACCTGTGAGTCGGAAAAACGGAGAAAGAACGAGGAAGGAAGTGCCTTGATAGGGAAAGATTGATGCAAGACTCGTTCTTGATGAGTAGAAATCATTCTTGGCCTTCGCTGGGGCTTTCTCTCACTAGAACCACTCTATCTCTCTCTGAAAAATGTGAAGAAACGGGAGGAAACTGACTGAAAACCGTCCAGAGGCGTGTTTTAAGTGGTGCAGTAACGGACCACTCGCTTAAGCTAAAAAATTCGCTTAAGCGAGTTCTCTAAAATTTGGTTTCGTCCCCGATAAATTCGCTTAAGCGAATTCTTTCCAGAGGCACCCCAAAAATGCTCTGTTTTTCGCTTAAGCGAATTAAATTCGCTTAAGCGAAAATGAGTCTGTTTGAAGGTGCGATTTTCATCAGAACCATATCATATAACCTATCAAACTGAAGCCCCAGAAATAAGCTTTCTAATGAGAGTTGAATCACCTCAATCGGACATCTACAACTCTAGATATTTGCAATTTAGTGCACCAAGGTCATTAGGCTTAAAACCAAAATCAAGCTACAACCTTAGTTTTTGCCTCTTAAGCTTTCCTGTACCTATTCCTTTCTTCATTCTACTTTAAGTTATGATATTCCTATGAATTAAAGTCTTAATTAGCGGGATGTTATAGGTTGAGACTGAGCCTGAGACTTAGATGGAGAGAACGACCAAGTGAGACTCCTGTTGCAGCTCTGATCATGACAGCTCAAAAAGGAAATTCATGAATTTTAGAAAATAGCTACTGCACAAGAGGTCAAGTGCTTTCCCACAATATGAGAAAGAGAAAGAAGCTTCTAAGAGAAGAAAGCACAAGGAGATGTCTAAGTTCGAAAAGAAAATGCAGAAGCTGAGTTTATCTCTACATATATCAAGCTGCAAATTTTTTAAGTCATATGGATCAAATGACAACTTGAGGAATGCTTCATGAGGTACTCTGAATCTCTAATCTTTCATGATGATGCATATGTGATATTCTCGTTTTGAAGATAGGATTTAAAGTATGATGGTGCTATGCAGAATTTAGAAATCAGTTTTCAATGACAAACATGCTTACTTGAATGATTCTATGTTTCTTGGATAATTAGAATTCTGAATGATGTTTTGTCTTAACCTTAAATACAGTGTTGAATCTCAACTATTGTGAGTATGCTGTAATGCAACATATGCTTAAGTTATGACCTTGCATCATGCGAGAATTGGAGTTTGAAATCTATGTATGATGAAACATGAGCTAATCATATGAAAAGATATCCTTGAGTCAATTTCATGATAAAGAGAAAAGAGTAAACTTGGAAAGATTGAATTGTTTAAGAGAAACATCTCTACAAGCCAAGCCTATATGCTCTCCATTTCTTTAATCAAGTCAATCTTCTAAGTAACTGATATAAAAAGGAAATTATGAGATTGAAGACTCATAAAAGGATTTTGAAATAAGTGAAAGTTGAAGGCAAAAAGGTTATTGCACTGTATGCAGAAATGTTTCTGATATAGCCTGACTAAAATGATCATAACTTGAGCTACAAAATTGATTTTTGAGTAAAACCAATTTTGTTGGAAAGCTGACTCATAAGAGTGCAAAACCGGAAAGTTTGAAGCTGTTATACTAAGCACAGAAGTACCAGAAAATTTGTTAACACAGATGCAGTTTTTCAAATGCTCATAGAAACATGTTTACTTAAAATCATCATAACTGGAGCTGTAGATATTATTTTTCTGTGAGGCCAATTTTATTGGAAAGATAATTTAAAATAGAATCAAACTGGAAAGTTTGAGATTTTCATATAAATCACAGAAGTGCCAGTAAATCTATGAACACAGCTGCAGTGTTACAAGCTTCAATGTAAACATATTCACTTAAAAAGGTCGTAACTGAAGTTATAGAAATGCTTTTTCAGTGAAACAAATTTTTTGTGAAAGATATTCTATATGAGTATCAAACTGGAAATTTTGAAGATTTTATACTAACCACAAAAGTGCCAGAAATTTCGTGAACATAGTCTCACTGATACAAAGTCTGATATAAACCTGTTCACTTAAATAGATCATAACTGGAGCTACAAATATGATTTTTAAGTGAAACCAATTTTGTATGAAAGCTAACTCATATGAGTATTTGACTGGAAAGTTTCAGAATTTTTCATCTTCTTCATAATTCCCAGCAAACACTTCAAGTGGACTGATCTCTCATGTGATCAAATCTGGACACATCTAATTTGAATGCTTATATCTGAAGCTAGGAAAATCCTTTTCAAATGAAACCAGTTGGATTTGAAAGATGTTGTTCAATGGTTTAACAGTATTAATTTTCACTATTTTTGGATGCATAGATTGATCACAGTGAATGAAAAACCAGACCTGTCACAGTAAGCACTCTATTATAGAACTGCCAACTTTAATCACTCATATCTTATGACAGAAAACTCCAAATGAAATGACTTTTATACCATTAGAAAGCTTGTGATGTATAGTTTATTGTATTGAAATCTCATATTTTATGAACTGGAAATAACTCACAAGTTCAGATTAAAGTAGCTAAAGTCAATGGATGTTTTCTGATTTGGTGCTGAAACTTCAAGTTAAAATATCTTTAATTGTACCAATCCAATTGAGTTGATTTTTGTGGCATTTGAAAGTTGTCATGATGTGGTTTATTGTGATAGAATATAAATTTCTAGATCAACCTATGATGGGAGCAATGCTTGTTCAATGATTAAGGCCGTGTGATAAAAAAAAAGGTAGTGAAAATTGATCTATTGAAAGTGAAACCCTTGTCAAAGCCCCCTTTATTTCCAAATCTGTGAAATACTATGGTATATCAAATGTGAATTGTTGTATCAAATTGATGTGCATATTATGTTTTGGATTATTGGGTGAATCAATGAGTATGAAAAAGAACTTGACATGGAATATCACAACCTTTGGAATGTGATACTCTGACATAACAGTTTTTCAATGCTGAAAAACATTCAATGATTATGTGCTTATTGGCAAATCATATAAATCAATTTATGTTTTGTTTCCCTACTGTCAAAAGTATGTAATCTTGAACTTTTATGCCTCTATCCATGTTCTACAAATTTAACTCACTATGGGCATAAAATTCAAGGTGAGTAACATATTTAGGGGGAGTAGTTGATTCAATCTTTGTGCTGAATGTATTCTTGCTACTTGAATATGCATCAAATGAAATTCTTATAATCTAATCAAGTATGCAAACAGAATAAATCATTGTTCTGGTTTAAGATTGAGCTCTATTTTCTTCTATCCAATCCTAACTCCATCCCCTACTCAATGTTGGACTAAATAATGATCATTCTGAAAGTTGAATTTTATGCATCAGTTATTAAAGAGTTGCTAAACCAGCAACTTTGAAAATATAAGCAGAACCTTCTCACTTTAAGGGGAGTCAGTCAAATTATTTGCTAATGTGCTAACCATGTATGTTGACTCAGTTGGGAAGTGATCTTTTATGAAATTTGATGAATGCATACACCTCTTTCCTCTACAACTCTAGAAATCACTCTTTTTAGAGGAAATGTTAAAATAAAAGGAGAATGGGAAAATAGCTCTCTTGAAGTTTGAAAAGATGATCAAAGAGAAAGTTGTAAGAGAGAAGTTTAAGAAGATTCTGAACTTAGAGAGTGATTCTGAAAAATATGGATATCAAGTTACTAAGAAAATTCTGGAATCTAGACTCTAAAAGCTCTTCTTAACTTAGTCTTTGACTCTTCTATTCTAACTATCCTTGTTGGAGCATTTATCCCTTTCATATCATATTGGTTTATGTAGACATCTTTGGCTCTTGGGATTGTTGTTAAAACAGTTGGATATTGAGAATATTACTGCATATATCTCTTGCTTAAAACCCTCTGTTTAGATCAACCATATGCTCGATAAGTGGAAATCATGTCCTTAATGCCATTAGTATAAATGAAAATCAATATGAAGTGGTTATTTAACAGATTTTTTAGAGAAGAACTTAACTTGGTTATATGATATATTTCTACCCCATCTTTTTTATGATGCCAAAAGGGGGAGAAATTGGAAAGAACAAAATCTATAAAATCTGCATTTTAATCCTTGTTATAGTTTCTGAATCATGCTATCATATTATTATTTGCATTGTTAAGCATGTATTCAGGGGGAGTTTATTTGAGTGGATCATACTATGAAATATTTATAGATTCTCATCATCCCTTATATGCTGTTATACATGAAAACTTAATTTTGTTCAAATAGGTTTGTCATCATCAAAAAGGGGGAGATTGTTAGCGCAAAAGCCCTCTAAGATTTGGTTTTAATGACAACAAACCTATTAATCAAAATTAATGTTTTATGTTCTTGAAGTTACTGATGTTTTGTATGTGAGATCTTAGAAAGACAGGATTCTCATGAAGAATTCAGAAAGATCAGAATCCTAATGTTAAGAAACATCAGACTTCAGAATCTTTTATGGAGTATGGGCAAAGCTTGGAAGTTCTATATGCTGAAGGTAATTTCAGAAGAAGGCCTCAAAACATATCCTTTATCAGAAAGTCTTCATAAGCTTTGAATGGAAGATAGCCTAAGTTGAGAGAGGTGCACATTAGAGTGAAGTCTCATCTACAATCAGAAATGATCTCTACTAGAAATGTCAATCATCAAGTCAAGTCAAGATGAGCTCAAACAGTGAATTAAGTTGCATCAAGAAGACCAATATTTGAAACTCAAGATGAGATGCAGACTCAAGCATAAGATGCCATCTCATGTTCAGATGCAAGCTCAGTCTAAAAATCAACTTAAGACCAATGCTCAAAGAAGAGACTCATCTACAAACTTAAAAGGAAGGATCAACAGTCAAATGCAAGATCTGCCAAGAGATGAGACTCTAACTTAGCTTCAGAATCAAGAGATAAGATCAGAATAGAAGATGCCAAACCAAGAAGAGATTCAAAGTCAGCTTGAGACAAGCTCAAACTGTAAAGTCAGATTGAGACAAGCCCAAATTCATTATAAGATCATATTCAGTCAAGCATGACAAAGAAGAACTTTGAAATATGAAGCTGAGCAAAGATGAGATTCAAAGTCAGACTTGAGATGCAGACTCAACAGAGATGCAGAATCAGACTTGAGATGTAGACTCAACAAAGATGCAGAATCAGACTTGAGATGTAGACTCAACTTGGGATGTAGAATCAGACATGAGATGGTCTCAGATCAGATGTAGTCTCAAGATCAGATGCAGTCTCAAGTTCAGACGCAGAGATGCAGATGCAGACATGAGACGGTCTCAGATCAGATGCAGTCTCAAGATCAGACGCAGAGATCAGATGCAGACATGAGACTCAGACTTGAGACGCAGACATGAGACTCAGACTTGAGACGCAAAGATGAGATGTAGACATCAGACTCAGCTCATCAGAGATGCAGCAGCAAAAAGCTAGTCAACGCAAGTACACTGTCACAGCAGAGACTGCACCAGAAAAGTACTGAGCTCATGACTGAAAAGTGAAAGACAACTTCTCTCTCTCTTCCAACGGCTAGTATAACGGCTCTATTAACGACTAGTTTTTTGAAGACTATAAAAGGAAGTCTCATTATGTTGAGATGTGTGAGAGACACAGTGAGACTCAGCAGAGATGCTGTTGCACAACCAGAAAAATTCAAGTCTCAAGTGAATCTCAACCTACCTACCTATGTTATCTTAGCTAATATCATGTAGTAAGTTTAGCTCTTGTTTTGTACTGATTTATATACACTCTTTGAGTGATTTAGAGAGCTACCATCTAGCTAAGCTCACGGTTTATCCATACTTTGTATGTAGTCTAAGCTAGATCAAACACATCTCATCTCATCCAACCAAGTCTCAACTAAGTCAGGAAGTGCCTGAGCTTAGTGTGAGCGATTGTAAAGCCTGAAGAGGCACTGTAACAAGAATACGCACTGAGTTTCCTGGAGAGGCAGTTGAGAACAAAGAATACTTGTGACTCAACCAAGGTAAGAGTGCCTATGCTTGGTGTGAGGGGCGTCCTGAAGAGGCTGTAAGAATACTTGTAATTGACGGGTTTGTCAATAGTGGAAATATCACGAGTTGTGAGGACTGGACGTAGCCCAAGGTTGTGGGTGAACCAGTATAAATCTCTGTGTGCATCTCTTCTCCCTTATCTCTTTATTTATATTGTAACAATAAGATAAAAATATTCCTTCTCTTGGAGATGATGCAGTCTTAGCTCTCACAACTCCGGTTTCGAAAGAGGAAGTGTGCTTGGCAGTAATGAGTATGAAATCGTTTAAGGCCCCTGGACCTACTGGTTTTCAACCATACTTTTTTAAAAAATTCTGGCACCTCATTGGAGATGATATTTGGAGACTAGTTGCCAATGCTTTTATGAATGGGAAGGTTGATCCGGTGCTCTTGGAGACTCTAATAGTTCTTATTCCTAAGGTGGACAATCCTAAGAATTTTAAAGAGTTTTGCCCTATTAGCTAGTGTAATGTGACTTATAAGATCATATCCAAGGTCTTAGTAAGTCGTCTTCATCCTTTTCTTTCACAAATTATTGGACTGCTCCAATGTAGTTTTATATCGGGAAGAGGAAAACAACAGACAACTCCATTATTGCTCAAGAAGTTCTTCATCATATCAACAAAACGAAGGCTAAAGTTGGGGCTTTGGCAGTGAAGATTGACTTGGAGAAGGTATACGATAGAGTTGACTGGGACTTTTTAGAACTATCTCTTCTTGAATTTGGTTTTCCTCAAATTACTGTTAGCCTCATCATGTCTGCAATGTGAGTTTCTCATTTGAGCATTCTATGGAATGGTTCTAGACTGGATAGTTTTGCTCCCCTTCGTGGTCTTCGTCAAGGGGATCCTTTATTTCCTTATCTTTTTTCTGTGTATGGAGAAGCTTGGATTGCTTATTAATGAAAAGGTGGACCAAGGTGTTTGGAAACCTATTTTTTTGTCTCGAGGTGGCCCGACTTTATCACATATTTTCTTTGCTGATGACATTTTATTATTTTGCAAAGCAACTAACCATCAGGTGCGTTTGTATGCTCTCCCATGGTGAGTCGACAGAAGAAGGAGTAATATGCTACTTGATGAGGACATGACCCAAAGAAAGGCACTTGAAGGACTTGGGGGACCCATGACCAGAGCAAGGGCAAAACAGGCAAAAGAAGCTTTGCAGCTTTTAGTGGCATCCCTTCAAGATAAGGGCGCAAGCTTTAAGGAACCTTTCCTTAAGGTTGTACTTTGTCTTAAACAAGAGGGAGAAGATGGTAGCATGGCAATCAATGAAACCCAGTTGCCATCAATGCAACAAGCTTCATGAAGACTAGAAAGGGGGAGAAGGGCGGCCAAGTGGGAGGGGCGGCCAAAGGGAATAAAAGGCTGAATTATTTGGCTTTATTTCTTGCTTTCAATAATCATAATGTGGCTGAATCAATATCATTATGTGGTTGATTGGTTACAAGGGAGAAATGAAGAGAATTGATGCTCCAACGGTTACAAGGGGACAAGGCATTTACTGTTGTCAGTTACAAAGTGAAGGCAATTGAAGCACATGGTGTATTCATCTAATTTGCGGCCAACTAAGGAGAGAAATGGCTGAATGGAGACCTATTGTGGGCGGCCAATAAAAGGGAATAAAACCTACATCAAATGTGTTTAACATGTGATGAAAATAGGAGCTTAAAGAACCATCAATGGGGCGGCCAACATGTGTTCAATAGGTGTGAATGCTTTTCAAATTTGTAACCTATGAATTGATGAATGTCTTGAAGAGTATTTGATGAATTGTCTTGAGAAGGTGGGCGGCCAAAGGAGGCTCTTGTTGGCCGAATTTGTGTGCTACAATTCAAGAAGAAAGATGACTAGATGATAGGCTATAGTAGGCGGCCACATTAGGGAATTAGGTTAGGTTTAATTAATTAATTTCTTTTCTTTAATTTGTAATATTGCATGGAGCTTATGAAGCTATTTAAGGAGCATGCATGCCATGCAAAAGACTCAGAATGTTTTGCTTAAGAATTATCAATCAAAAGAGAGAGTGTTTCTCTTAATTTCTTGACTTGTCAAGTGAGGGGTTTATCAAAGGTTCTTCACCTTTGTGTGTGTTAACCTCAAGGATTTATCTTTCAAACCTTGAAAGTGTGACATCCATTTCTTCTTTTCTTCTATTGTTTATCTGATATTATTCTTGTTCAAGAAACTAAATTCTATGCGTGAGAGCTTGTATGTGAGTGATTTACAAATTCAAGTTCAAAGGGCCTAGTATACTTCTTGTTAAGAAAAAGAGTTCTAATACTAGCAATATTTTTAGTGCGTATTAAAAAATTTCAAAGAAAAATCAAAGAGAAAAATAGAAAAGAATTGAAAGAAAAGAAAAAGAATTACAACTGTTTCAAGAAAGGTACAACTTAAAGCCTCATATTTCTAAAGGTCCCTTAATTTGTCATGTTGGTTCATATCATTTGGTAATCAGAGCTCTGGTTCTAGAAATTCAAGGCTGCTACTACTCTTTCTAACATTTGTTCTTATTATTTTTAGCTTTTCTTGTTTTTTTTTCTTGTTACTGCACACAGGTTGGTGAACTTATTGATTTTTTCCTCTTCTTGACTTGGTAAGAACTCAAAGAGAAATAGAGTGGAAAAAGGCAAGAGGGATACATCATAGAAAAAGCCAAATTGTTAAGTGCAAACACTAGAGTGTGGTGAGGTTTCTAAACAGTTAACTTTATTTTCTCTATTACGTTTGTTCTTGTTCTTTATCATGGCAGAAAAAAGGTGGAGAATCATGATCTACAATTGCAAATTACTGCAATGTACCAGCAATTGGAGAGGTCAATGAAGCAACAATATGATGAGCTGCATGCTAGATTGGATGCATTGGAAGTTAGACCACAACCTGAACGGCAGGAGGAAGGAGAAAGACCACCACCACCACCACCACCAAGAAATGAAGAAAGGATTCAAGGTGTCAAGTTAACTATACCAGCTTTCAAAGGACGCAGTGATCCAGAAGCATACTTGGAATGGGAGCTCAAGATTGAGCATGTCTTTGCCTGTAATACATACATAGAGGCTCAAAAGGTAAAACTTGCTTCTACTGAGTTTTCTGACTATGCTCTTATCTGGTGGAACAAATTGCAAAGGGAGAGGCGTAGGGATGAGGAGCCATTGGTGGAGACATGGGCTGAAATGAAAAGAGTCATGAGGAAACGTTATGTCCCTTCTAGTTTCCAAAGAGACTTGAAGTTGAAGCTGCAGAAGTTGTCACAAGGAAGTAAGGGAGTTGATGAGTTCTACAAAGAAATGGAGGTGCTTATGATGCAAGCTAATATTGATGAGGACCCTGAGGTAACTATGGCACGTTTTCTTAGTGGTTTAAATCATGAAATTAGAGACATCGTAGAACTGCAGGAATATGTGGAGATGGAGGACCTATTACACAAAGCTCTCCAAGTAGAACAACAGCTTAAAAGAAAGGGAGCAAGGAAGAGTTCTACCACTTTACCTTCAAATTGGAAGGATAAAGTAAAAAAGGAGGTTGTTGAACTATCCAATCAGGGAGCATCATCTTCTCAAGGAAAGGAACCTCAAAAGGGCGCTGAACAGGTGACTAAGAAAGGAAGGGATGTTAAGTGTTTCAGGTGCCAAGGCATGGGACATTATGCTTTTGAATGTCCTACCAAGAAGACTATCCTTCTTAAGGATAATGGGGAATACACCAGTGAATCAGAAGGTTAGGAGGAGAAAAGTGATGATGACACAGGCGCTGAAATTGGTGAAGTCTACATGATTAGGAGACTTCTTGGAAGCCAAACCATGGCCTTGGAGGCAAATCAAAGAGAAAACATATTTCATACCAGGTGTTCTGTTAATGGTAAGATATGTTTAGTTATAATTGATGGTGGTAGTTATACTAACGTGGTCCGTGCTAGATTGGCGTCAAAGATGAACATGGAGACAAAGCCACATCCTAGGCCATACAAGCTTCAATGGCTTAGTGAGGGAGATGAGGTGCATGTTAAGAGGCAAGCTGTGATTCCTTTTACCATTGGGAAATATCAAGACAAGGTGTTGTGTGACATAGTTCCAATGGAGGCCAGCCATATCCTCTTGGGAAGACCGTGGCAGTTTGATACTAAAGCCATCCATGATGGTTTTTCTAACAAAGTTTCTTTCATATTTCAGGAAAAGAAAGTGGTTCTCAAACCTTTGTCCCCAAAGGAAGTGAGTGAGGATCAAAGAAAATTGAGAGAAAAGATAGCAAAGAAAAAGAGAGTGAAACACAAGAGAGTGAAGAGATTAAAAAGAAAAGGAGAGAAATTTATGAGGGCAAACAATTGTGTTTGGCAAGAGAAAAAGAAATTAGGAGGGAGCTTTGTGCTAATCGTCCACTATTTCTCTTAATTGGTGAAAACCAATTACTTCATGCTAACCAATTTGAAAATTATGATTTGCCTTTGTCAGTTAAATCTCTTTTGTAGGAATTTCATGATGTGTTTCCAGAAAATGTTCCTGATGGGCTGCCACCTTTAAGGGGAATTGAGCACCAAATTGATCTCATACCAGGAGCATCTCTACCAAATCGTCCAGCTTATAGAAGTAACCCTCAAGAAACCAAGGAAATAGAAAGGCAAGTGGCTGACTTGATAAGCAAAGGATGGGTGAGAAACAACATGAGCCCATGCGCTGTTCCTGTTATTTTGGTGCCTAATAAAGATGGCACTTGGAGGATGTGTTCTTATTGTAGAGCCTTAAACAACATCACCATCAAGTATAGACATCCAATTCCCAGGTTAGATGACCTTCTTGATGAATTGTATGGTGCATGTGTGTTTAGTAAAATTGATTTAAAAAGTGGCTATAATCAGATTAGGATTAAAGAGGGTGATGAATGGAAAACAGCCTTTAAAACAAAATATGGTTTATATGAATGGTTAGTTGTGCCTTTTGGATTAACTAATGCTCCTAGTACTTTCATGAGATTGATGAACCATGTTTTAAGGGAATTCATAGGAAAATTTGTGGTTGTGTATTTTGATGACATACTTATCTATAGCACTTCTTTGGATATGCATGTTAATCATTTAAAATCTGTGTTGGATGTGCTAAGAAAAGAGAATTTGTATGCTAATCTTGATAAATGCATATTTTGTACCAACCATGTTATTTTCTTGGGATTTGTTGTGAGCTCCAAGGGAGTTCAAGTGGATGAGGAAAAGGTAAAGGCCATTCAAGAGTGGCCAACACCTAAAAATGTGAGTGAAGTAAGAAGCTTTCATGGATTAGCAAGTTTCTATAGGAGATTTGTTAAAGATTTTAGTACTCTTGCTGCACCGTTAAATGAAATTGTTAAAAAAAATGTGGGGTTTCATTGGGGAGAGAAGCAAGAGGCGGCCTTTGCTGCCCTTAAGGATAGGCTCACTCATGCGCCTATATTAGCCTTGCCTAATTTTTCTAAATCTTTTGAATTGGAATGTGATGCATCAAATGTAGGCATAGGGGCTGTTTTGTTACAAGAAGGACATCCAATTGCTTATTTTAGTGAGAAATTAAGTGGAGCTGCACTTAATTATTCTACTTATGATAAGGAATTGTATGCTTTGGTTAGAGCTCTAAAAACATGGCAGCATTACTTGATACCCAAAGAGTTTGTCATACATAGTGATCATGAGTCCTTAAAATATTTGAAAGGACAAGGGAAACTAAATAAAAGGCATGCTAAATGGGTAGAGTATTTAGAGCAATTTCCATATGTGATCAAACATAAGAAGGGTAAAGGGAACATAGTAGCTGATGCGCTTTCTAGGAGGCATGCATTATTATCTATGTTAGAAACAAAATTGTTTGGTCTTGAGTCTTTGAAAGACATGTATGAGAATGATGAAGATTTTGCTGAAATTTTTGCTACATGTGAGAAATTCTCTGAAAATGGGTACTATAAACAAAATGGATTTTTGTTTAAAATGAGTAAGTTGTGTGTACCTAAGAGTTCCATTAGAGAATTACTTTTGCATGAATCACATGAGGGGGGATTGATGGGTCATTTTGGAATACAAAAGACTTTAGAAATTTTACAAGAGCATTTTTTTTAGCCCCACATGAAACGTGATGTGCAAAAATTGTGTGAAAATTGCATTGTGTGTAAGAAAGCAAAATCAAAGGTTCAGCCTCATGGATTGTATACTCCTTTGCCTGTACCAGAATATCCTTGGACTGATATTTCCATGGATTTTGTTTTAGGACTTCCTAAAACAAAGTATGGAAAAGATTCTGTGTTTGTTGTTGTTGACAGGTTTTCAAAGATGGCTCATTTCATAGCTTGCAAGAAGGTGGATGATGCTTGTCATGTGGCTGATTTATTTTTCAAAGAAATAGTGAGGCTACATGGAGTGCCAAGAAGCATAGTGAGTGATAGGGATGTTAAATTCCTTAGCCATTTTTGGAGGACTTTGTGGGGAAAGCTTGGGACAAAATTGTTGTTTTCTACAACTTGTCATCCCCAAACTGATGGACAAACAGAAGTGGTGAACAGAACATTAGGCACATTACTTAGGACTATTTTGAATAAAAATATTAAGTCTTGGGAGGAATGTTTGCCTCATGTAGAATTTGCTTACAATAGGGCTATCCATATCACTACAAACTGTTCCCCTTTTGAAATTGTTTATGGATTTAATCCTCTAACTCCTCTTGATTTGTTACCTTTGCCTAACATTTCTACGTTTAAGCATGATGAAGGGCAAGCTAAAGCTGACTATGTCAAGAAGATGCATGAAAAGGTGAAATCCCAAATTGAGAAGAAAAATGAAAGTTATGCCAGGCAAGCTAACAAAGGAAGGAAGAAGGTTGTTTTCAACCCTGGTGATTGG
Organism: Sesbania bispinosa; assembly: GCA_026901365.1. Classification (NCBI taxonomy): domain Eukaryota; kingdom Viridiplantae; phylum Streptophyta; class Magnoliopsida; order Fabales; family Fabaceae; genus Sesbania; species Sesbania bispinosa. Next base: position 127,921 of record QLOH01000650.1, on the reverse strand, counting down.
GTGTGGGTACATATGCGCAAGGAGAGGTTCCCTGAACAAAGAAAGTCAAAACTTCTACCTAGGGGAGATGGACCTTTTCAAGTGATAGAAAGAATCAATGACAATGCCTACAAGATTGACCTTCCTGGTGAGTATCAGATTAGTGCCACTTTCAATGTTTCTGACTTATCTCTTTTTGATGCAGATGAAGGAGATAAAAATTTGAGGACAAATTCTTCTCAAGGGGGAGGCAATGATGAGGACATGACCCAAAGAAAGGCACTTGAAGGACTTGGGAGACCCATGACCAGAGCAAGGGCAAAACAGGCAAAAGAAGCTTTGCAGCTTTTAGTGGCATCCCTTCAAGATTAGGGCGCAAGCTTTAAGGAACCTTTCCTTAAGGTTGTACTTTGTCTTAAACAAGAGGGAGAAGATGGTAGCATGGCAATCAATGAAACCCAGTTGCCATCAATGCAACAAGCTTCATGAAGACTAGAAAGGGGGAGAAGGGCGGCCAAGTGGGAGGGGCGGCCAAAGGGAATAAAAGGCTGAATTATTTGGCTTTATTTCTTGCTTTCAATAATCATAATGTGGCTGAATCAATATCATTATGTGGTTGATTGGTTACAAGGGAGAAATGAAGAGAATTGATGCTCCAACGATTACAAGGGGACAAGGCATTTACTGTTGTCAGTTACAAAGTGAAGGCAATTGAAGCACATGGTGTATTCATCTAATTTGCGGCCAACTAAGGAGAGAAATGGCTGAATGGAGACCTATTGTGGGCGGCCAATAAAAGGGAATAAAACCTACATCAAATGTGTTTAACATGTGATGAAAATAGGAGCTTAAAGAACCATCAATGGGGCGGCCAACATGTGTTCAATAGGTGTGAATGCTTTTCAAATTTGTAACCTATGAATTGATGAATGTCTTGAAGAGTATTTGATGAATTGTCTTGAGAAGGTGGGCGGCCAAAGGAGGCTCTTGTTGGCCGAATTTGTGTGCTACAATTCAAGAAGAAAGATGACTAGATGATAGGCTATAGTAGGCGGCCACATTAGGGAATTAGGTTAGGTTTAATTAATTAATTTCTTTTCTTTAATTTGTAATATTGCATGGAGCTCATGAAGCTATTTAAGGAGCATGCATGCCATGCAAAAGACTCAGAATGTTTTGCTTAAGAATTATCAATCAAAAGAGAGAGTGTTTCTCTTAATTTCTTGACTTGTCAAGTGAGGGGTTTATCAAAGGTTCTTCACCTTTGTGTGTGTTAACCTCAAGGATTTATCTTTCAAACCTTGAAAGTGTGACATTCATTTCTTCTTTTCTTCTATTGTTTATCTGATATTATTCTTGTTCAAGAAACTAAATTCTATGCGTGAGAGCTTGTATGTGAGTGATTTACAAATTCAAGTTCAAAGGGCCTAGTATACTTCTTGTTAAGAAAAAAGAGTTCTAATACTAGCAATATTTTCAGTGCGTATTAAAAAATTTCAAAGAAAAATCAAAGAGAAAAATAGAAAAGAATTGAAAGAAAAGGAAAAGAATTACAACTGTTTCAAGAAAGGTACAACTTAAAGCCTCATATTTCTAAAGGTCCCTTAATTTGTCATGTTGGTTCATATCACTACTTGGACAGGTTTTAAGGTGTCAAATATTTTGGGAAAATACTTGGGTTTCCCATTAATCAGTGGACGTGTTAAGAGGTCTCATTTCGACCCTATTCTTGAGAAACTTCAAAGCCGACTTGCATCATGGAAGACCCACTTGTTGAATAAAGCAGGGAAAATGTGTTTGATAAAGTTAGTCATGATGTCCATGCCTATTTATTAGATGCAAAACTTATGGTTCCCTACTAGTATTTGCGACATGCTTGATCGAGTCTCTAGAAAGTTTCTTTGGTCCAAAAATGGAGTGACAGAGGGCTGGCATATAGTCCCCTGGAATAAGGTGGTGGTACCGAAAGGGTATGGGGGTCTAGGATTAAAAGAAGCACGTCTAATGAATATTTCTTTCTTAGGTAAACTCATTTGGCAACTGCTTATTAGGAGTGATAAACCCTGGGCACAAGTTTTGGCTGCCAAATATTTGAAGGGAGGATCAATCTTGGACTGCACTGTGAACTAGAATGCATCGTGCATATGGCGGAGTATTATCAAGGCTCTGAATTATTTATGTGAAGGTTTTTATTTTTTAGTGTCTTCTGGGGACTCTTCATTATGGTATTCAGATTGGACGCGGACTGGTCCTTTGTGCCAAAAAAAAACCCCTTTGTAAATGTGTCAGATTTGGAGGTGAAGGTGCAAGATATTTAGGATGAGTCTCGATGGATCTTGGATGGTTTATATACAATGCTTACTGATGAAGTTCGGGAAGTTATTTTTGAAGTATAAATTCCAATCACAAGAAGGGGGCTGAATTGTGATTGCTTTGAAATTTCCTGCAAATTATCTTTTAATACTTTAATCTGCTCAAGAGAAACTTGGCTTAGTATTAAAAGTTGTCTCAAGAAGATAGATTATTATATGTGTATTATGCAGAAGATATAGTTCCTAAATTGGAACTTTGTTGAGTATCACTTACTTAGATATTAATTACTTTTCAAAACAGTTTTATGCTTATGCAATGTACCATAAATAAATGAGTAGGGAAGAGAAGATCACACACACAGATTTTATACTGGTTCACCTCTTCCAACCTGAGGCTACGTCCAATCCCTACACCAAGTAGGATTTTCTTACTCAAATATCAAATTACAACTCTCTTGGGTACCGTTCCTATATAGCTTCTACTAGCCGTTTGAGGAGAAAGAGTTTTGAGAGAGAGAAAGTGAGGGAAATGGGGCGCGCAACTTTTGAGGAAGACAATTTCTCTTTCAACGGTCAGAATTTGTAATTGCAGTTTTTGTGCAATTACAAATTTCTTTTTTGATAGGAGACAAAAGTCCCCTTTTAACATCCTTTTTGTATCAATCTTGATACATCTTTCAAGGTTTGACTTTCTCTTAGGGCAAACAATTTTTTTAATTGATTATTACAGTTTGGATGTTGTGCTGAGAAAGGGACTGATGGATTCCAGGCAAGTGTACCAAAAGTCCAGCAGTTATAAAGTAAGCAAGATATCGTATCCACAGGGAGCAGTTTTAATTTGTAAAGTAATAGCGATCGTATTTTCAATGAAAACAATTTTATAAAATGGATTGATTGTATGCAGAATAATAAATAGTAACAGATAAACGAGATGAGAGAATGATACTTTGGATTAGGATTTGACTTCGTTTCATCTCCCTCTCGTGTATGCGAATCCCTTCTTTTAATTATGATTATACTTGTAATTACCTTAGCATTGTCTAACTACAATAATTATAAGGCATGCCTGGCAATTATCGTACCCGCAAATTCCCCTATAACATCATAATTAAACGCCAAAAGCTATTCTCTACAGGCACTCAAAGTGGCTTGGCGACCCCGAACATTCCCCGTATTTTGCAATCAGCGCTATCAATTTAATCCATACCTTCCCATCGAAAAACTATGAAGGGGTGTGTCACTCACCAAACGCTTCAATCGCAGCGAAGAACGATAGTACGATATGAACCAAACGAGTATCTTCAACAATCGGAGATTAAGCTTCATAGACAGCTCTATGCTCACCTAACTCTAATACTAGCCGGAGTTCCACTTTTTGTATCCAGAGCACTAGCCTACCACCCCGGCGCACGCGCGGAGGCGATGCATTACAAACAGCATAAAGATACCGATAAATTACAAATAGAGAATCATAATTAAAAAGAAGAGAATTCTTATACACTTAGGGATTGAATCCACTACATCAAATCCTACTGGAGAGCTTAGCTACTCATGGTAGCCATTACAAACCACTGAGAAATCTGTCATCTTTCTCAATCCTAGAACTACTCTCTCTCTGTATCTGTGTGTCTCTGATCTATGCAAAAGGCCCTATTTATAGAGTGGGAAAACCCTAATTCTGCTCCGAGAAGTCAATCTGGATCTAGGTTTAAAGGCTGTTGCGCGTCCTGTGCTTCATATACACTTAGCGCGCATGAAGCGCAACTAATCTATTGCTGCGCTCCACTTGCGCTTAGCGCAGGTGGAGCCTGATCAATATGAGGCTGCGCTCCACATGCGCTTAGCGCAGGTGGAGTGTGTCACGCGTTGCTGATTTCCTTTAGATCCTGATATAACTTCTGGATCTCTTTCTGATCTTGCCTTTGCTTATCTGGTTTTCATTTTTCCCTTTTTCTGAATTGTTTTTGTATTTAATTGGTTTGGATTTGAATTGGAGGAGTTATCCACAAGATTCTCTGATTAACTAACTGTTAATCTCCTCTTTATTTGGTTTTTATTTAAACTCTGAATCTGCAAATAATCTCCTTTCTGATGCTATTTTCTCTCTCATTCCAAATCTTCTGTAAATCTGCATAAAACAACAAATTTCTATTTAAAATAGCATCATATTCAAATTTAAACCAAATAATTACAATTATTATAAATATTAATAAAAAGGGATAATTTGGGGCATAAATTACTATTTTAACCTTGATAAGTGTAATAAAAACTATAGGAAAATAATGCTAATTTTACACTTATCAAATACCCCCCAACTTAATTTCTTGCTTGTCCTCAAGCAAGACACCTTTTGCAATCAAATTTCAAATCAACCTTGTATACAATTCTCAAAACAACTACAAGGAAAAATTTTCATTATCTCTTTATTAGGCAGAAGTCACTTTCTAAATACTAGAAAAAAATTAAAATCAAGAAATATTACCATTACTCAACCACAACTACAACACACTCAGCAAGTTGAACTTTCTCAAGATTAGCAATTAAAGCAATAAACAATAAACCAAGGAATTTCACTCATGCTCACGGGTACTGTTTCCCTCAATAATTTCACCACAGCTGAACAACTAAGATTGATAGTCGTTTCTAGTTCCTAAGCATGTTCATGGTTAATATGGATCAAAAGGTATTTTCAAGGTTGTAATGAGGTCGGGCTATCAAGAATTCATGGTTTTTCTGGATAAACAATGAACACCTAGAATAGAGAGCATCTTTGGATGTTGCTTTTCTTGAATTTCTCTCCTTCCACCATCTCTTTCTTGATTTATTTCACTTCTTTGCAGGCCTCTTTCCTTGTTTGAAGATGCACTCCCCCCAACTTATTCAATTTTTTTTTCTTTTTGATTTTAGGGGGAGGGATCTTCTTTTCCTTTTTGTTTTCATGTACCTGCTCTTTTTCAACCTTTTCTTCCCATTCTTTTTGCTCGCCACCTTGCTCTCTATCCCAAATGTGTAAGGAACAGGATATAGATATTCATTTTGGCTTGGGTGAACAAGAACAATCGAATAAGGCTCAAAATGGGTTATCAAAAATTGGAAAAATTATATCAAAGGTTGGCTTTTTGGCACTGAGCAAATATATTGAAAAACAAAAATTGCCTTTGTCACTTCCATATTTTCTATAAACAGCATAAGATCCAAAAACTCAAGCAATAAAAGTTGACAAACAGCGGTGAAAAACTCTCAATTCAGTGTTTGGGCTCTCAACTTACCGGTTACTTGGCTAAATTCTTTGATAAAGCATTTATTGATTTTAATTAACTACCCTGATAGATTCTCATGTGAAGCATCCTAATCTTAATTGATTATGGAATTAATCACAAGATCTTTTTTCTTTCCTAATCTGGTTAGTTAAACTGCCTAATTTCAGAAATTTTGAAAAATTTTCCTTTTATTTCCTAAATCCTAAATCCTAAAAAAATAAAATGCGGGAATGTACTGCTGCATAAATTTGCCAGTGTAAATGTATACAGTACATGCCAAAAGAAAAATAAAAGAAAAAAAAGAAAAATAAGGAAAATAAGGAAAAAGAAAAGAAAAGCACCAAATAAAAAAAATGTCAATGGTCCTGGTCCTGGTGGTCTTGCTCCATGTGATCATCATCAGCAGTTGCTGCTCCACCCCCCTCTGGAGGAATAGGCCTATCCCCAGGCCACTGAAGATACTCTCCGAACTGTTCAGGTGTCATGCCTGGGTAGGGGTTAGGCCTAATGGAGTATAGATACTCCTGCAGATGAACATGGCCCCTATGGATGGAGGTAAGCTGGGCAAAGAGATGCTGATGATGCTGATGAAGTACTGGGTCTGCTGATGCTGGAGGTGGTGGTGGTGCCTGTTGCTACTCCTCATCCTCCTCCTCATAAGTCATACAATAGGCCTCAATATATCCCCGAGTCATAGGGTTGTGGATGCGAACCGAGGGGTTCACATCCACACCCCTAGATCTGCATAAGGCAGTGATAAGTGCGGGGAAGCCTAAACTGATCCTGGTGGTGGCAGTGCGGCGTGAGATGGTGGAAATAAAATCTGTTATCTTCTGGGTGATGACCCTGGAGATATCTATGTCGCCGCCTGTGAGTATGAATGAGGTGTGCCACTGGCATCTGAATATCAGAGACATGGTTGGTGGGGCTGACATTAGCGAGGATTAGCACAGTCCACATCCTCTCTATGGACTTCATGTGCTGCCTATAGATGCGAGCAGCCTGTCCTGATGCATTCCTTTCAAAGGAATGCCCTGGTAAGCATAAAGTCTGGGCAGCCGCCAAATCCATAGGATCATAACCACTAATCCCCACCTCTCTCATCCGGAGGTGATACTGGCACTCCATTAAGTCTCTATCCATGGGTGCCGGATACTGTAGTAGGGCATTGATTGTGTCGCAATCAAACCTAATCTCCATGCCCCTCACATATGATAATCTATTTGGTCCATGGGCATTGGCATAAAACTCCCTCACCACAGTAAGATCAAAGTGGCTGTTTGGGCTGCTGAGGCGCACCCAGTTCCTCCTGTGGATCTCTGCTCTGAACTCCTTAAACTCATCTGGTAGGAGTCTGACAGGTCTCTCTATGATGAAGTTACAGTCCTGGATGGCACTGTAAGCTTCTGCAGTCTTGGCATCCCGAAACCTGTGAGGATGAAAGTCAGCATCCTCCTGTGGTGCCTGGCGGGATCTCTTGCCTCTTTGGGCAGCACTCCTAGATGTACCAGCTCTGCTAACAATCTTGGTACGTTCCATCTGCAATATTTGTTACCAAAAATTATTTATGCAACAATAATAGATTATTCAAAATTTATTGAACTAAATGACCAATTTAAATCAATAATTAAGATAATCGTTAAATCAAGCACTTGCATAAATTATTGATTTTAAAATTACCTCTTTATTAATTAATTAATTTATTAAGACATGCCAAAATGATCAATTAAAGCAAGCCCTAATTAATTATTTAACAAAAAAGAGTAGGTAACAAATATTAATGCTAAAAAATCATGTTATTAGAAAACATGCATGAAGGCACAATTATTTTTATTTTGGTCATGTAAAAGTATCATACATTTTATTTAAGTAACCATGTACCAAAAATAAATAATTTGCAATAAACCAATGAAACATTCTACAAACTACCACCTAACATGCCAAATAAGTTCTAAATAAGTTCCTAGCAGCATGCATACTAAACTTAAGGCTTTTTCTAAACAAATATTTCTATCCTAAAGTGTCCTAAAAGCCTAAGTCTCTACCCTAAATTTTCTAAAAAAATAAGGATTCAAATCAAAATTTCAATCGGTGCAAAAGGTTTAAAATACAAGAAACACACCTGGTATAGCCTCAGAAATGGTAAAAGTAGGGGTATGTGAGCAAAAATGGTAGTTAGGATCTCAGAGAATCAGGGAAGGATTTTGAAATTTGAAGATTTTAGTAACTTCCCCCATTTTAATAAGCTGAGCGCGCAGATGCGCTGCACCTGCGCTTAGCGTGGGTGCAGCGCATGTCTCCAGGGAGACCAAACGATGCGCTCACGCTTCACTACGCGCTGAGCGCATAAGAAGCGTGAGTGCGCTTTTATATGTGCTAAGCGCAATTAAAGCGTACGTGCCCAATTTTTCTTCCTTTTTGCTGTTTTCATTCATTTTACCCTTTATTATACCCTTTCCTCATCTACACAGGTACAGACTCAATAAAATAACAAAATAAAAAAAAATTGCTGGGTTGCCTCCCAGGAAGCGCTTGTTTAACGTCTTCTAGCTCGACGCCTGGTTCTTTTTGGTGTTTTCATGGTGGCCTCAATTGGAGGATGATGGTTGATTCTGTGCCATTCCTTCCTGTAAACTCCCATCCTCCAATCCACTTGTTACTTGTTTCCTCTTCCCTGCCTTCTCCTTCAGTGGTTGATATTGTTCTTTTCCTCTTCTCGAACCCCCAAACATTTTCTGGCTGCTTTACCCTCATTCTTGGTTTCCTCAGAAATCTGGAAAACTTCTTTTTCTTTTTTGATTCTTGATTTTTAATCAAGACCTCTTTCTTTTTGTCTTTCTGCAGCTTTGCTTGGAATTGATAGATCCCATCAGTAGGATCTTTTTCAATTTGTTGTGGAGGTTGCAGGATCTTGGGGCTCCCTTTATCAATATGAAAGGTGATACTTTCATCATTAGAACTTACCTGGTACTCCCCTTTATCAATATCAACAATTAGTTTGGCAGACTTCATAAAAGGTCTTCCCAATATGAGAGGGACATCAACATCCACTTCTTCTGTTTTTGCAATGATGAAATCTACTGAATAAACAAACTTGTCCACTCGAACAGGCAAATCCTCTATTATCCCATAAGGGCTTTGAGTAGACTTATTTGCAAATAGTAATTCTACATCAGCTGGCTTGACCTTCACATCACTCAACTTGTTAAAATACGTAAGCGACATCAAATTGATGCTCGCTCCAAGATCCAATAAAGCATGAATGGTAGGTAAATTCTCAATATTTAATGGATAGTGAACTTACCTGGGTCAAGCACTTTTTCTGTGATAACAACCTCATTGGGTACATTCTTCTCCTCTTCATCTGTTACTGCCCCTTGGCTTTCTTCTGTCTCACATGGTTCATGGACTTTTTCTTCTTGGAATGACTGTTCCTCTAGGACAATGTCCTCATCCACCTCACTATCTTCTGACTGGTTGCCATCAGTAGCAATCAAATGACATTGTTCCTTCGGGTTGGTAAGAGTATGCGTTGAAAAGTGGCTCTTCTTGAATTCTCCCATGTCTTATGCTAACTGGCCTACTTGATGTTCCAACGCCTTGAGTGATGCATCATTGTTCTTTTTGTACCCCTCAAATCCTGATATGAATGCATCAATCTTTTCCTCCAACCTAGAAATCTTGTCATTCACTGAAGGTTGTTGCTGCTGGTAAGGAGTCTGCCTATTCCCACCATTCTGACCCCATCCAGAATTGGTTTGGTTGTTCCTCCATCCTTGAGAATAGTAATTGTTGTTGTTGGAGAAACTTTCTTGCCCCCTCTAATTTCCCATGAAGTTGACATGTTCTGTTTGTGTCTCTTGAAAAGAGCATTGACCATTTGGATGGTCTCCTCCACAAAAGTCACAGTTCATTGGTTGGGTCTGAATTGGTTGAGTATGGATGGCCTTTAGTTGCTTAGGGAGTGCTTCCAAAGATTTTGTAAGTGCCTCTAGTTGCCTCTTGATCAATTTTTGTTCAGCCAAAATGGCATCATTAGAATTGAGCTCTAGCATTCCCTTTGCTTGCATCTGTACTGGTTGCCTTCCATGTTGAGCCTGTTGGTCATTATGAGCCATGTTTTCAATGATCATCACAACTCTTTCTGGTTCCACGGACAAGATAGTCCCTCCTGCTGAAGCGTCAATGAAGGATTTGGAATCTGGTCTGAGTCCTTTGCAAAAGATATTCAATTGGGCAATATCGTCGTAACCATGATTCAGGCATTTTCTCAGCAGGGTCTTGTATCTTTCCCAGGCTTCACAGAGTGGTTCATTTGCTCCTTGCATGAAAGTGGATATTTCTGCTTTTGCTTGGATATGCTTTCCGGCTGGAAAGAATCTGTTTAAGAACTTTTCTTCCACCATTCCCCAAGAATGCAAGCTTTGATTTGGATGAGACTTCAACCATTCTTTTGCTTTACCTATTAAAGAGAAAGGAAAAAGACGTAAGTAAATGGATTCTAAGTCTTCCTCTTCAAATCCCATAGTGCCTATCAATTCATAAAAATTAGAAAGATGATTATGTGGATCCTCATGATCCAATCCTGTGAATTGATTTGCATTTATGAGGTTGAGATGAGCAGCTTTCAACTCCAAGGTCTTTGCAGTTGTGGGTAGCACAATGCTGGAGTGATAGCGAGGGCTTTGATTTCTGACATAATTCCCTAAAGTCCTTCTGTGTTGTATTCCTGCCATATCTTGAGGCTCGTCTGCTATTATCCTCCTTCTTCTTCTTTGACTTCTATTCTTCCTGGTTGTCCTCTCGATTTCTGGATCAAAAATCAATTGATTTGGAGACACCTGGCTTCTTAAAAGCATAAACAAAGAAGCTATAAATAGGATGAGATAACAGATAAGTATATATATATATATTTATTTAATAATAAAAATAATAATAAACATATACGAAAATTAAAATTAAAAATAAAAATTTGAAAATATGACCTCCTAAAACTATACAAATTGAGACACCGCTCCCCGAAAACTTGATGGATTCCTGGCAAGTGTACCAAAAGTCCAGCAGTTATAGAGTAAGTAAGATATCGTATCCATAGGGAGCGGTTTTAATTTGTAAAGTAATAGCGATCGTAGTTTCAATGAAAACAATTTTATAAAATGGATTGATTGTATGCAGAATAATAAATGGTAACAGATAAATGAGATGAGAGAATGATATTTTGGATTAGGATTTGACTTCGTTTCATCTCCCCCCTTGTGTATGCGAATCCCTTCTTTTAATTATGATTATACTTGTAATTACCTTAGCATTGTCTAACTACAATAATTATAAGGCATGCCTGGCAATTATCGTACCCGCAAATTCCCCTATAACATCATAATTAAACGCCAAAAGCTATTCTCTACAGGCATTTAAAGTGGCTTGGCGACCCCGAACATTCCCCGTATTTTGCAATCAGCGCTATCAATTTAATCCATACCTTCCCATCGAACATCTATGAAGGGGTGTGTCACTCACCAAACGCTTCAATCGCAACGAAGAACGATAGTAGGATATGAACCAAACGAGTATCTTCAGCAATCGGAGATTAAGCTTCATAGATAGCTCTATGCTCACCTAACTCTAATACTAGCCGGAGTTCCACTTTTTGTATCCAGAGCACTAGCCTACCACCCCGGTGCACGTGCAGAGGCGATGCATTACAAACAACATAAAGATAACGATAAATTACAAATAGAGAATCATAATTAAAAAGAAGAGAATTCTTATACACTTAGGGATTGAATCCACTACATCAAATCCTACTGGAGAGCTTAGCTACTCATGGTAGCCATTACAAACCACTGAGAAATCTGTCACCTTTCTCAATCCTAGAACTACTCTCTCTCTGTATTTGTGTGTCTCTGATCTATGCAAAAGGCCCTATTTATAGAGTGGGAAAACCCTAATTCTGCTCTAAGAAGTCAATCTGGATCTAGGTTTAAAGGTTGTTGTGCGTCCTGCGCTTCATATACGCTTAGCGCGCATGAAGCGCAACTAATCTGTTGTTACGCTCCACTTGTGCTTAGCGCAGGTGAAGCCTGATCAATCTGAGGCTGCGCTCCACATGCGCTTAGCGCAGGTTGATCGTGTCACGCGTTGTTGATTTCCTTCAGATCCTGATCTAACTTCTGGATCTCTTTCTGATCTTGCCTTTGCTTATCTGGTTTTCCTTTTTCCCTTTTTCTAAATTGTTTTTGTATTTAATTGGTTTGGATTTGAATTGGAGGAGTTATCCACAAGATTCTCTGATTAACCAACTGTTAATCTCCTCTTTGTTTGGTCTTTATTTAAACTCTGAATATGCAAATAATCTCCTTTCTGATGCTATTTTCTCTCTCATTCCAAATCTTCTGTAAATCTTCATAAAACAACATATTTCTATTTAAAATAGCATCATATTCAAATTTAAACCAAATAATTACAATTATTATAAATATTAATAAAAAGGGATAATTTGGGGCATAAATTACTATTTTAACCTTGATAAGTGTAATAAAAACTATAGGAAAATAACGCTAATTTTACACTTATCAGGGACCTTTCCTAGTACCTTGGATAATGTATCTGAGCTGACAGACAGAGACATGATTGCTTTTCTGTCAATATCTGCAGAAGATGCATTCTTCTCATCATAGAGTTCAAATGAGACCTATTGATTGATCAAACGGATGAGATTCTTTGATGTTTTAGAAACCCTATTTTTTTATGGAAGATGACATGTAGTAGTTATAACCAGATTTAGTAGAAGCATTCTTCTTATATTAGAAGAGGTGCTTCAATTTACTGCAGTTTTTCTGCAGAAGATGTATTCTTCTTTAGTAGAAGATATGGCAGAGTCATTCTTCTGTATGCAGAAGATGAATGACTAGGAAAGTGCACTTGAAGGATCTTTCTTCTATAGCATAATTATTCACTCAATTTGCACATATTCATCATATTTCTAATAAATATAAATCTATCTTCTACAAGTGGTTTTGTAAGGATATCAACAATTTGGAACTTTGTTTCAATAAATTTTAGTTTAATTTCATTCTTCTGGACATCATCCCTTATAAAATGATGTTTTATATCAATATGTTTGGATCTAGAGTGTTGTATTGGATTCTTGGACAGATTTATTGCACTAGTATTGTCACAAAAGATAGGGATTTTGGAGTACCTTAGGCAATAGTCTTCCATTTGATGTTGTATCCACAATATTTGTGAACAGCAGCTTACAGCTGAAATATATTCAGCTTCTGCAGTAGATAGGGCTATTGTTGGTTGCTTTTTACATGACTAAGATATCAAGGATTCTCCAAGAAATTGACATCCTCTACTTGTGCTTTTTCTATCTAATCTATCCCCAGCATAGTCAGCATCACAATATCCTGTGAGATCAAAACTTGAACCTTTCTTGTACCATAGACCAAGATCAATAATTCCAACAAGATATCTAAAAATTCTTTTTACAGCTGCAACATGTGATTCTTTTGGAGAAGATTGAAATCTAGCACAAAGTCCTACTGAAAATAAGATATCTGGTCTACTAGCTGTTAGATAAAGCAATGAACCTATCATACCTCTATATTCTTTTTCAGAAACAGATTTACCATTTTTATCTAAGTCCAACGTTGTAGAAGGATGCATAGGTGTACCCATGAATTTTGATCCTTCCATCTTGTATCTTCTGAGAAGATCTTTGGTGTATTTTTCTTGATAAATGAAGATTCCATCATCTTCTTGTTTTATTTGTAAACCAAGGAAGAATTTCAATTCTCCCATAAGACTCATTTCAAATTCTCCTTTCATTAGTTTTGAAAATTCTTCACACATTTTATTATTAGTAGATCCAAAGATGATGTCATGTACATAGTTTTGTACTACTAGAAGATCTTTCTTATAGATTTTCCTAAACAATGTGGTATCAATTTTTCCTCTGGTAAAATTGTTCTTAAGAAGAAAGTTACTTAATCTTTCATACCAAGCTCTAGGAGCTTGTTTTAATCCATATAGAGCTTTTGTCAATTTGAAAACATGACCAGGATGCTTATGATTTTCAAAACCAGGAGGTTGATGTACATAAACTTCCTCATTGATAAAACCATTTAGAAATGCACTTTTCACATCCATTTGATATAATTTAAAATTTTTGAATGCAGCAAATGCAAGAAGAATTCTTATTGCTTCTAATCTAGCTACTGGAGCAAAAGTTTCATCAAAATCTATACCTTCTTGTTGATTATATCCTTGTGCTACTAACCTTGCTTTGTTTTTTATCACATTCCCTTCTTCATCCATTTTATTTTTGAAAACCCATTTAGTTCATATTATTGAATGATCATCTGGAGGAGGCACTAGGGTCCAGACTTTGTTTTTCTCAAATTGATCTAGTTCTTCTTGCATGGCTTTTATCCATGAGTCATCTTCTAAGGCTTCATTGACAGTTCTTGGTTCTATCTGAGATAGAAGAGCTGTGCTATTTTCATTTTTTCTTATTTGGGATATGATTTTTACTCCTTCTGAAGTATTCCCAATGATTTGTTCATGAGGATGAGCATTGATCATTTTCCATCTCCTTGGAAGATCTTCTTTATGAGTGCTAATATCTTCTGCAAGATCTTCTTCAGGTTTTTCCTGTTCTGTTGCATCTTCTGATGAGTTTTTACTGTCAGAAGGTATCTTCTACAGTTTGTCAGATTCATCATCTGATTCATTGTTGTACTTTCCTTGAGAAGAAAGGTTAGTATCATTGAAAATAACATGCATGCTTTCTTCTATGGTTTCATTTTTGACATTATAAACTCTATAAGCTTTTGATGTAATAGAGTAACCAAGAAAAATTCCTTTTTCAGATTTTGCATCAAATTTTTCAAGATTTTCTTTATTGTTTAAGATATAGCAATCACATCCAAACACATGAAAGTATGCAATGTTAGGTTTTCTTCCTTTCCATATTTCATATGGAGTTTTGTTGAGTATGCTTCTGATGGAAACTCTGTTAAGGATATAGCATGATGTAGAAACTGCTTCTGCCCAAAATTATTTTTGAATGCCACTATCACTTAACATAGTTCTAGCTATTTCTTGGAGAGTTCTATTTTTTCTTTCAACAACTCCATTTTGTTGTGGAGTTCTAGGACATGAAAAGTTATGTGAGATTCCATTTTCATCAAAAAAACCTTTTGAAAGAGAAATTTTCAAATTCTCCACCATGGTCACTTTTTACAGAAGCAATCACTTGACCACATTTATTTTGTATCTTCTTGGAGAAGATTTTGAAGGCATCAAATTATTCATCTTTGGTAGTTAGGAATAAAACCCATGTGAATCTAGAGTAATCATCTACTATGACAAGACCATATTTTTTTCCTCCTAAACTAGGTTTTTTAGTAGGACCAAATAAATCAATATGTAGAAGTTCCAAAATTCTTTTGGTAGTAATCATATTTTTGGATGGAAGCTGGAATGAGTTTGTTTTCCTTTTGCACAAGCATCACAAATTATATCTTTCTCAAACTTGACTTTTGGTAGTCCTTTTACTAGATCTAGTTTGGATAGTTTTGAAATGCTTTTCATATTCAAATGTCCAATTTTTCTATGCCAAATCCTTTTGTCATTTTCAAAAGAAGCAAAGCATGTATGATCAGGAAGTTCTTCTAAAATTATGCTGTATAAATTTTTGTTTCTTAAACCTGAGAATAAAACTTGCTTAGTAGATGATTCCCTAATTTCACACAATGTTGGGTGAAACATAACTTTATAGCCACTATCACAAAGTTGACTTGCTAAGAAGATTATGTTTTAACCCTTTCACATAATAAACATTATTAATTTGGGTATCATTCTTCATACCTATTTTTCCAATATCTTTGATGTGTGTCTTGTTGTTATGTCCAAAAGTTACTGTTCCTCTTTCTATTTTGTGTAGCTGGATGAATTTGTTTTGGTCTCCAGTCATATGTCTTGAGCATCCACTGTCCAAGAACCATTGCCCTTTCCTCTTTGCATTTTTTGCTTGTTCCTACATTAGAAGATAGTAATAATTTAGGTACCCAAATTCTGTTGGGTCCTGTGTGGTTAGATACCTTTCTTCTAGAGCTTCCTTTTCTTTTGTAACAGTTGTGGAAGGAATGTCCAATTCTGTTACACCAAGAACATTTAAGAAGTTTCCTCTTGGTAGAAACAAAAGAGGTTTTAAATATTTTTGGAGATTGATATTAATTATATCCTAATCCTCTTTTGTCAGAATTTTCTCTACTGTTTCCAATTAGTTTATTTAAGTTATTTGTACTACTCACAAATTTTCTTAAATCATTTTGTAGTTCATCAACCTTTTTCTGCAGAAGATTGTTCTTCTTCTGTAGTGATACAAATTCTGTATCTTCTGTAGTATTAGATTTAATTTGATTAATCTGTTCTGAATGTTTAAAGTGAGATTGTTGAAGACAATGATTGGTTTTAATTAATCTTTCATTGTCTTCTTTTAGTTTTTCATTTTCTTCCTTGGTTTTAACAAGTTGTTCTTTTAGAAGTGCACATTTTTTAGCAAGAGTGTGTGACTCAGATAGTAAGTTTCAAAAGCATCTTCTAATTCTCTATAAGCAGAAGGATTATAGGTGATTACCTCATCATCTTCATCTTCTGTTCCAGCCATGAGGCACAGATTTGCTGATTCATCTTTTGAATCACCTTCTGATGAATTTTCTGAATCATCCCAGATTGCCATCATAGCTTTCTTCTTCTGGAATCCTTTTGAATCCTTTAACTGAGAACATTCTGCTTTGATGTGTCCTGGCTTGTTGCATTCATAGAAGATAATTGGTCCTTTGAAGCCTTCACTTTTTGGTCCATCCTTTTTGTAATTAAAGAATTTCTTTCCTATGCCTTTTCTTCTGATCAGCCTCTGAATTCTCTTAGATATGAAGGCAAGCTCATCACCATTTTCAGAGGATGATTCTTCTTCAGCAGCTTTATCCTCTGTTGATGCAGATTTGCTCTTTGATGTGTTAGCTTTGAGAGCAATTGTTTTATCTTTTCTTGGTAGCTCATCCATAAGTTCTTGCTCATGAACTTTTAGAGAACCAAGGAGTTCATCTAGCTTTAGTACAACTAGATCTTTTGCTTCCTGAATTGTTGTTACTTTTGGTCTCCATATTTTTGGAAGACTTCTAAAGATTTTTCTGACTTGCTCTTGATTAGAATAACTCTTACCAAGAGATTTGAGGTCATTGATGATGATAGTGAATCTGCTGAACATCTCGTCTATGGTTTCATGTTCAATCATATTGAACATTTCATATTGGTGAATCAGAATATTTATTTTTGATTCTTTTACTTGATCAGTTCCTTCATGGGCAATTTTTAGAGTGTCCCATATTTCTTTTGCAGGGGAGCATCCTGCTACTTTATCATATTCTCCTCTACTTAATGCACAAAGAAGAAAGAATTTAGCTTTAGAGTTCAGAAGATACCTTTGTTTATCCTCTGGTGTCCATTCTTCTTTAGGTTTAGGCTTTGGAGTTTCTTCTTGAACTTCAGAGTCTCCTTCTCTGGAGGGAGTTAAAATTCTGGTTCTTCTGGTTATGGGAATATAGTTTCTACTTTCTATGATATCCCAAAGATCTATATCTTGGGATTCTAGAAAGAGCTTCATCCTATCTTTCCAATAGTAGTAATCATTCCCATTGAAAGCAGGAGGTCTGTTTGTGGATGATCCTTCATGAATAAACATTGCAGCTCCATCGTTGGCCATTCTTCTTTGATCTTTTCCTCTCTCATTGTTAAGTGAGTTCAACCCTAGAGGCAAGCTCTGGTACCAATTGAAGTATAAATTCCAATCACAAGAAGGGGGGTTGAATTGTGATTGCTTTGAAATTTCCTGCAAATTATCTTTTAATACTTTTATCTGCTCAAGAGGAACTTGGCTTAGTATTAAAAGTTGTCTCAAGAAGATAGATTATTATATGTGTATTATGCAGAAGATATAGTTCCTAAATTGGAACTTTGTTGAGTATCACTTACTTAGGTATTAATTACTTTTCAAAATAGTTTTATGCTTATGCAATGTACCATAAATAAATGAAAGTAGGGAAGAGAAGATCACACACACAGATTTTATATTGGTTCACCTCTTCCAACCTGAGGCTACGTCCAGTCCCTACACCAAGTAGGATTTTCTTACTCAAATATCAAATTACAACTCTCTTGGGTACACTTTACCACTAGTATTCTTCTGCAGCCTTAATGAAATTCTGGCAAGTGTACTAAAAATCCAGCAGTATAATAGTAAGTAAGATATCATGTCCACAGGGGACGATCAATTCGCGTGTACTTGTGATCTATTTATCAAGTGGAAATAGCGGATTTATAAGAGTAATTCATGCAGAAATTATAAATTGCAGAATAATAAACAAAAGCAATGGAAAGAAAGAGTTGAAAGCACTTTACTTGGATTAGGATTGAACTTCGTATCATCTCACTCCTTTGTATATGTAGTGACTACCTATTGTTTATGACTATATACTTATAATGACTTAGCCAAACTAAATTGATACAACCCCGAGTTACCAGCAGCCTACCACTCAAAGATAATTCATGCGGGCTTTCCTAACCGACAAATTACCCTCGGCTAATTAAGTTCTTAATTAGTTATTATTCCGTTTGTTTGAGTTACTATCGATAAAACCATACGTATCTGATAAGTGAAAATTATATGATAAATTAGAGCACTTTTTAGTTCACTTATCAAGGATAAAATGGTATTTTTGCCCCAATTTAATCCCTTTTTATTAAATATTAGATAAATTGTATTTATTAATCTTATATTTGAATTTGATGCTATTTTGATAGAAATATTGCTGATTTTTGCAGAATATTGCAAGGATTTGATTTGAAGGAAAGATGGCATTAAATGAGGAAGATATCTGCAAGATTTGAAATTTAATTGAAGACATTTAATAAAGATTTGAAGCAATTAATGAAGATATCACTGCCAATTAAACAAGGATTCTGCAGACAACCTTCCCATTTAAATCCAAGATGCTCAATAGATGCAAAGATTTCATCAAGAAAAGGGAAACAAGGAAATACAAATCAACCAAAACCAGTCTCGGGGAGAGATCAAATTAAAAAGAGAAAGTTTGAAGCTGCAGGACACATTTTGCGCTTCAACCTGCGCTACAGCGCAGGGTGAAGCGCAACCCTCTGCAACCTGCGCTGTAGCGCAGGGTGAAGCGCAGAACACGAAGATTCTTGCCCTGTTGCCGTTTTTAGATAGATTTCTCCCCAATTTTCTTTGTCTTTCCTTAGCCTATAAATAGGACCCTCTTGCACTAGATCATGTGTGCACGATTATTGTAATTCAGTTATATTTCAGTGATAATGCACCAGTTCTAATTTTAGAATAGGAGAGGCGGAGCGCTTCGCAAGGATTGAAGATGGTGACAACATCTTTGGTGGTTTGTATGGCTACCATGTGTAGTTAACTCTCCATTAGGATTGAATGTAGTTGATTTTATCCCCAAGTGTATGTAAACTCTATCTTATTATTTTTGAGCTCTCTGTCTATAATATTGGTAATCTTATTTTGTGCTTAATCCCTGACTTCCGCGCTTGCGCCAGAGTTATAGGCTAGTTTCGACTAGGATTGAGGATGGGGGAGCCTAGACATAGGAAACCCAAACTCTGAGTGAATAAGAGGACTCAATATCAAAAAACTGACACATGAGCGTTACTAATGAGTGATGGGTAGTGACAGTACCATAACGAAGGGCGTTCACAGGATTAGGCATGTGTATCGATAGCAAAGGTTAGTTGATAGTAATTCCAGTGGCCGACACATGGTCGTATCTAAGGAATGAGGGGTAGTGTGAGTATTCTAAATGAAGATGAGTCCACAGGATTAGGCATTGGTCCATCAATGAGTTCCTTTACAAACGGAATAATGAAACCAAAATAAGCCGAGGGTAAGTTTGTCGCTTGGGAGAGCCCGCACAATTATCTTTGAGTGGTGAGGCCGCTGGTAACTCGGGGTCTTAGCAATTTAGTTTGTCTACGGTATTATAGAGTAAACCTAAAATAATAATTAGTTTTTACATGCACGAAGGGTGTGATGATACGAAGTTCAATCCTAATCCAAGTAAAGTGTCTCTAACTCTTCCTTTCTATTTCTATTGATTATTAATTTACAATTTACAATTTCCGTACAAAATATTCTTACAAACCCGTTGTTTTCTCTTGATAAATAGACCACGACTATACGCGAATTGATCGTTCCCTGTGGATATGTTAACTCTTCTTACTATTATACTACTGGATTTTTGGTTCGCTTGCCAGAAACCCATCAGTATCCTGTAGACGCTCTTCATTAGGGCACTCACACTACCCGTCAATCACTAGACTACGACTATGTTTTCATAAATGATTATCGAGTACCTTTACCCAATCAGAGTTTGAGTTCCCTATTTCTATGCCCCCTCATCCTCGGTCCTAGTCGGAGTTCCACTTTTTGTATCCAGAGCACTAGCCTATAACTCTGGCGCACGCGCAGAAGTTAGGAATTAAGCACAGAATAAAGATACCGAAATTATAAGATAGGGAATCATAAACAATAGAATAGAGATTACATATACTTAGGGGATCGAATCAACTACATTCAATCCTACTGGAGAGTTAGCTACTCATGGTAGCCATACAAGCCATCGAAGAATCTGTCACCTTCTTCAATCCTCGTGCAGCGCTTTCGCCTCTCCTAATCTAAAAGTAAATATGGTGCATGAATTTGTACTAATCTATACTATCCATGCACACCTTGATCTGGTGCAAGAGTCTCCTATTTATAGGTTAAGGAAAGACAAAGGAAATTGGGAAGAAATCTATCTAAAAATGGCAACAAGGCAAGAGTTACGTGTTCTGCGCTTCACCATGCGCTACAGTGCAGAAGTCAGATTGTTGCGCTTCACCCTGCGCTACAGCGCAGGATGAAGCGAGCAACGCGAGTTGCACATCTTCAATCTTTCTCTTTTTAACTTGATTTCTCCCCGAGATTGGTTTTGGTTGATTGTCTTTCCTTGTTTCCCTTTTCTTGATAAAATCTTGCATTTATTGAGCATCTTGAATTTAATTGGGAAGGTTGTCTGCAGACTCCTTGTTTAATTGGCAGTGATATCTTCATTAATTGGTCTCAAATAAACTTCAAATCTTCATTAATTGTCCTCATTTAAACTTCAAATCTTGCAGATATCTCCCCTATTTAATGCTATCTTCTCTTCATATCAAATCTTTGCAATAATCTGCAAAAATCAGCATAATTTATATTAAAATAGCATCAAATTCAAATTCAAGACTAATAAATACAATTTATCTAATATTTAATAAAAAGGGAATAATTTGGGGCAAAAATACCATTTTATCCTTGATAAGTGAACTAAAAAGTACTCTAATTTATCATATATTTTTCACTTATCAAGCCTCTTCAGGCTCTTCTTACAGGACTGTGTTCTTACTGCAGCTTCTTCTGCAAAAGATACAGTCATGGAAGCACTGCAGAGCACTTTCTGCAGTCTTCCCAAATTCAAATGACTCAGTTCGCCTCTCAAATCACCTTCTCACAAATCTGTCTCAAGAGGATATCAACACAGTACCTTCTTGAGAAGTTACAACAAGTGGAGAAGAATATAAAGTAATACAAGGCTCAAAATGAAAGTATTTAGTCACAGCAGAAGGAAAGGGATGAGCCTTCTCTCTCTTGAACACTCTTAGAACCAGAAACTGTATTAACTTAAGAGAGAGAAAATGTTCCAGAAGATATGAGCTATATAGCATATGGGTATAGGTTCTTCTAGAGAGAGGTGTGTATCAAAATGTGGGAGAACACCTCTTTTTATAGGAGAGGGAAGCAATTAGCCGTTGGAGAGGTTGCTTAAATCTTCAGCTACCTCTGTATGAGCTGTCCTTATCAGGCTGCAACTGTCCCTTTCAGTTACAACTGTTTAGGTTGACTGTTTGTATCTTCTGGACTCTTTCTTCTGCAGCATGTAACCTTAGTTGATCTTACAGCAGCTTGTTTTGCAGTTATTCTGGACTCTCTTAGTCCATTGTATCTTAGTATTTTTATTGTTTTTATATTAGTCTTGTTTCTGGAAATGAATGGGATTTGATTCTGATGATTGTGCTTCTTATGCAGAATTCCTGACAGAGTTCTTCTTCTGTTTGGCTATTCTGTTTCTTCTGCAGTTTGATTATTTTGTTTTCTTTCTTCCCATTGATGGTGAATCTTCCTTCTAATATGAATCTTTTTCTTCTATAAGATTTCTGCACATTGTTAGCTTCTTCTAGACAGCTTTCTTGCTTTTCTTGTGATGTTTGAAGTTATTTCTCAGTTTTCATGAGTGATAACCTTCTTCTGGAGCTTCCCTGTTTCTTCTCTATCAAGCACTTAAATGAAATTATTAGTTTTTCTTTAAATCATAATTATAGCAAGTGAATTTTGGTGAGTTGTCATTATTAAAACCACTTGGGAGGATTCTTGGACCTTACAATTTTGCAATCTTCAGGACCTACTAATGGGCATTTTCCGGATGGTTGGGTCTAGGCTAGTGATCAGAATAGATTTTATTCAGTGGCTTCAACTTACAAATGGCTTGTTCAGAACTTTAAATCCCCCCAAACTGAGGATTTTATTTGGAGACATATTTGGTCTCTCAAACTTCCTAAAAAGTTGAAATTCTTCATCTCGCAATGTTTTCATAATGCACTGCCAACCAACTTGAAACGCTTCTCATGTAATATTTCTTCCTCCCCTACTTGTCTGAGATGCTCTTTCCCTGAAGAAAGTTTAATTCATGGTCTTTGGGATTGTCCCCACGGTAGGGAGCTTTGGCTACATAGTGATTGTATCAAGGATGGAAATTTCTTTCAGTAAGAGGCTTTTAGTTGGCTTCGCTTAATGTTGCAGAGGGATGCTTTGCGTTTCATTCCTTTCCTTTGGTGGCAATGGAGATGGCACAATCAATTTGTGTTTGATCCTTCACCTTGGAGCATTGAGGTTGTGTTACAACAACTTTATATTTCGCTAGCTGAATTTTCTATGTTTGCAGAGTTTCATCGTTTGTTTAATCACCCAGACTCGACTTCTAGATGGATGCCTCCAGAGGTTTCTTGGTCGAAAATCAATGTGGGTGGCAGTTTTCTTCCTCAGAGTAATAGTATGGGTGCAGGTGGTTTGGTGCGAGACTCTTCTGGTAATTGGATTTCAGGTTTTAGCAGTTTTGATGGAGATGGGGATGTCCTTCTGTCAGAGCTCATTGGTATTGGTCGCGACTTGGAAATTGCTGTGGAGTTAGTAGCAGATCAGAGAAGACAAGAGCACAATCTTTATCTGTAGGAAATCTCGCGCATAAGAGTTTTGAAGGAGCGATTTTTAAATGTCCTTTTTCGTCATGTTCCTCGTCAATTGAATTTACCTGCCGACTTCCTAGCGAGATTGGCTCATCAACACAGATGCTTCCTTCGAGAATGGAGAGACCCTCCTGTTGAAGTTCATCACTTGTTACACATGGATTGTCATGGTGTAGAAGTTGATTAGGCTCCTTTTCTTTTTTGTCTTGTCTTTGTTTTATTTTCCCACTCACCAAAAAAAAAGACAACAACAAAAGGGAGATGATATCTACTTTTGCTATTATTTTTAATGATTTTTATAACATGTGCAACATTGTACAAGATAATAAATCAAAGGCTTATTTGTATTTTTGGTCCCCCTATTATTTTTAGTTTGTGATTTTAGTCCCCAAATTTTTTTTTTGGCAATTTTAGTCCCCCTATTTTTTTAATTGTGTAAATGTGATCCCACCGTTAAGTCCCCATCCAAAACTTAACAGCTGAAGCTGACGTGAAGTTTCGCTTAATGACGTGTGTAAGATAGAGTTATCTTGTTCAAACATTTTCTTCTCATACTGTGTGATTAAGAGAGGGTGCCTCTCGTAAGTTTTAAGTGAAACTCAACACAAGGGAAAGGGTTCCAAGGTGTGTGAGTGTTCATTGTTTGTAAAGGATTTTACAAGAATAGTGGAAATCTCAAGTGGGTGACTTGAGGACTGGACGTAGGCAAGGGGTTGGCCGAACCAGTATAAATTGAGTTTGCATTTCTTCTTCCCTTAACTCTTATTTATATATTGCATTTACCAATTTATTATATGTTAAGAGATTAGGAGCTTTGCATTCATATTTCATTATAAAAGAGGAGTTTTTAGTATAGTAAAAGATAAAAGAAGTAAGTAAAAGAAAAGGAGAGATAATTTTGATTAACTTAATTCACCCCCCTCTTAAGTTATTTGAGGCCACTTGTCTAACAAGTGGTATCAGAGCTTGTATCTTGTATAAGGATTAGAAGCCTCAAGATCAATTATGGCCTCATCCAATTCCCTTTTCACAGAAGGAAACTCATTTAATAGACCCCATGTATTTAATGGAGAAGGTTTTCACTATTGGAAATCTAGAATGCAAATCTTCATAGAATGAATATATCTAAATATTTGGGATGCTGTAGAAAATGGTCCTTTTATTCCTTCAATACAAGTAGGAAACGAAGTTAAAATAACACCTTGGGATCAATGGAGTGAAGATGATAAAAGGAAAGTTCAATATAACTTAAAAGCTAAAAATATAATCACATCTGCATTAGGTATAGATGAATATTTTAGAGTATCTAATTGCTAAAGTGCAAAAGAAATGTGGGATACATTAGAAGTAACTCATGAGGGAACAAGTGATGTTAAAAGATCTAGAATAAACACTCTCACACATGAATATGAATTATTTAGGATGAATCAAAATGAGAGCATACAAGACATGCAAAAGAGATTTACACATATAGTTAATCATCTTGCATCTTTAGGAAAAGTTTTTCCAAATGAGGATCTCATTAACAAAGTTTTAAGATGTTTGAGTAGGCAATGGAAACCAAAAGTGACCGCAATTGCAGAATCAAATAATCTTACAACAATGTCCCTCCATTCATTATTTGGAAAACTTCAAGAACACGAGTTGGAATTGATGAGACTAAACCAAAATAAAGAAAATGACAGAAATAAAAAGAGTATTGCTCTCAAAGCATCATCATCATCTATTTATGAAGAAAATGATAAAGAAGACATCATTGAAGAAAAGGACTTGGATGATGATGAGGAATTCGATCTCTTTGTAAAAAGGTTCAACAAATTCCTAAGGAATAGAAGAAATCAAAAGAGATCTACGTTCAACACAAAAATGAAAGGAGAAGATTCCTTCTCAACTCCAAGGTGATTTGAATGCAATCAACCTGGTCATTTGAGACTAGAATGTCCAATCTATAAAACGAAAATGGAAAAATCCAACAAGAAGACCTTCAAAGAAAAGAAAGGAAAGAAAGCATATATCACTTGGGATGATAATGACATGGACTCTAGTGACTCAGAAAACGAAGTTGTGAATTTGGGACTCATGGCCAGAAATTATGCTAGTGAAGAAGAGGTAACATCTTTAAACAATGACATCTCTATTACATTTGATGAACTTCAAGATGCTTTTAATGATCTACATAAAGAATCATTTAAACTTGCAAAATTAGTATCATCCTATAAGAAAACAACCTCAAAATTAGAGAAGGAAATTTCAAAGTTAAATGAAGAACTAGATAGTCTTAAATATGAACTTAAGTTAATAAATTCTAAAAATGAAAATCAAAATTCTACTAATAATTTAGAAATTAGTAAAGAAACCCATTTTTGTATATCATGCCACAAATACAAAGAAGAAATTAATAAGTTAAATAATACTCTTGCAAAATTCACTCTTGGCAAAAATAACTTAGATATAATATTAGGAAATCAAAGATGTGTATTTGATAAAGCTGGATTAGGATATGATCCTTCAAAGCAACAAAAGCTTTACAAAATTTCTTTATCTCACATAACATGTATACTAGCCCATTTATTAAATGTAACTATTGTGGTAGAAAGGGACATAGTGCATCTACTTGTAATATAAGAAAGAATGGTGTTCAACATGGACATATGATTTGGGTTCCAAAAAGCATCCTCCCCAAAACTAACATTCAAGGACCCAAGATGATATGGGTACCAAAAATTAAGAATTGTGTTGTAGGTGTACTTGATGGCAAGGCACTCTCAATGGTAACTTGATAATGGATGCTCCAAGCACATAAAGGGAGATACTCCAAAACTTATTGACATTACTCCCAAAAACAGTGGACATGTCACTTATGGAAGAAGTAAATGTAAAAGATTCTACAATTAAAGAAAATCAAACCAACATGGATCTTCCAAGAGAGTGGAGAACTTTAAGAGATCATCCTCTTGTCAACATGATTGGAGATTTTTCAAAATGGGGGTAACAACTAGACTCTCTCTTAAAGATATATGAAATAATATGGCCTTTGTTTCTAAAATTGAAGTTAAAAATATTGATGAAGCGTTAAAAGATGAACCATGGATTATTTCTATGCAAGAAGAATTAAATCAATTTGAAAGAAATCATGTATGGAAACTAGTTGATAGACCAAGTGATCATCCAATTATAGGAATTAAACGGGTATTTGGAAATAAATTAGATCAACATGGTATAGTTAATAAAAACAAGACTAAATTAGTGACTAAAGGATATAATCAAGAAGAAGGAATAGATTATGAGGAAACTTATGCACCTTTACTCAAAGATAGTTTATTCACAATTAGAAGAGAGTTAGAAATTTTAGATTTCTCTAATTTAGATTCCTAAAAAATTCAGAAATTGTGAAATCTGGGTTGGTGGTAATCGATTACCAATGAGTAGTAATCGATTACCTGAGAGCTTTAGTTTCGGTAATCGATTACAGAATGGTTGTAATCGATTACCCGAGAGCATTTATCTCTGTAATCGATTACATAATGGACGTAATCGATTACCATAGAGATTGGTAACGAGAATATGAAATCTGGGACAATTGTAATCGATTACCAATGGACCGTAATCGATTACCAGAGAGTATTGTATGAATTCTGGAAAAATCTTGTTTAGTACTCTATTTTTATACTCTGTTTATTTTGGCTAATACTTTATTCCTTATGGATATATCTTGTTTAGTATTTTGTTTGATGCTCTTTGATTATTTTTTATGATGCCAAAGGGGGAGAGAAAGGGAAAGAAAATGAAAGAAAAGGATTCTATGCTATGAAATCTTAAAATGTTTACTTGGGGAGAGAAAAGGAAAGGAAATGACTTGAAATTTTATTTTATCCCAAAATATTTCAAGAAAGAAAAGAAAAGTATTTTGTCCCCAAATATTGTTAATATTTGTTTGTCCCCAACATATAGCATTGTTTCTAAAAAGACAAATGCTAAGGGGGAGACTAAAGGGGAAATGATCGATATATATGTATACTTGAAATTATTTTCTTTCTTCCCTTAAAGATGGTTGTCATCATCAAAAAGGGGGAGATTATAGATGCATATACTTGTAGATACACTATATGCAGGTTTTGATGATGCCAATGGAAAGAAAATGAGATTACAAGATTGACAAAAGGAATTGGCAAAAGAAAGAGAAAGAGCAAGGATCAAGGTTAACGCAAGATCAAGACTACAAGTAATGTTAGATAAGTATTAGCCTAGTTAGATAATTATTAAAAGAATTCTTAACTTTGTAAGTAATTTGGCCATTAAATAAAATTTATGCAAAAATGTTTTATGAACCAAAATTAAGTTCAAAATAAATATTTTGAACTGGTATTCGATTACGAGTTGGATTAATTGTAATCGATTACAAGCAAGCATTCAATTTTTGGAACGAAATTTTGGTTTTGGTAATCGATTACCATATGTTGTAATCGATTACCAGTGTGCAGAAAATACAAATTTCAAATTTCAAACACAACGTTTCATAAACCATTTGAATTTTAAATAGTGTAATCGATTACCACTTTCTTGTAATCGATTACCAACGTGATTTTTCTGAAAATTTGAAGAGACACAATTTCTCATTAAGAGTTACAAAGCTTCAATTGTTTTATTATAAATATGTGTCTCCGTTTCGAAAAATTAGCAGAACATACAAGGGAAAAACAAAATGTAAAAAATCTCTTTATAAGATCATTTGGCCAAACACTTGCAAATTATTGAGAATTCTTATAGGAACTTCAAGTTGTACTATCTACTCTAAGAGAGAGTTTATCTTGTTCAAACATCTTCTTCTCATACTGTGTGATTAAGAGAGGGTGCCTCTCGTAAGTTGTAAGTGAAACTCAGCACAAGGGAAAGGGTTCCAAGGTGTGTGAGTGTTCATTGTTTGTAAAGGATTTTACAAGAATAGTGGAAATCTCAAGTGGGTGACTTGAGGACTGGACGTAGGCAAGGGGTTGGTCGAACCAGTATAAATTGAGTTTGCATTTCTTCTTCCCTTAACTCTTATTTATATATTGCATTTACCAATTTATTATATACTAAGAGATTAGGAGTTTTGCATTCATATTCCATTATAAAAGAGGAGTTTTTAGTATAGTAAAAGATAAAAGAAGTAAGTAAAAGAAAAGGAGAGATAATTTTGATTAACTTAATTCACCCTCCCTCTTAAATTATCTGAGGCCACTTGTCTAACACAAAAAAACTCATGATTATAAATCACAAAATACATTTACATAAAAATCTTCCATTGATAATTTCTACCTCTTTTCAACAGCTCCACAACATTTCCCAATTCATCAAACAAATCTAATTCATACATTTAGATCCATAACAACATCATATTACCTTGCCCCTTAAATAAAATATTTCAACAAATAATATTGCAAATTAACATTATATAATTATTTCACAAGAGCACTAAATAAATCAAATACCATAAATATAAAGGAATTTAAAGAATATATTTTGAACTTGTTATAGTCACAGAGCTACTAAATAGACATCCAGGATCAGTTTTTGTAGAGTCAATTGGCGAAATCTAGAATATAATAAAAGGCAACTAAAATAATAATAAAAAAAAGCAAAAGCGTAAAACATAATTAATTTCCAATCTCTAACGGCATTATAAATGTCTAAAGGCATTTACTAAAATTTTGCTATGCTTTCTTACAAGTTATAGTCTCTTCTAAATTATCTAAAATTCTTCTAAGTTACCTACCTTACCAAAAAGTATTCAGATGCTTCTAATATATAACTTTGAGCCCACTACATAGATTTTTAGTGTACAATAAAAGCATATATTTGAAACTAGGGCGACTACCAGCATAAAGCACTGCATGGGTGTTTTACACGTAAGTCAACAAAATCTGTGATATATAAATAAAATAATAGATGGTGATGATTCATTACCTGAAATCGTTTGATACTTAAATGTAAAACTTTGCAAAAGAGTCCCTTAATTATGTGATATTTTGCTGGCTATCAACTTTCCTTCACTCTGTCACCAATCTAGTAGCCCCCTCACTGCAAAAGACACACCTTATTTCTATTTCCAAATCAAAATCAAGCCAACAAACTCCATCACCGTCAAAACCCAACAACTTTTCGTCACCTTAAGACCATAACCATGTTCAAGTCGGTCACCTTCATCAATCGCCCCCATCATCCCTCACCTCGTCGACCACTCACGACCTCATTCCTCAACCTGGTTTTTGTCGTCACCCTGTTTCATGTCACCGGTTGCCGTTGTTGTAAAGATCAGTCACAGTGTCGTTCCCGACTGTTCAGTCATCCACCGCATCAACATCTCGGTGCTCTTCACAGAGCCACTTCAATGAGCAAATAGGCGGTCATGGTTCCAAAGTTCATGGGCGGTGGTGGAGTGGGATATTTTGTGATCAGTTGTTGGGACTTGGTAGTTATTCAATGTCGACATTTTTTAGGGATAAATGTTTTCGGTGTAGGCATTATTGAACATTGATTGATCGTTATAGATGACATTAACATTTGTATCGTACTAATGACGATATATACTAGGTTTAACTAGCAATTTCAGATGTTTTGGGGACTATTGATTGAATTTCAATCTATTCTATCATCTGGTTCACTTTACCTGCTACAACAGGTTATTTTGTTGCTTTAGAGGTAAACCACCCACCACGTTACTTCATATTATTAGCAAGCTCACTGCTAGGATGAAGCACCAAAGTGGGTGGTTCACACCTAAAGCAACTGAAGTTACATGTTTTAACCTGTTATGTTAACCAGGTAGATTAAAATGTTTAATTTGGGAGTTTGGCCAAAATCTTTTTAAAATTAGTAAATGTGTCCAACTGAAAAAGAAAAACAAATAACCATAGAAGCACGATATAAAAAATATGAAGGAGAACTGGCTCTGCATCTGTTGGCCATTGTTTCACCATCAAACTTGCAAGACGAACAGAGCTTGACAAATTAGAGCACCATAGTGTTAACAGTTGTGCGATAGAGTTGCGAAGAGACCTGCGATTGAGATTTGGTAGTTATTGGTTGAATGGCGACAAAGATCAATCTGCATTATGCGAGACAAATCCATCCACATATGCAACCAGATTGAAGGACGAAGTAGACAGGGGCAAACGCAGTTGGGGTTTTTCAAATGTGATAGAGGCCATTTGGACGAGATCTTTTCCTATAGCTCTTATTTTTGTAAGATTGTGACCGCCATGGATGTGGTTTACTCTCTCAAACGTAAACAGGGAAGAGCTCATAGTACACTATCAGAAAATCCATCCAACACGAACACAAAATCACACAAATATCTCAATTTCCTTTTCGCATTACTAATTAGAAATCAGAATAAATTTGAAATTTGTGAAAAACTATATATTTAGTCCCAATTACTTTTTGTGTACCAGTGATTCTGCTCATTTTTCAAATTAGTTTTAATTTTTTTTTCAAAATTTGAATTGGTAGCATATTCATTACCAGTATTATGAAAATGTGTGTGTGTTGTCTACTCAAAGGTTGGTCAGACATAGATAGTTGTCTCCTGACAAAACCTTCATATTGAAGTCAAAGAAGACGACGAGAACCAATTTTTTATGGTGATGAGCAATAGCAAATAACGTAAGAAGTACACATTAAACAAAGGGACCAGATAGAAAATTTAGAGATTAATAGACAACAGGTTATCGGTTAGCAATCCTGATCGTTGAATAAAAACATATTATGTTGCCTTTCCACTAGACCATTGTAGTTGTGTCCTATTGGGATTGAATTATGATGTAAAAAACAGGAATGTAGGAAATTACACAGACTTATAACAGTATTTCGATAATATTGGTGATGAAAAGAGATATGCTTTAGCATTTTAATTTAAAGATCATATTTCAAAATAGGAATGATAACATCACAAGAAATAGAGATAAGAGAGTAATATAAAGTTTAGGATAATGTTTAAATATAAGATTCGAATTCGAATTTGAATGTAGATGGATAAGGAAAAGCTTAAGAGGCAAAAACTAAGGTTGTTGCTTGATTTAGGTTTTAAGCCTAATGACCTTGGTGTACTAAATTGCAAATATCTAGAGTTGTAGATGTCCGATTGAGGTGATTCCACTCTCATTAGAAAGCTTATTTCCGGGGCTTCCGTTTGATAGGTTATATGATAGGGTTTTGATGAAACTGCACCTTCAAACAGACTCATTTTCTCTCAAGCGAATGAAAATTCGCTCAGCGAATTATGCAGTAAAAACTGCAGTTCTGTGTGCTGTCAAATTCGCTTAAGCGAATGGCAATTCGCTTAAGCGAAAAACAGAGCATTTTGGGGTGCTCTCTGGACGAAATTCGCTTAAGCGAATTGGGATTCACTTAAGCGAATTGCACGGGGACAAGAAGAATTTGGGCAACTCGCTTAAGCGAATTTGGCTCGCTTAAGCGAGTGGCAGTTTCCAGCATTTTTAAAACACGTTCTTGGACGGTTTCAGTCAGTTCTTCCTTCCGTTTTTTCATATTTTCAGAGAGAGAGAGAGTGTGGTTCTAGTGAGAGAAAGTCCCAGCAAAGGCCAAGAACGATTTCTACTCTTCAAGATCGAGTCTTTCATCAATCTTTCCTCCTTCAACGTTATCTACTCTCCGTTCTTTCTCTGTTTTCTCGACTCTCAGGTGGGTGTGACTCTCACTTGTTTGTCTTGATTGTTCTCACAACATGTTCCCCATTCTTTTTCCCTTTTTTCCATGGAATAATGATGTATGTATGAGATAAGTTTAGGAATTATGAATGTATTGATGATTGGATGTCTAGAATTGCAAAACCATAGGGTAGATGACTTGAGTGATTATGTGTTATGAACCTTGAACATGTTATTATGAAATCACGGGCCTTTGGCCATCACAGTCATGGATTATGAGTTGAGATAATGATGATGTATTATGAACCTTGAATATTTTATTATGGAATCATGGGCCTTTGGCCATCACAGTCATGAATGATGAGTTAAGTTATCACAGGGCTTATAGCCATCACAGAGCCTTCGGGCTATCACAGAGTCATTGACCGTCACAATCACAGGCCTTCGGGCAAATTATTTAAGAAAGACGGGCTAACCACATCGAACTCATGGCCAAGAGGGAGATGGGGTCCCCAATCACAGAATGAAAATTAAACATTATTTAAGACTTAATCATAGGTAGCCCTGGACGACGGTCCTTGGTTACATGGCTGAGCGCTCATCACAGTCACGTTACAGTGTAAAGACCCCGGGTGTCGGGTAACAACACCTCACAGTCATGCATTGCATCATAAACATTATTTCAATGATGATATATTATGTGTAATTCATTTATTCATGATGCTCTGGATAGATATGTGTAATTGTGATGATTCTTGATTGTTTTCCCCACACCGCACACACTTGTTACGATCACTGGTACGTAGTCTCATCCCACGATATGGGAATTATATTTCAGTTGTGCGGGAAGAATTGTCATGTTGTAATAATTTAGATTTGCGTCCAGAATTGGATTACTTTTGAGAGCCACATAGTGGCATGTATTTGTATGAATTATGTTGAGTAATTGATGTATTTCGTTTAAGCAAGCATTGGATTGCCTAAGCAATTATTTGATTGGATGACGATACTTGAAATGACGCGAAATAATTTCAGAAATTCGGAATAGTGTTTCCAACGAGCATTATTCTTGAATTGAGAAATTAGGACGTTACATTTTGGTATCAGAGCAGTTCAATCCAATTGGACTGTGGTTAAGTTAGTTGCCCGTGACTCACTATGATCCCATTGTACCTCGTAACCAGTATAGGGACTGATAACCCCTCTATTGGATGCGTTGTACACGGGATTATGGTTAGTGACGTGAATAGGATACCCCGTTAATGGAATTGGGATACTTCCCTAACGAGGTTAGAGCCACCCACTTGTTATATGAAGGGAGAATGACATAGGTCCATTTTCGAGAGTAAGACTTCCACCTTAGAAATCTTATAGAATATCGCTCTTAGTTCCTAGTGGACATGAGGCACACTTAGAAGGAAAAGAAAAGGTAAAGTAGAAGTTTTTGAGAGAGGTTTAGAGGGAACATGAGGAGTAGGCTCCCTAGTAAGGGAGGATAGTGTCGGTTGCTTGTGGTTACACCTTGAGTGTGTGGCTTGTTTGATTAATCATGATGCTTGTTTCGCTTGAATAATCATGATGCTTGTTTTGCTTGAATAATTGATTGATATGTCTGTTTGTTTGCGTTGTTGGAATGTCTTGCATGCGGAGGTGATGGTAAAATTTCTAGGATTGGAGTTTTTCCATGACAGGTAGAGGTTAGAAGAGAAGTGTGGGACTCATGGGAGGTTAGAGGAACCTAACACCATTAGTGAAGGCGGAGTAACACTAGCTCTTGGTTAAGTGTTTACCATCGGGTAGGTGTAATCTTAAAGATAATTTGAGGAAATGAATTAAGGCCTCTAATCTCATATTCTTGCCTTCTTTCCTTTTTCCCTACTGGTGTATGTTGGTGTTGAGTTGCTATTCGATTCCAATCTCATTATTAGTTACCTAATCATTCTATTGATCCAACTAGATATCTAATTAGGTGTTCAGTGATTATTAAATTTGATGGTGATTAGATTATTTAAGCCTTATGATCAGTAATTTGGTTTTTATTATGCAAGAAGCAAGTGTAATCCTTTATCCCCTAAGATATTAGACTAGTACTCCTAGAATCCCTAATGGGTCATTAGATGTAATTATAGTACATTTATCTCACATCCTTGTTTCCTTTCTTTAAATCCCCGTTAGTGTAGGTTGACCCTGATGTTGATGGTTATCGGTAGTTGCACCTCGGTGACGTAATTTACTTAAGTAGGATGGATTGTTTGATTTACTTGACTGAATTTGAGTTTCTTGGGTTTAGAAATTATCTAAATTAGGATTTGAATTATCTACATAATTTGAATTTGAAACCGAGGATTAGAATTTCATTAGGTTATATGATATGGAAAAATATTTATCTTCTTGATGTTGAAGTTTTAAGATTAGGATTTGATTTTTGAAACCTTGTTAGGATTTAGTTAGATTTGGATTAAATGATCAACTTAATTCGGACCTAGATCAGTTTAGATTCTACTTGTAGTTACAGGATGAATTGAAAGAATGAGGAGGTTTCGGTTGATGATGGATTTAGATTTTTGTTAATTGGGACTAGTTTTTGTTGGAATCAAAATAGGATAATTTAGATTCCCAGATAAGGTCTTACTTCGATTTGAAATAAAAGGTTTTCAAGGATAGGATTTGTTATATATATATATATAGAAAAAAAATTGTTAGGATCTAATTAGAGTTAATTTTTAGAGGTAGCTAGAAATTTATGAAGTATAACTAAGATTTCAATAAAGGTAGTGATAATAGCAACTAATAAACTACTTTATAGCACTAGAGGACTCAGATGAAATAGATGTTGTAAGATAAATAAAAATGTTTAAAAAAAATACGATGAGGTTTGTTGAAAGTAGATAAAGTCGGGAAGAAAAAAGTATCTATTATTCCCTATATTTTAGGAATTGTTAGCAGGAAATAGGAATTTCAGAATAACACAGGGTAGATAATTATCAGAGAGATATCATAGTATTTTAAAATATATCTTACCCCATCAATTGTTGTGAAGATAAATAAAGATTGTTAAAAAGTAAAAATAATGACGATATGAAACTAGAAAATTAAGGATAAATTTTATAAAGTTATATAATTAAATAATAGAAATTTACTATCATAATCCATTTATTATTTAAACCTATTTGAAATTATAACATTGTCTAAAAATTTAGAATATATATATATATATATATATATATATTAGATAATAAGCATAGTATAAGTATTATCATAAAACATGGAATTTTGAATAAAAACTTTATTAGTTAACAAAAAAAATAAAAGAAAGAAATCCTTATAAATAAAAATGATTTAAGTGTACGAATCTTTACAGTTATTTAAAAACTGAGAAATAGATGAAAGGAGAACTGTAAATGGATCTTTAGATCTTAGGATAAGATTATAATGGTTTGGAGTTGTATTCAATTGATGAAGGATATGAGAAAAATAGTATATAAGAGATAAAATTACTTTCGAATATAATAATCTTTCTAGGGTGATGATAAATTATTAGAACCTAGGAAGATGGATAACGTTTTGCACAAAGTTTAAGTGATCGTTTATTTGAGGAAAACTGTGAAGCTTGTTTTTGTAGGTTAGATATGGAGATTTGACTAATAATTAATAGTTTTAAGAATAAAGATTTGGTATTGTATGATTTAAGAGGTAGAGATTTAATCTTTTTAGAGATAGAGGTTTCTTTATTTTGATGGTTTTGGGTGATAGGGATATGATAATTTTATGTTTATAGTTAAAAGGTTTAGAGATAAAGATCTAATCTTGAGCTTGTTTGAAATTAAGTAATTATGTATATATGGTTAAGAGTTATTGATTTCATCATTGGATCTAGGAGGATCACGATAGGGACATTTTACAGTTTAGATAGTTTTATAATTAGGATATGATCATGAGTCAATGGCTCACACCTTTATCATTATTTAGGCTATGATCTTTGAAAGTGTCGAAATTAATTATTTAATAGTTACATAGGTTTTTGATCATAAGAAAAATATTCAGAAATTTCAGTTAAAGACATATAGCTTAAGTTTAGGAAGGAAACTTGAAGTTGTAGGTTATGATAAATGTGGTGAATGATTAAGTGGATTTAGTTTAGGAATATAATTTATTCTGGATTTCGAATAGTTAGTCACCATTATTATTAATGGAAACATGATATCCAACCCGAAGCTATAGGTTACCAATATATAGAGTCATAGACTTAAGTTTAAGAGAATAGTAAGACAAATTTTGAGGACAAAATTTATTTAAGGGGGGTAGAATTGTAACATCCCAAAAATTTAGAAATCTAGAATTATAATAAAAATAATAATGATAACAAAATAAAAATACTTATAACGGTATTTCAATAATATTGGGGATGAAAAGAGATATGCTTTAGCATTTTAATTTAAAGATCATATTTCAAAATAGGAATGATAACATCACAAGAAATAGAGATAAGAGAGTAATATCAAGTTTAGGATAATGTTTAAATATAAGATTCGAATTCGAATTTGAATGTAGATGGATAAGGAAAAGCTTAAGAGGCAAAAACTTAAGGTTGTTGCTTGATTTAGGTTTTAAGCCTAATGACCTTGGTGCACTAAATTGCAAATATCTAGAGTTGTAGATGTCCGATTGAGGTGATTCCACTCTCATTAGAAAGCTTATTTCCGGGGCTTCCGTTTGATAGGTTATATGAGAGGGTTTTGATGAAAACTGCACCTTCAAACAGACTCATTTTCTCTCAAGCGAATGAAAATTCGCTCAGGCGAATTATGCAGTAAAAACTGCAGTTCTGTGTGCTGTCAAATTCGCTTAAGCGAATGGAAATTCGCTTAAGCGAAAAACAGAGCATTTTGGGGTGCTCTTTGGACGAAATTCGCTTAAGCGAATTGCACGGGGACAAGAAGAATTTGGGCAACTCGCTTAAGCGAATTTGGCTCGCTTAAGCGAGTGGCAGTTTCCAGCATTTTTAAAACACGTTCTTAGACGGTTTTAGTCAGTTGTTCCTTCCATTTTTTCATATTTTCAGAGAGAGAGAGAGTGGTTCTAGTGAGAGAAAGTCCCAGCAAAGGCCAAGAACGATTTCTACTCTTCAAGATCGAGTCTTTCATCAATCTTTCCTCCTTCAACGCTATCTACTCTTCGTTCTTTCTCTGTTTTCTCGACTCTCAGGTGGGTGTGACTCTCACTTGTTTGTCTTGATTGTTCTCACAGCATGTTCCCCATTATTTCTCCCTTTCTTCCATGGAATAATGATGTATGTATGAGATATGTTTAGGAATTATGAATGTATTGATGATTGGATGTCTAGAATTGCAAAACCATAGGGTAGATGACTTGAGTAATTATGTGTTATGAACCTTGAACATGTTATTATGAAATCACGGGCCTTTGGCCATCACAGTCATGGATTATGAGTTGAGATAATGATGATGTATTATGAACCTTGAATATTTTATTATGGAATCATGGGCCTTTGGCCATCACAGTCATGAATGATGAGTTAAGTTATCATAGGGCTTATAGCCATCACAGAGCCTTCGGGCTATCACAGAGTCATTGACCGTCACAATCACAGGCCTTCGGGCAAATTATTTAAGAAAGACGGGCTAACCACATCGAACTCATGGCCAAGAGGGAGATGGGGTCCCCAATCACAGAATGAAAATTAAACATTATTTAAGACTTAATCATAGGTAGCCCTGGACGACGGTCCTTGGTTACATGGCCGAGCGCTCATCACAGTCACGTTACAGTGTAAAGACCCCGGGTGTCGGGTAACAACACCTCACAGTCATGCATTGCATCATAAACATTATTTCAATGATGATATATTATGTGTAATTCATTTATTCATGATGCTCTGGATAGATATGTGTAATTATGATGATTCTTGATTGTTTTCCCCACACCGCACACACTTGTTACGCTCACTGGGACGTAGTCTCATCCCACGATATGGGAATTATATTTCAGTTGTGCAGGAAGAATTGTTTAGCAATGGATAAAGAGATTGGAGTTCTTTGGTAGATTCACCTGCCCCTCAGCTGCTAGATTGACCTTTACGACATTTAGATATAATTAAATTGTCATGTTGTAATAAATTACATTTGCGTCCAGAATTGGATTACTTTTGAGAGCCACAGAGTGGCATGTATTTGTATGAATTATGTTGAGTAATTGATGTATTTCGTTTAAGCAAGCGTTGGATTGCCTAAGCAATTATTTGATTGGATGACGATACTTGAGATGACGCGAAATAATTTCAGAAATTCGGAATAGTGTTTCCAACGAGTATTATTCTTGAATTGAGAAATTAGGACGTTACAGACTCTATTAATTTCTTTTCCTCCAAATGGGAAGCATCAAGATGGAAAGGATTGAGGTCTGTAGTTGATGAAGATGAAGCAGTCCATGGTAAGTTAGTTGTCATGCTCATACTTTGTGCCTCACTTATTTTATTTCCTTCTAACTGACCGTAAAACTCTCTCATTGCTTCCAATTTAATCTCATCCCTTACCTCACTTGGATGTGGAACAAATTCTGGAACCA
Source organism: Sesbania bispinosa (assembly GCA_026901365.1). Lineage (NCBI taxonomy): Eukaryota > Viridiplantae > Streptophyta > Magnoliopsida > Fabales > Fabaceae > Sesbania > Sesbania bispinosa. The sequence continues at coordinate 89,716 of QLOH01000650.1, read as the reverse complement.
CAGTTCTGCCCTCAAGCATGCTTAGCACTGAAGACATGGAGGGCCTAAGATTTGAATTGGCATTGGTGCATAGGAGGGCCACTTTGACAATCGTTATTACCTCATTTTCATTGAAATTGACACCCAACCTTGGATCAACTAGCTCCATTAGGTTACCTTTCTCTTTCAATAGACGTGCCTGTTAAAAGGAAAAATCAAATGTAGCTTGATTTGAGAGTCCTTTACAATTAAAATGCACAACATATAGCTAACAAGTATTCATCACTGATTTTTCTGGATTTCTTCAAAATAGGATAGGCTATTTTGTATGGAGAGAAACCAAGAATTTCAGAAAAGTAACACAACAATGATGTCATTTACATACGCCTTCAAGTTAGTAAATTTTAAAAAAATCATTGCAAGGGTAGAAGAAGAAAATTAAATGACATCACTTTGTTTTGAACACACCATAGAAAACCTGGGTATAATATATGAGGAATATTCATATTGGCATAAACAATGGAGAACATAGAGAATAAAAGTTACCCAATCAAGAAGATAGAATGCTTCTTCTTTTGACCGATGAATAGTGTTTCTCTTTCCACTTACAAGTTCCAAGGAAATAATTCCAAAACTATAGACATCTGCTTTCTCAGTCAAGTAACCATGCATTGCATACTCAGGAGCCATATATCCACTGCATAATTGAAATAAATCATTGCAACAACTTCAAATTAGACAATGGTCAGGTTTTTATAACTAAAGTCTCTCTGGATTGAATTTTATAAGGCTTTAAGTCTACATTCTCCTTTGAAAAATTCTTTTCAAAATATTTAGATGAGAAAATATATAGGAACTCACTAGGTCCCAGCTATTCTCGTGCTTATGTGAGTATTGTCCTCCTCATTGAGTTTCGCCAAACCAAAATCAGATATCTTTGGGCTCAGATCTTTGTCAAGCAACACATTAGCTGCCTTTAAGTCCCTGTGAACAACTTTCAGTCTTGATTCTTCATGCAGGAAAGCTAAACCTCTAGCAATACCAACACAAATCTTCTGCCTTGTTGGCCAATTCAATTTTAAATGACATTCTTCTGGACCTTTTGTGAGTGTGACAGAAATTAGACAACAATATCATTTATCCAAGTTATGTAGGCTTTTAAGATTAAAATATCACATAAAAAGCAACCAGAGTTGAGAATATGAGGCAGTGATTTACCAAATAAAGCATGTGCAAGGCTATTGTTTTCCATATATTCATATACCACCAACAATTGATCTCCCTCGATACAACAACCATAAAGTTTAACTAGATAAGGATGCTGCAAAGTTGAGATCATGCCTATCTCATTTATGAACTCACGGTTTCCTTGCTTTGATTTAGGTGAAAGTTGTTTGACTGCTATTACTGTGCCATTTGACAGAAAGCCCTACATGTTGGGAATGACACAATTTTGTAGAATTTTTTAAAACACAAATTCAATAATTAGTATCCATAGTTACATCAAATAAAACAAAATCAATAGATGTTACATCATTCAGGATACCTTATAAACAGGACCAAAGCCACCTTCGCCGATCTTATTAGAAATATCGAAGTTATTTGTTGCTTCTTTTATTTGACGTAAGGTAAATAAACCAATATGCAGATCTAAATCCTTTAGCCCTGCTAATAGAAGCAAACCATAATGAGAGATCTATTATCTTGAAAAAGATTCAACATCAGTAAAACTTTTGGAAGAATAGGCATTATTTCGCTCATCATTTCCCTTTAGATTCACCATACATAGCCTGTTACATTTTCTACATAGAATTAGCATGATAATTAACATAATCAATGGTCAAATATCAGGAAAGAAAAGCCAATTTTTACATGCTAATTCCTAAAAATTTCAACAAGATGGTTAGTGATCATGATAACAAAAGTAATTGCTTTGTAATCACCTTTTACTAATAAATGCCTTTTCCCTATACAACCTCCCCACCAAAGTATCACGATAATAATCAAGATGACAACAATCACTACTGCAGCTGCAATTGCAAAAATAAACCCTGTAGATATGCTGCCACTTGTAGAGTCTGCTTGATTATTGCATAAGAGCCATACATATCAGATGATGCCATAGTGGTGGTCAATAGAACAAATAAAAAGTAGAAAAACAACCCACCATACTCAACAGATATAGCTGATATAAGAGGACCGTTTATTGATTTATATGGGATGTATGATGTCCCTTTGCCAGCCCAATAGAAACGAATCTCTAAGTCATTAGTAGTCACATGAACATGAAATTGTTTTATAAGTTCCTTGCCAACTCCTTGTGCTTCCTTTGCAATGTTGAAATCCTTTAGTACACGATTTCTCTGCAATATTTCAAATACAATATTTATAAAATTAAATAAGCAATCTGAATTTTGTTTGATTTTGCTGACGAAGTCAATGTACTGATTATAGAAACCTCTACATATGTCATATGATCTTCCATATATTAATATATGGCAAACATATTAATATTAAAACAGTTCATGACAAGGATCTAATTATTGGTTCACCATTCATGATGATCTTAAAGGAAACTAGTGATCAGTTGGTTAAAAGTCTGTCTTATATAGAACATTTGATTGAGAAAGTTAGAAAAATAATGGGACCATTTACCTGAATGTAGACATCAAATACACGCCTCCCTAGGATGCTATATGTGTTATCATCAGTGAACATTATCTCAGCAAAGTGGAGCTTAACCGTGTAGTTTCCATTTTCCAGGCAAAATCCATAATAACTCAAAGACATAGGGGAAATACGTGCATTCTTATATAATTCAATGTCATTCATATAAAGTCTAGTCTCATTTTTTGTGGTGTAGGGGAGAAAGGGAAGATTTTTTGCAGTATTATTATCCAAGAAGTGACCAGTGTTGCTAAAAGCCCAGTAGTTGTCTCCACTCTGCTTATACACTGCTGGTCCAGCTGGGTTTGTATCTTCGTCATATGTTATATCTTCTATGACAGACTGTTTTCCACCACAATTTATATGTACAGATTTAACGACTGGAAGAAGAAAAGGGTCAAAATTTTGAATACCATTAGAAAAGTCAAGCAAAAAAAGAAAGATACACAAGAAAAAAAATCACTCAAATTATATTGGTCCATCCTCTCACTTTTTCTCTCATTTTATTTTTGTAACTACTATAGATCCACAAAGTGGGTTTGGCACTCTGACCTTTCAGAATAATACGAGAAGGTAGGGAATCAAATTGAATTTTGGGGTGTAAGCAAGGAAAAATAACTTATATTAAGAGTATTTCAACATGAGCTTGACAATATGAGTAAAACAATTTGTTAACAGAAATTACAAATTTGATTATCTTACTTTTAGTACAGACCCAATCTTTGTTCTTGCAATAAAATGATCCTCTAAGGGAATAAAAAAGAGATAGGACAATTTAGTATAATCAAAACATAAACACATAAATTGCACATGAGAAAAGAAATGGAATGGAATAATGTACAAGTTACAAAGGTTAACATATGGAATATAAAACTTACGAAGAATTCTTTGAAAAGCTTGCAAACAAATTCCTATCACATAGAAAAAGATAGTTAACACTCAGCTTCACGAAAATATCGCAAAATAAAAGCACATGAGTGAAAGTATTCATACACATTTTGCTTAGAACATATCTTTTGCTCATTTTTTTCAACACTGAAGTTATTATAGGAAAGATCTCTGCATAATAAGAATAAGGCAATTAAAAAACAATGTCAATAAACATAAACTTTAAACAGAAACGCTTCTTTGTTTTTCCTTCACAGAAAAATTTACAACTTTATGTCTGACCAGAAAAGTCCTTAAATGATTTCTCAGAGTGATATATACTTGGGCAAGTATTTTTCTAACTTCAAAATTAGACAATTATATTTCTATTTTAGAAGGGGAATTTCTCACAGAAAACATTCTTTAGACATTTGATAATGAAATGAGAAATGAGGTTAAACACATAATTGTTGGGAGATAGACGTTGATATTTAGATGGTCAATGAATCTAGATAATTATGTGGTTAACTTTAACCTATATTGAGTTCATCATATCATTTATAAGCCTCGTTTATTCATGAGTAACATCTATAATTTAATTTAATTTTACTTATAATGATACTCTACACCCTCTTTATTATACAGATATACATTATTTTTCATTCACCCTCAATCAGCTACGATAAGTTTTGTTAGAAATTAATTCAAGAAACTTCAAGGTGATCAATGACTAAAAGTTGAAATATAAGATAATAGTATGAAGAAGCAAATTTTCAGTTCCGAAATTAAAATATGAATTTTTTTCACTAGGCAAGGAGAAAGCACGTGATTGAATGCAATTTGAAATAGAACAAATATCTGAATTATTCTAGCTAGGAAGCATATAAGTAACGTTTGAAATAGAACTCACAAGTTTCTTTTACTGCTATCTGTCCACTCAGGCACTTGTCCAGTGAGAAAGTTCCCTGTTAAATATCTAAAGTAAAATAGCATAAAAGAACCAAAACATAGAACACATTATTTACTGATGAACTCATTACAATGATAAATAAGCTAGCCATCCTTAATGATATATATATATATATATATATCCAGTATTGATTCCAATTTCCTCTCCTAAAAAGAATTCTATTAATTTGAATTGTCCCAATGATCCTTCAAAATAACCTAATAAGTTATTTAGTTTAACTGACTAGAAGCCTTGATTTAATTAGAAATGGAAGATGACAAAGATTTATGATATAATATTAATTAGCGCTAGAAACATTCTAGAATCTGAAACTTAATTTTACCCTTGCAGAGTCGTCATCCTAATAAAGAAAATCTATAGATCTAGAAAAATTTGGAGGTCAGCGCTTTTAAAAAGAAGTTTCAATATTTAACGTTATTGTGCATCATTTGATATGAACAAAACATGAAACTTTTTAAATTTATGCACATGATTTATTTTTCTGTTATAATTTCATCATTTCAATTAGATACAATCTTACTCGTGTATTCTTCCAAAAAGGGTGCACCCTCGATTCACTAAGTTGTTCCATTTTGTCATGCACTAGTCACACAATTGCCTTGGTCTACTTAAGCCAAAAGGTTGACAAAGTTTTTCATGTGTTTGAGTTGAGTTTCCTCTTCAAGGATTCCATTGGATTTAAACAGCTAATACTAAAGAAAAACTTTAATTTTGTATGTAAAGAAACTAGTAAAGACATTAGGGACTTTAAAAAACCCAAATAAAGTATAATATCTTAAGCCTAATTAATAATTATGTGATATATTTTTAAATAAAAGTTGGCTTCTACAGGGTAAGCAGCCAGATTTTTAGGAATTAACTAAGATTATTCAACAACCAAAAAAATGTGCACTCCTATCTTGGAGTTAAATTAATATGGAAAATGTTAAAGAAATTCTTACGTATAGGTTGCATTTGTTAACATTTCAAGCTTTCTTGGAATGACCCCACTTAATTTGTTATAGCTGAGGTCTCTGAAAGGGAAATTTCATGCAAAATAAGTTCCAAAATGCTAAAGATAAGAAACGTCAAATTATATATTTTCTAAATGTGACAAGAGGAATACTCATGTTATATCCATCAAAGAGATGAGTATACATCAACTATGGATTTGAATATATTATATTGGAAAAGGAGTAAAACAACACTTACAAGATTGTCAAACTTTTCAGGTGTGCTAAATACTGAGGAAATGTATCATTAATATTACAACTCCTTAATATCCTGTGAAACAATCAAATATGTGAATTCCAGAGTTAAGAAATATATCAATATCCCATAATTAAGATTTTGAACTCCTTAAATCAGTGCCTCAACCACATTGAGCCACCGATTCACAAAGAGGAAAAGTTAAATTACGTGATGCAAAGTTTCTAGAGCTTTGAAGAAAAATCCTTGAAGCATCTAAATAAGTCTTGACAAATGTATTGCTACCTTAATCATTCTAGATAACTCAGAATCTAGATAACTCTAATAGATAAAAAAATTGCAACCGACATTAAGAAAAGGCAATGTACCCGGGCCTATATATAGGCCTTCAAGCTTCACAATGAAATTAAGGGGCCGTTCGGTGTTATGAGTTTTCAGTTTTTGGTTTTTAAAATGTTTGTTTTGAAAATCACAAAAGCAAGTTTTCAATTTTTGGTTTTGAGTTGTAAAACTTGATTAAAAATTTTCAAAAACCAAAAATTGAAAACTCGCAACCACCCCAAACAGCCCCTAAATAATTTAAGCATTGTCCAACTAGTTTCCATCACAAACAACCTCCTTCTTCTTGTATGCTACTTTCATATAATAAATTACTACTTCAAAATCTATTTCTAAAAACTATCAGGAAAAGTAATATAAACAACATTAAATTAAAGCAATTCACTCACAATGTTTTCAATCCTGACATATTATCAACTCGTGGAAAAGTAGAATCAGAACCATTCAAGTCACTAATCCTCCTGCGTTCATATTTTGGGGATTGAAGAATACAATTAGAAAGCAATTTTGAAACACTGGTTAAAGTACAATTCCCATACTTACAAGTCTGTTAAGTTTTGCAAAAATGAAATTCCAGAAGGAATTGGTCCACTTAAACCGCTCCCTTGAATGGCTCTGTCAGAATAACAATACATTTGCTACAGATGTATATAAATATCAACAATGGAAATGCAATCAAACCATACAAGAAAAAAGAGGTTCTTACAGTTGATCAAGACTTGTCCGTCTTTGAATAAAATCTGGTATGATTCCAGAGAACTGATTGTCACTAATTCGACTGCCTCGTGTGAGATTAAACAAGCAAAGTTACTATTAATTTAGAACCAAAATTAACAGTAGAATTCAAAGTAAGTACATTAAAGTAAGAATCATACAATTCTCTCATTGTAGTAATGCTCTCAAGAGTTGCAGGCAATTCTCCAGTAAAGTTGTTGGAGCTTAGATGCCTATAGAAAACAAGAACTTATTAACATTGATGTAACATCACATAATTTCAACGAGCATTATAAATAAACTAACATTTTCTGGTTGGGGACTTGGGGCTTAGTTAAAAGTGTTTTTGTCACTTTCAAATCAAGCAACGATAAACAAAAATAAAAGGGAAAAAATCTATATATTTTCACTCTCTTGGCATAACCTTGATGATTCAACAACAAAAGTAAATAAATAACCATACAAGAAAAATGCAAGTCTTAAAGTTTTTCAAGGTGAGCAAGATTCCCAAGTTCTGGAGGAAGATTTCCAGTGAATTGATTGAACTCTAGGATTCTATCAGTATGAAATTAAGTCGATATGCATTTATAATAAAAAAATTGAAATGATACAAAAAATCTTAATCGAAATGAGAAAAATCAGAAGCTCACAGAACTGTGAGATTGGTGAGGTTTGCTAACTCTATTGGGATCGGACCAGTTAGTCGGTTTCCAAGCATAGAACTAATGGAAAATATAAATTAGATTCATGTTTCAAGAAACAAGTGCAAGGTAACATTTAATTTATAAAACATGTAACAGAATCATATGCTATATACAGACATGCACAATGAAGAAAAATTTATAAGGGCGAAGTAGAAAAGTGGATAGAGAATACATACATTTCTTGAAGACTCGAGGAGCCCCATTCTCTAGGAATTGTACCACTGAGGTAGTTACGAGTAAGGTCACTGGCAAAGTGAGAAAAAACAATGAAATGAATCATAAATTTATTGTGAAGCAATCAAATTAAAGAAGAGTATTGCGTACATTCCTCGGAGATAAGGCAAGCTGTTCAGTTGGGATGGGAGACTGCCTTGAAGATTTTGTTGTTTCAGAACTCTGTCGGTTTATTCACCATAAAAAATTGAGAATAATTTGAAAAAAATTATCAAAATAAGCATATGCATAGACAATTAACATGTTGTGAATACTCTTGACACAATCCTATTCAAATAGGAAATATTCACATCATGATAATATTAGTTTTACCAACAAGGGTTTTTGTAATCAACCTAAGAGTTACTTAAAAAGTTAAAACCCATCACCCGTTAATATAGTAGTCTCTTTTAATTATGTGCTAGATTGTAAGCCGCGTGTTGTGAGGATATATTCAAAAGTTTGATTCTAATATATATATATATATATATATATATATATATATATATATATATATATATAGAGTCAGGATCCGTTGACACCAGGTGTCAAACTTGTAGAGTTACACCTCTTGATAACTTTTTATAAAATGTGAATTTGACCAATCCAACCGTTGAATTGAAAGTTTTTATACAGGAGATCAAGCTTATGAAATATCATAAAAATCGAAAACTAATTGATACTTCATCAAACTAATTTATTTTAACGTATAATATGTTTTTAAAATATAAGTAAAAGTCCATTATTAGATAACATACCTACAAATGTTCAAATAACCTAAAATTTTATACACATGATCATGAAGATAATATAATGTGATTCAACGGTTGGATTGGTCAAATTCACATTTTACAAAAAATTATTAAGAGGTGTAACTCTACAAGTTTGACACCTGGTGTCAACGGATCCTGACTCATATAGATATGTATGTATGGATGGATAGATGTGTACTTCATAAGTAACTCTGGGTAAAGTTACTCCGCCGCTTCATAACTTCTGTAAATTTTATCAATCTCATCGTCATATTAACAGTTTTCATTAAATAGATCAAGCCTACAAATTTTCATAAAATTTAAAAATCATTTGATGTTTTATCAAATCACTTCAATTGAACGTGCAATATTTTTTTTAAAATATAAGTAAATGTTTACTCTAAAATTACATACCTATGAATGTCTAATTGATCTAAAATTTGGTGTGCATAATCATCATATTAATATCAAATTAGTCAACGGTTAGATTTGTTAAATTCATATTCTATAAGAAGTTATTAAGCGGAGTAACTTTGTCAGAGTTACTTGGGAGTAAGTTGATCCCCACCCTATGTGTGTGTGTATAATTATGTGTGCAATTAAAATATTGATATTATGGTTATAATAACTTAAATTTATTGTATTATTTTTTTATAAAGAAGTGTGGTTTCTTTTTTGGGTAAATATAATAAGGGCAAAACATTTTGAAATATGATATTAATGAAAAGATTATTGACTTTAATATTATATTTGTATAATTTTATGAAGTTATAGGTTTTATAATTTTTATGGCATGCATTATTTTTATAGGCTAAGAGTTCAACTTTATTGTGTTAAGTAATGACTTTTAATTGATTCTTGAACATAAAAATGTGTGTCATTTTTTAATTGGGTGAATGATGTGATAATGATATTTGAGTTTATTTTGTTGGTAGTTGGTACTTATTTCTTACCTTTGGGTTGGATAGTTAGATGACTTTTTATATATTGTGTAGACGTATTGATTTCCATCTTGTATGATAAATTTATTCATATATATTTTACTTGCAACATAGTTTCAAAATTTATGTGGACTTTCACATCAACATAGGTGTTATCAATATAATTTATGGTTTCTAATGTTGTAAATGCTTTTTTATTTTTTATTTGAAATTATTAAAATTAAATTTAATTTACACTGATGTTAATTTGAAATAAGTTGGATATTTGTATTAGATATGATTTTATTTTTATAATATAAAATTATTAAAAATTAATTAATAAATTATACTTGTTTTTTTGTTAGATATAAATTAATTAATTATTTAATGAGAATGAATAAAATTGTCATATAAAACTATAAGAGAAAAAGGATTGTATACTGACAGTGTAAAAAGTTTTACACAAACAGTTAATCATAACTCTTGATTTATGGTGAGTTTGTTGACTTTACTAATTATTATTTTAAAAGTCATATAAATGAAGAATCATGATTCAACATCGGTGTAAAACTCTTTTACACTGTCAGTGCATACTAATTAAACTCAAACTATAATTAAAAAATTATTATGTATTATTATTTTTGTAGGCGGGGAGAGGTTGGAGGTTCAAGGCTCTTATACATCAAGTTTATGATGGCTACAATTAAATATATGTTAAAAAGGATTATTATTCAATAATAATAATCTTGCTTTATTGATAAGAATACATCATGAGATGTATAGGAAGAATGAATTATAACTATAATTATTTATATACTAAAAACAATTATTTTCAATAGTAATAGTTAGGTTTTTATTGATAAAATTACATCATGAGATGTAACTAATTAACATATACAATATAAATTGAATTTAATGGATTTCAAAAAATAATTACGCATATAATATTTTATTATAAATTTTTGAACAACCAGTTTAAACTCCCTAATTATAATAAAAATTAATGGTTTAAAATATGTTTGGATTATGATTTACAAAATATTTTTTTTTTAAATTTAGAAATCAAGCTTCACTACAAAAATGCACTGAATTAGACACGAAACCATGGTGACGATCATGAGTCTTCACTAAGTCGTTGCTTGAGCATTAAATGGGCAGCTCAATGCGTATCTATGCAATTAATACTATGTGACGACATGGCCGTCGCTACACTAAAAAACTAATTATTTTTTTTCTGAAAATATTAAAAAAAAATGTAGCGACACGTTTAAAACTTACATGCACAAAACGCTTTCCCCCTCCCCTCCCCTCTCCTTACGTCCGGCTATCCCTGTTTTTCTTCACTCCCTCTCTCTCTTTTATTTTCAAAATCTCACCGATTAAACACTCCCCCTCCTTCATAGGTTCATTTTGAACCAATCAGAATCCCAAATAATTGCCCGCAGGTCCCTTTGCCCTTCCTTCTCTCTCCCTCCTCCGGCGTCCACCATCACCAGCCGCAATCCACCACCACCTGTCGTCGTTCAGGTAATTATTTAATTAATTAATTTTTTAATTATAGTTATATAATTATTTATTTATGTAGGTAGTTATTTTAGTTATATATGTATTAAAGTATATAGGTAGTTATTTAGTAATTGTTAGTAATTAATTAATAATTATTAGTAATTATGTAGTTACTAATTATTAATTATTAGTAATTATGTAGTGATATAATTATGAATTGTTAAATATTAAGTTATTAATTATTAGTAATTAATTATTAATTTTTAGTAATTATGTAGTTATTAATTATTAGTAATTACGTAGTTAGTAATTATAAGTGATTTATTAATTATTAGTAATTAATTTTTTATTATTAGTAATTATGTAGTAATTAATTATTAATTATTAGGTTATTATGTAATTATTTATTTACTTTATAGGTATGTTTTTAATATTTAATTTAACCTTATTAAAATTAGGTAAATATGTCTTGTATGTATAGGAGAGGTGGACAGAAGGTCCCACCTATTAGAGGGAGGTCCATCTCTCCGGGCGAGCTTGCACAACAGGTAGCTTGCTTACGTCGAGACAGGATCAACCTCCCTCACCATGAGCAACTGACAGAGCAACCTTCCTCGTCCGCCCCCGCATCGGACGTGGTGCCCACCCCTGCAGAGGTGTGGCCCAACCTGCTACATTTGTTGTATCCTAGCTTCATGGAGCAGATGATGTTCATCCATACTCCAGGATATCAGGAGGTTCCCCCGAGGTAGGTCATCAGTAGCCAAAGGATGGCCTACCACATATTTCCGATTCGGAGGGTGAAGGCGACCCTAGGTAGGTTCTTTTAATAATTAAAAATTAAAAAAAGGTTAATTAGATGAGTGAGTTATTTGGGACTCACTATTAAGGCTGACATATAACTTTTGTTAGCTAGCTCATCAGGTTAACAGATCTCACTCACAGCAGGGACCATGATTTGGGGGTTTAAAATGATTAGGGACAAAAAAAAGATTTAATGTATAGGGACGAATACTAAAGTTGACCGAAACTATATGGACGAAAAACATATCTCCCTTACATAATTAATATCACATAATAGTAAAGTAATATGATTAGCAAAGATTTTTTAGTACGATTGGTGTCTATTGGGTTGACAATTTGGCAACCACTATTTTTATTGACATTTAATTTAAGTGAACCATGACTTTAGTGGGGGTGAATTGTAAGAGAAGGCATGAGTGATAGATGAATGATAAAAGGTATGACACATCAGATTATATTTGATGTGGCACAACAATGCATGCATATGTGGCAATAGTAGAGATGAAGTGTCGATGCATGAGCCTGGGAGTCAGTTTTAATATATATAATAGATAATAGATAGATAGATAATATATTCACAACAAGATAGAAATTTAAGCATTTAGGATTCATCCTGGGGTCAACTTTTAAGTAAAAATTTATAGATTAAAAAATGTACTTAATATTTTTATTTGAATTTAATAATTATATATTATTAATATGAAATTTTTTATATAATTATCTAATAATATGTTGTCACATCATTTAATAAAAATGATTAAATGATGTGACAACATAATGATAATATGGTGTCATATTCATTAAATGATGTGACAATATAATGATAATGTAAAAAATTTACACTAATAATGTATAATAATTAAAATCTTATTATTTTCTTTTTGTTACAAGACGCAAGAGAAATAGAATTCATGACTCTTCTTATATTTATATATAGAGTTATTATTTAATTTTAATATATATGTTTTTTTAATGTTATTTTTCTTCACAATTCCTCTTATATTAATTACTTTGACGAAAATAAGAGTATAATTAATAAACATAATTATTTCATCTTAATTAATAAAAAATAATTAATATTATTTAAAAAAATTTAAAATAATATATAATTAATTTATTAAAAATATATGGTTAAGAAAAATATTAGCAAGATGTTAGAGAGAGAAAGAGAGATGTTAGATAGAGAAAGCGAGAGCAGGGAAGGGTGAACCTTGGTGAAATCAAGACGAAGGAAAGCGACGCGATCGAGATGGATGATGGACAGAGAAGAGCAATGGTATTCACACGGTGAGATCAACAGAGATAGACGATATGTGGAGCATAAATTCTATTTCACAAATTTTCCTGAAGGTTTTGGTGTTCAAGAATTGTGGAGAGTATTTGTACGTTGGGGTAAAGTGTCAGATGTGTATGTTCTAGCAAAAATGAATAAAGAAGGAAAAAGGTTTGGTTTTGTTAGCTTTATGGATGTCATGAATTCAGAGGCCTTAGAGATTGAACTTAATCAGATATGGATAGGTACTTACAAGTTGAGGGTAAACAAGGTGAAGTATGGAAAGTTACCAGTGCAAGAGGGTAAAGGTAGCACTAAAGAGCAAGGTACTGGAGTGGGAAGAAAGTAATATTATATGGATCGTCCAAATTATGTAAGGAAAGGTTTATCCTATTCTGAAGTTGTGAAAGGTAAGGTGCAAAATGTAACTTCCCAAGGTTAGGACCTAAAAAGTATATTAAAAGTCTTAAGCTAGGGAATTGAATGAGGAGGACTAAGTTAGAAGGGAAATTTAGAAGGAGAACTAAGTGGGAATGATAGGATTTTGGAAGAAGTATTGAGGAAAGGCAAGAGTCAGAACAACCTAAATTGTAGTTGAGTTCATGTGTTGAGATAAGGGGTTAAGGGTCTTAAGAAAGAGTGAAGAAAAGAGGGGAGTTTTTGGATGTGAGGGAGTGCGCTCAACCATACTCCAGGTGTGCTTCAGCACACTCCAGGTGCGCTCCAGCGCATCCCTTGGGGAATCAGGAATGATAGCCTTTGTCTGAGATGCGCTCCAGCACACTCCAGGTGCGCTTCAGCGCACTCCTGGTGCGCTTCAGCGCACCCCTTGTGCGTCATGAAGGATGGTCTCTGTGTGGAGCACGCTGAAGCACACTTATAGCGCGCTTCAGCGCACTTAACTCAGTGAGCATCAGGGGGACTTGGCACTAGCGCGCTTCAGCGCACTTTGAGTGCGCTTCAACGCGCGCGAACCTGAAGCGTGTTTGAAACAGGTCACGCGACCTTTCTCCTCATTTTCTCACGTTTAGGGTTTCTTTTAGAGAGAGGGAGAGGAAACTAGAGAGAGAAATGGTGATAAAGAAGAAGAAAGCTTTGCGTAGAGGCAATCTTTATGCACCATCTCCTAGCTTGGGTCTCCATCATCTTCCTCCTTCTCCTCAATTGTTCCTCCATTTAAGGTGATTAAAGCTTACACACCTCCACCTCATCTTGTGTATACTTCCATTATGACCCCCATCCTTCTATTCTCCTTCCTTCTAGTTTATGGATGTTGGTTTATTGTTGGATTAGAGAATATGCATGATTTTAGTTGTGTATAAGCTTGAATGTGGAACCATAGGTTAGGGGATTTTGGAGATTTGGGAATTTTGTGGGAATAATTGTTGTTGGGTGATTTTATTGAAGAATCTTTATGTTCCATGATGATTTTGTTGTAAGAAGATGTATGTTTAATAGGTTAGGGTTTGTTACGGAATATGCTTATAAGGTTTCTAATTGAGAATGTATTTTCAAATTCACATGCTTAAGGTGGTATGATTATTATGAGAAAACTTAGATTCATTGTATGACATTTGTTCTTTGTACATGTGATTATTCTATGCTTGAATTCATCATGAGACATGTATTATCTGTGAAGTTTGAGTTGTTGCATGTTTTGGCCTATGGCCCAGTTAAGACTGAGGAAATGGTTTTTGGCTTCGGCCCAAAGAAAATGGCTTAGGCCCAGTTTTTCCTTCGGCCCAAGTTAATATAAAGTGAAAAGATTGTCTTCAGAAATTGATTTAAGACTTGGGTGATTAGTGCTCAGCTAATAAGGGTGATTAGTGTCCAGAGATTTAAGGGATGATTAGTGCCCAAGGAAGACATTCCTTGTAGTCTGAACTCAGGTCTAGCCACACAGTTATTCGAGAATTAAGTGATAAGAACCCGATGACTGGGTTATGCCGTTCATATGCATTCATTTAAGTTTGTGTGCATGACAATCTATTTAAGTATTGAAGTACCTTAATTATCATGTTGTAAGTGACTAGACTAATTATGTATGTTCTATTGAACTGTGTTGAGTGCTGCATTTCATATGCATGTTTCCCCCACACTGCTTGCTGCATGCTTTGCTCATTGGGACCGTAGTCTCACCCCACGTTGCGGGGATATATTTTAGTTATGCAAAACGTTCCAACTACATGTTCAGAAGGGAAGGGAAGCTCTTGGAGTGGATTCACCCATTCCTAATGGTCAAGAGAAATTCTTAGTTGTTAATTTAATGTAATTAAAAGATTAAGTTTGTATTAAAGTAGAAACTTAAGATTGGCCACAGAGGCCTAGTTGTAGTTAAATGGTATTGTGTTATTATAAATTGTACTGATGGACTTTTCTAGATTTCAGGTTAAGCTGGGGAATTAGGAAATATCCAGTTTTTAGGAGAAACTCTACCGGAATTCCGGTAGGAGTTTTATGAACCATAACACCCCAAAGTGCAGGTTCGTTCCCTAGGTTTGATTAAGGTTTTGTAATGAATACAATGTTGTATGAATTTTGTGGAAGCTTAAGCAAACATTGGATTGCCTAAGCAACTGTGTGATTTGTATGACGATATTTAAAATGGAGCGAAATAATTTCAGAAATTCGGGAATAGTGTTTCCAACGGACATTATTCTTGAGTTGAGAAATTAGGACGTTACACGAAAGATGTGGAGGCCAGTACAAAAAACTAGGGAAGACAATAATGATACAATCTGGAAGAGAATGGAATTTTTTGTTGGAGAAGAAGAAATGGCATGGCTGCAAAAGTGTTATGTGGGAAAAGTGAAGCAAGTTGACGAATTATGTCTTTTACAAGATAAGTTAGTGGTTGAAGGATTTTTATCGTTAGAGTTGATTCCGATGGGTGATGATTTGGTCCTTATTAATGTTTTGGAAGAGGAGGAATGTGAGGAGTTATTCAAGGATGCGGAAGAATTGTTTTCTCATTGGTTTGATGAAATCAGTCCAGGGTCACCTACTATTTTTCCAACGAAGAAGTATACATGGGTTTTTGTGGATAATTCAACAAATCAAAAGGATATACTTGATGTTTCTAGAGTTTTAATCCATACAACCTCCTAAGAGGTGATCAATAGATTGTTTAAAGTCAAGATTAATGGTGAATTATTTTCCATTAGAATCATTGAAGAATCTTTTGCTATTCCCTGAAGTACATGCACCGGTGCTAGAGGTGGCAATGGGAAGGGAGTTGTAACAGATTCCTATGATTCAGATTCCGTATCCTCTGATAATGCGTTATCTGATTATTATCCAAATAAATGCGGGGAAAGGATGTTTGTTTTTGAAATTGGCAGTGATGTTGACAGGTTATGTGGCAATCAATATGAGGATTTTGTGGGGGATTTGGAGGACAATTTGGGTGAACATTTCTTTGATTCTGGAAATGGAAATTATATAATGGATGTTTTGCATAAGGGAGGCAATCATTATGTTGTTGGTGCAAAATTAAGGGGTGAGCAAATAAAGGAAATTGAAGAGATTAATAAAGGAATTGTTGATGTGGAACTACTAGGGGAAAAAGTCATGCCAATGTAGAATATGTTGTGGCTAAATATGTGGATAAGGAGTCTGGTAAGCTAATTAGCGCATCTCTTTGAATTGGGAGTTGATGTTATTATAGTGCAGCCAATGCAAGCCCAATTATCTGGAAAGGATTTGGTAGAGGCCCAAACTGTGTCGTGTGGGTTAGCAGATGAAGGTGCGCCAATGCAAGCCCAACTGTCTGGAAAGGAGTTGGTAGGCCCAAACTGTGTCGTGTGGGTTAGCAGCTGAAGGTGTGCCATCTTTGGTGTGTAATGGGGTGATGGGTCGTGAAGCTGGGTTGTGTGAGGAAGGCCCAAATGAGGATGTCAACAATAATGTACGTGGACCCAATTTAGGTGTTATGCACAACATTCCAATAATTTCAGGTGATATGCAGGTCAAATTGTGTGTTAAGGAGGAAGAATCCCATTCATTGGCCCAAATGGTGATATGTGACGGTGTGTCAAAATTCACATGTAATGGTGTGTTGGGCCGTGAAGATTGGCCAAATGAAGAAGGCTCAATTTCGGCTAAATGAATTGTAGCCCATTAAATTACTAGAGAAGGGTCCCGGAATGTATTGAAGTCAAAAGACAAGCACAAGCCTAGCTCACTGTTGTTCAACCAAAGCCTGAGATTGTGGCATGATTTTCAAATTCACGTGTCTTGTCAGATGGAGATTTAAGAGGAAAATTTATGTGATGTGCCAAGTGGAGGATGTATCTGAGCTGGTTCAAACTGGTGGTTTGCATAATCTTATAGTGATGAAAAAAGGGGAAGAAGACCAAGGAAACATGCTCGGCGCTCCAAAAGGTTAGCAAACTTTTTATTTGCACCAATGTGTTTGCCTCCGCATCTGAATGTATATAGTCCGAAGGAGGTCGCAAAAAATATCTGGGGTTTGGGTAAGGAGTTGGGAATGGAACATTTTGATAATGAAATGGAAATAATGCAAAAATTAGTTGTAATGGAATAGCGTGATAGGGAGACTAATCTGAACATTGGATGGGGTGTGCAAAGGAAATATAGGGAGTAATATCAATTGTGAGTTTTGTAGGTGGGGGTGTTTGTGTTGTTTGTATTTATGCGGATACTATCTGTAAATATAAGGGGGATTAGGGGGAGATTGAAGAAGGTGGAATTGATTAACTTAATTAAATCCGAGAAAGTAAAGATGCTATGTGTGCAGGAGACTAAAATGCAAGAGATTGATAGAAAGTTGTGTGCTTATTTGTGGGAATATAATAATTTTGATTGGTTGTTCAACTCTTCAGTGGGGAGGTCTGGCGGTCTCCTGACAATCTAGAGGTCATCTATGTTCAAGGATCAGAGAACTATTGTTGATTCTAATTTTATTGTTGTGTTTGGTCAGTGGCGTGAAGAAAATACAGAATGTTGGATTGTAAATGTCCATGCTCCATGCACATTTGAGATGAAGAAAATTCTCTGGGGTAAGTTGCAAGATTTGAAGGACAGTAATGGTGGTGGGAAGTGGTGCTTTATCGGTGACGTTAACTCTATCAAACGTGCAGATGAGAGAAAAGGAGCATCGGTAATTGTTAGAAGAGAGGAGATTGAACGTTTTGCTGATTTTATTGATCATCAAAATCTTATAGATATGTCTTTGCTGGGGAGAAAATTTACATGGTATAGGCCTGATGGTTCATGTAAGAGTCGGATAGACCATTGTTTGGTATTACCTGGCTGGTTAGATCAGTGGAATGGTGTATGTTTATGGGCACTAGACAGAGGAATTTCAGATCATTGTGAAATCATGCTAAAATCAGAGGTTGTTAATTGGGGCTCAAAGCCTTTCAGATTACTAAACAACTGGAATCATGAGCCTGGTTATGCAGAGTTTGTTAGAAATGAGTGGGCAGATATAAAAGTTGCTAGTTGGGCTGGTTTTGTCCTAAAAGAAAAATTGAAGACAATAAGGAGCAAGCTTAAAAGTTGGAATAAGGATGTGTTTGGTGACTTAAATAAAAAGATTTTGGAAGTAAAAGATTGGTTAAAACAATTTGATATCAAGGATGAAGAGTCTGGTCTATCACCCTCTGAAGTGGGACATAGGAAGGAGCATATGGCTCAGTTACAGCTGCTAATGCAAAAGAAGGATACTCTCTTGTTTCAAAAGTCAAGGTTGAAGTGGCTGTAGAAAGGGGATATAAATACGAGGTACTTTCATGTGTATCAATAAAAGATCAAAGTTGGATGAAATTCATTATTTAAATTTTGGGGGCTGCAGAGTTTCTGAACCAACCATTGTTAAACAGAAAATCAAAGAGCACTTTGATAAACAATTTTCAGAATCTCAATGGAGACGTCTGGTGTTACAGGGGCTGGATTTTAAGAGTTTAAATCCAAAACAGGCTGATATATTCATTAAACCTTTCTCTTTGCAAGAAGTAAAGGAGGCGGTTTGGGATTGTGAGAGTAATAAGAGCTCAGGGCCGGATGGTATTAATTTTCACTTTATAAAGGATTTTTAGGATATGTTGTAGGATGAATTTATGTTGTTTATTAATGATTTTTATTCCAATGGCAGGTTGGTAAGAGGATTGAACAATTCATTCATTGTCTTGGTTCCAAAGAAAGACTACCCTCAACGTGTTGAGGATTATAAATCGATCTCTCTAATTGGGTGTCTCTATAAAGTCTTGTCTAAATTTCTGGCCAATAGCCTGAGGCTGGGAATTGTAAGTGTTATATATGATTGCCAGTCAGCCATTATTAAAGGTAGACATATTTTGGATAGTGTGCTTGTGGCTAATGAGGTGGTGGAGTAAGTGAGGAGGAAGAAGAGGAAATGTATTATGTTCAAGGTTGATTTTGAAAAGGCGTACAATTTCGTGAGTTGGTCCTTCCTTCATTTTGTGATGTGTAAGATGGGATTTCCTTTAATATGGTGTAATTGGATTGCAGAATGCCTAAAAACATCCAGAATTTCAGTCTTAGTTAATGGCAGTCCAACAGATGAATTTGGGGTATCAAAGGGGCTGCGTCAAGGAGATCCTATGGCTCATTTCTTGTTTCTTATTGTAGCAGAAGTTCTTTCCAGTTTATTCAACACAGCTAGTCAGTTAGAAAGGTTCAAGGGGTGCTTTGTGGGTAAAGAAAATGTACAGGCTGATATGTAGTATGCTGATGATACTCTCATTATGGGGCAGGATTCTTTCTCAAATATATGGACTATCAAATCAATCTTAAGGTTGTTTGAACTTGCTTTAGGGTTGAAAGTTTACTTTTTCAAAAGCAAACTCATGGGTTTTAATGTGGAGTCACAATGGGTGCATTCTATGGCTTCTTTCCTACATTGTCGGGTAGGCTCTTCTCCCTTCAATTATCTTGGGCTGCCCATTGGGGCGAATCATAGGTGAATTTCTACTTGGCATCTGGTAATTGAAAAGGTCAGAACACGTTTGTCTCGTTGGAAGTGTACAACTTTATCCTTTGGTGGTAGAATTGCTCTTCTAAAGTCTGTTCTAAACTCCATCCCGATCTACTTTCTTTCCTTCTTCAAGGCTCCTAAATGTATCATTTCTTCGCTTGAATCTTTGTTTAAATCTTTTTTATGGTGTGGGGATCAAGATAATAGAAAAATAAATTGGGTGGCTTGGGATGTCGTTTGTAGAGATATGCATCTTGGTGGGTTGGGGATTAAGGGTTTGTTGGCTTTTAACTTGGCTCTTTTGGGGAAATGGCGTTGGAGATTGCTAGTGGAGAAAAATAGTCTTTGGGTGAGAGTGTTTAGCTCTTTATATGGTGATGGGTCATCTTTGTTTACTGGGGGTAGAGTAAAAGAATCGAGGTGGTGGGTAGATTTAAATAGAATTGAATGTGGGGAAATGGTGACAAATGAGTGGTTGTCTTCTAATTGGTTTAAAGTGATTGGGAACGGTGGACACTAAATTTTGGTTGGATAAATGGGCGGGTTCTGTATCTTTAGCACACGGGTTTAGTCGTTTGTATCAAATAGCAGAAAATAAAAATGCCTCAATTGCTGATATATGTTTGTATGTGAGGGGGGTTTGGTTGTATGGAAGTGGAGTTGGAGAAGAAGTTTATTGGTTTGGGAGCAACATATTTTGAAATCACTTGTTGATGTTATTAATCTAACGAAATTTAATGTTTCTAATGATGATAAGTGGTCTTGGATTGTTGCACCAGAAAGGGTGTACACTGTTAAATCGACATACAAAGTGTTGAGGAATGATAGAATCTTTGCTTCTAATATGATTTTTCGGTGGATATGGACTAGCACTGCTCCATCAAAAGTTTCAGCATTTTCTTGGAGGGTTGTTTTGAACAGTATTGCAACTAAATATAACCTGTTTAGAAGAGGTATATTGCAAGAAACTCAGTTGGAATGTGGTTTGTGCAGGAACAAGGGAGAAACTACTTCTCACTTGTTTTTTAAGGGTGAGGTTTCTTTTCACCTTTGGATGGCTTGCTTTAATTGGTTAGGATTAAACATTGTTATGCATAATTGTTGTGCACAAAATTTGGAACAATTTTCTGGTCTTCGTTATAGCTCTATCAAGTATCAACCCTGTTGGATTCTCATCTGGTTAACTGTCATATGGACAATCTGGCTGGCTAGGAATGATTCTGTCTTTTGCTCTAAATCAATTTTTGTTTCTGAAATGTTAATCCTGGTGTAGCTTAGATATTGGAGATGGTTAAGGGCCAGATTCCCATTGTTCACTTATGACTTTTTTCTCTTGGTCCAATTCTCCTTCTGCCTGCTTATCATAATCACGGTCATTGGATTTTTTCAACTGTTCCACTGTCTCTGTTTTGTTTCAGGTGGGTAGCAATTGGCTTGGTCAATTATTTTAGTTTCTTGTTTGGTATTGTATTGGATAACGAGTCGATATTGTATGGGATTGGGTTTACTTTTTGTTTTTGTATTGTAATTTGGCTATCTTTGCACATTATTTATTAAGTTATTAGGTGGAGGGGGTGACTTTGGTTTTTTAAGTCACTTACTTTGGGTTAAAGTCTTTTAGGCTGTAGTGGCTTCTAGTAATTTTTTGGTCTTCTAAAATTTTTGTGTATATGGGTTAGAGTACCCCTTGTACTCCTACTTAATTCAATTTTGTTTATCAAAAAAATATTTAACATTAAATGTGATGATTAGGGATGGTAAAATAACTCGTATCATTGGGTACCCATAGATAAAACCCGTTGCAAGTTAGATTAAAGTTGATAAATAAATATCCGCAAATAAAAGTTGATGGATCTTTCACTATCTATTTGTTAATGGGGCTTGGACAAGTTTTGAGTAGTCATACTTGCAGGTCCCATATATATTTAATATGTCAATTAAGTATTAAAAATTATAATTAAATATGTTTTTAGTTTCTTAAATATAGTCAAGATTTATTTTTAGTCCCTATAATTTAAAACTGGTGGTGGTTTGGTTCTTCGAAAATTAAAAATACATCAATTTAGTTTTTATTGCAAAGTTTTACTACGGATTAGCCACCAATTTTTATAAAAAATGACTGAAAAAATGTATTTCGTCTTTTTGAGGAATCAAATCCACCATTTTTAAATTACAGAGACTGAAATCAAATCTCGACTATATTTCATGGACTAAAATTATATTTTACCCTAAAAATTATATATAATTATATCAAACTTCAAATTACTTGTAATATTTTTAGTATAATTTCTATTTAAGAGATTAAACATTTTTAATTATATAATACTATTTTATTAGATTGTAATATATAAAAATTAAATATATATTCAAAGTGAATTGAGATTCTTTTTATAGGAGTGAGTCGATATTCATTTTCAGATATAACGATATTAATTTTTTTAGTAGTGATATTACTTACATTAAGAATTATCTAATTTTTTTTGTCAAGAAATATTTTTAGTTTTCATAGAAAGTTTGGTTGTTTTCAAAAATTTTCATTTTTTAATTTAATGTTTCATTTTCTTTTATTTATTATTACATTTTATTTTCTAACATATATATGTAAATAATTATATATTTTTATAGAAATCTATTAAGTTTTTACAGTTTTTGATTTTTAAAAGTTTTTAATCAAATTTTAACAAATAAAAATAAAAAAATAAAAATCACTTTTTTTAAAATATTTGTTTTGAAAACAAAAAAAAAATATATTTTATTGTTAATTTTGAGTTATAAAAATTTAATTTAAAAATTTAAAAAACAAAAAATTAAAAACTCGTCGTCACTTTAAACAAGCCCTAAATATTAACGATATGTGTGGCCCGCTCTGGCCGGGTTGACGACAAGGAATCGCTGGAAAGGAATTCAAAACTAAAAAAATGCCATGCGAAAACTGATTTTACATTTTCAAAATAAGAAACCCCGACATAGAGACGCCGTTTTCAAAAACCGTTACCATAAATTAAGAAATCTATCTTTTTTTTGTTACAAAGGAAAGTAAAGAAAGGAAACAGAAACAACTAAGAAGACAAATCTAAAGCTAGATCATGAGTCAATTCTAGAGGGGGATCAACCCAAACAGAGACTCCCTCCACTCCTGAGTTATGCATTTTGGCAAGTCTATCCGCTGAGCAGTTTGCCTCCCTCATGACATGGCAACATTGAATTTGCCAATCCTTCTTGAGCATATGTTGTATGTGCTGTACAACGTCTCCACAGTAGAGATGGTGGGTATTAGGACTATTAATCAAATGAATAGCTTCTAGGGAGTCTGTTTCAACTAACAAACTTCTGTGTCCTTTTTCCCAAGCTAAATCTAAGCCTTTTTGAAGAGAGTTCAGCAAGCAAGATTCTACCCTGCCCAACAGAACCCGTAAACCCCCAGAGCCAAGTGCCAAAAGAATCTCGTAGTAATCCTCCAATCCCCATCAAGCCAGTTCTCGCAACATAGCTCCCATCAACATTCAGTTTAGTCACATTTGGTGGAGGGGGATACCACCATAGAGTGCTACCAATTGGAACAAAATCTGTAAGACTGTTTATGCTATCCTCATGGTGCATGCACAATATCTTTCTAGTTACCATCTCCACTTCCCAACTAATGTTCTAAAAAATCAGTGTGTTTCTCCACTTCCAAATCATCCACAAAGCCGAGAGGAACAGAGAGTCTTGAGAACTTTTGACATGTTTCATGACCCAGGAGTGGTAATCACACGTGAAAAAAGCAATGTCAGTGCCAAATCCCAGCCGTTTCCAAACCTGTTTGACTTGAGCACAATCGCGGAAGCAATGACTCAAAGTTTCCACCCCATTGGAGCAGCGTGGACAAGTGGGATCTTGAATTATGCTGCGATGAAACAGAGTCTCTTTGATAGGAAGAGAATTTTGGAAAGCTAGCCAGACCATAAAACGAATTTTTTCAGGGACGTACAGTCTCCATATCCACCTTCATCTATGATTTTGGGTAGTATGGTTACTCTGTGCCAGCAGCCACTTATACCCCTCACTTGCTGAGTAGTTTCCCGAAGACGCTTCCAACCAACACCAAGAATCCATCGCATCAGAATGATGCTGGGGAATGGGTGTTTCCAGGATACGAAGAGCAATATCACTAGGAAGGGAAGTTGCCATGGATTCCAGAGACCAAGTTGCTCCCTCCCAAAGATCCTTGACAGTAAGTTGTGTATCAGATATGTGAACAAAGGGGACTTTCCAACAAAGCTTTCCTAGACCCGTCCAATCTTCATACCACACAGAGGTATTTCCATTTCCAAGCTTCATATAGAAACCATTTTGAAGAGCATCCTTTGCCTTGACAATACTTCTCCACACTATAGAAGCACCAGGGGGTGATGTAGCATTCATAATAGAATCATTCTTCAGATATTTATGGGACAATACCTGCACCCAAGGGCTATCCTTTCTTTGGAGGGACTTCCAAGTGTGTTTGCCAAGAAGTGAAATGTTGGTTTCCCTTGCACGTCTAACTCCAAAGCCACCAGACTTTTTTGGTTGAGTAAGCTTGTCCCAGCCAACAAGGTGGAGCCCACGCTGATCATTAGAACTCGACCAAATGAAAGAGCGGATCACTTTGTCAATACTATCACAGACATTAGTTGGAAACCAGAGGCATTGCATGTTGTATATAGGCAACGAAGTAAGCACCAATTTTGCCAAACAAACTCTTCCTGCTGTGTTCAACATATTAGTCTTCCAACCAACAAGACGTTGTGAGATTTTTTCAATAATGGGTTGAAAAACATGCCTTTGAACTCTACCATTTACCAAGGGAAATCCGAGGTATTTACCCAGATTGGAAACTGGCTTGATCTGAGAAAGAGCAGAAATAGTCACCTTAGTATGCTGGGCCACCCCTTTAGAGAACATTAATCTGGATTTAGCTAGATTGACTTTTAAACCAGAAGCCTTGCTGAATTCCTCTAATGTATTCACCACTTGAGTCACCTGTGAGCGATTGGCTCGACAGAATAACAAAACGTCGTCAGCAAAAAACAAATGCGACAGCCCCGGACCACCCCTAGAAATGTGTATAGGTTTCCAGGTTCCCATCTCCACCTTCTGTTGAATGAGAAGGGCAAGTCTCTCCATTCAAAGAACGGACAGGTAAGGAGACATAGGGTCACCCTGACGAAGACCTCTTGAGGGAGAAAAACTGTCCAGTTGGGACCCATTCCAAAGAATAAACAAAGATGAAGATGAGACACACCACATAATCAAATCTATTGTCTGAAGAGGAAAGTCAAAGAAAATAAGCGTCTCCTTTAGGAAATCCCACCTCAGACGGTCATAAGCTTTCTCAAGATCAATTTTAAAAGTCACTAAACCATTCTTGGCTTTAGACTTATGCGTGGTATGAATTATTTCCTGGGCTAGGATATAATTATCAGAAGCGTTTCTACCAGGAAGGAAACTACTTTGCATGGGTCCTATCAAATCATCAAGAAAAGGACTAAGACGGTTAACAAGCACTTTAGTAAGAAGTTTGTAAACCACATTGCAAAGGCTAATAGGACGGAAGTCCTTCAGAGTAACTGGACTTGGGATTTTAGGGATCAAAACAATTAATATCTCCAGTAATTTATTATCAGATTTCCCTTCCATAAAATCCATACGGATCATATCTGAAATATCCCTACCAACAATGTCCCAATACTTTTTATAGAAGATTGCTTGAAACCCATCAGGGCCCGGGGCTTTAAAAGAACCCATACCTTTAAGAGCTTTATGAATTTCCTCTGAGGTAACTCCAGCAACAAGAGCCTCTTGGCCCGCAGGACAAAGATTAGGTCCAAAGTGGGGAGGTAACTGATTGGAATCTTCAAGATCAGTACTTCCAAATAAGTTTTGAAAGAAAGATTGTGTTTCCTGAACCATAATAGTGTCATCTGTGCACCAAGAACCATCTTCAAGCCTAAGTCCATGAATTTTATTCCGCTTTCTCCTTATAATCGCCTGAGTGTGAAAGAACTTTGTATTTCGATCACCAAAGCGAACCCATTTTTCTCTTGACTTTTGGTACCAAAGCATTTCCTCCCTCTGAAGAATCATGCCATATTCTTTCTGAAGTTGGCGTTCAAGGGTCAAGAGATTATTATAGTCATTTCGTTCCCAGCTTTGTTGTACTACTTTAAGCCTCTGTTCCACACGACGCTTCTCTTTGAAGATATTACCAAACTGATTTTTGTTAAAGATCAAAGAATCCTCACGGACATGGGATATAGCCCGGATAACATTTCCTGAACCATTACTCCAAGCATTCCGGACAACATCTTCGTAGCCTGTGTGAGAGCTCCAAGCAGCTTGGAACCTAAAAGGCCTCGGCCCCTTCCTTTCCATCACCCTATCAAACCGAATAAGAAGTGGAGAGTGATCCGAGTGATGCCTAAACATATTTTCAACGTAGGCTTCTGGAAAATGCAACCTCCAATCCATATCACATAAAGCTCTGTCAAGACGTTTAGCCAAAGGTAGTGTTCCCTCAGCTCTACGGAACCAAGTAAACGTTCCCCCCATGCAACCCATGTCCAGCAACTTACAATCATCAATCCATCTACAAAATCTAGCAGCTCGAGATGATATATAATTCCCCCCTTTGACCTCAGAAGGAAGAGCAATCTCATTGAAATCTCCAATAAGCATCCAAGGTAGTTGATAAATCTGTCTGATTTGTATCAAGTGGTCCCACAGGGCTTCACGCTTAGAGGGGGTAGGACTGGCATAGACTGCACTTTCAAGCCAAGAAAAGTTTTTTTTCGAGCACCTAAAAGTAATGGCTTGTTGGAACACTTGCACCACCACCACTTGCATATCAACATCTCTATCTTTTAAAACCCAAATGCCTCCTGAGTGATTTTCAGCCTCCACCACTGCACATGGAACATATCCCATAGTAGCCCAAAATCGTTCTTCAGTTTGAAAGAGACAATGAGTCTCTAACATAAAGCACAAGGATGGTTTATGGGCACGAACAAGTTCTTTCACATATCTTTTACCCCTACTATTTCTAGCACCACGGATGTTCTAGGAAAGAATAGAAAGTTTTTTGGCGTAATCCATGAACAAATAAAAGAGGGGGGTACAAAGGTCTTTTGGGGGCTACGTTCCTCCACCACCCTTTGGAGAACCTTCCTTCACATTATCATTGACCATGTTGACTTCCATTGTGTCCACGACCTGCATGTTGTCCGCCACTTGCATGGTATCAGGTGGTTCCTTAGGCTTAGGAGAAGATGCGCTATTAATTGATGTTAGAACATCAATCCCTTTATCAGTGTTAGGTAGCGTCTCTATGTCTGTGAACCTGAATTGATTGGCCGCAATCCTTGTAATTGGAAGCATTGTCTGGGTGCCATCTGACCATGACTTCAAAGAGGATTGGGCCTGATTGAATCCCACGCTAGTGTCTCCACGTCCCTTGGTGCCTTTCTCAATCAAAGGAGAAGCTTTGGTCTGAACAAAAACTGGGCTAACATTCGCACTTGGGCCTTCACCATCCTTTGTCTTTTCCTCACCCAAGTTTTCGGGGCTTTCTCAAATTGGGCTTCACTAATTATCAGACTTGATTTACCTTTGTTTTCCTTAGAATCGACCTTGGGATCAGTGGAATTTTTTCTGCCAAGAATCTGGAATTTATTCTCAATGTTGACTTTCTTCCCATCTGGTGGTCCCACCTGCTTGGATTTCTGTTTCAAATTCTTTTTTGATTTGGTTACCATAATCCACTCCCCATACATAGGCCCCTCAATATTGCCCCCCTGATTTAGTGACGTTGTTGACACATTACCGGAAATATCAAGATTCACTTCTGGATTTTTCCCTGATTGGACGCTAGGGTTTGCGCCAGGTGCGTTGCAACCTCCCTCCTGGGAATTGATTCCTCCTCCGTCTTTGGTAGTGGCTTGATTGGCACCCATGTTCACAGCTTGGGAACACTCTCTGGAACGATGGCCGTAGCATCCACAGTTTGTGCAAATCAGATGGAGACCTTCATATTCTACACGGTACCAATGCCCGTTCAACCAAACCTTCCCCACCACTGGAACTGTTAAATCAAGTTCAACGCACACTCTAGCAAAACGCCCTATGGTTACATTTAGGGTATTGGTGTCAACCTTTATGGGTTTACCAATAGCTGAAGCCAGGGCTAGAAGGACACTTTCATCATAGTACATGAGTCCTAGTCCAGGAAATCTTATCCAAGCCATTGTTGATTCTATTTTGCTGGCCGATGCCACAAAGTCAGGTGACCAAGTACGAACTGCCAGGTAGTGATCGAATATCATCCAAGGCCCACCATTAATCGCCTTTGAACGGTCCTCCTCCATATCAAGTTTCACCATATAAAATCCATAGCCAACATCCATAATATCCATACCTCCTAGAGGTCTCCATAAAGAAAGAAGTCGATCTCGCATGACCGTATAGCCCACATGTTTCCCTAGTAGTTTAACTACCAATGAATCCTTCCAAGGTACGCTATGCTCTTCCATAACTTTGTTGTCCATAAAGCATTTCGGCAACAGTCAATTCCCATCTTGAAACTCAATCCTGAATAAGTTATCCTTGATAAGATCACGTGTATCTCTCTTCGACGGTGGGTTTTGCTTTCCCAGAACTTTATCACGAAACGAAACTCGTTCTCCTGTTCTCGTTGCAGTCTCTAGCGTCCCTACTCCATCCGGAGGTTTGGGTGGAGTAGGTGTTTCCTCTCTCTGAGCAGAGAAAACCATGCTCTCCATAATTGGAAAGACGTTAAAGTTTTTTTTTTTAAGAAATCTATCTAAGAAAACAATTACTTTTATGCTTAATAAGAAAACAAAATCTAGAGAGAAATATTGTTTGTAGTACTTATACAATAAAGAGAGATATACAATAAAGAGTTTAATATATTTACGGATGTAAATAAATTTTACACGGACATTTAATGATATGTTGTCACATCATTTATTGAATTTAATGACACATGAGGTGTCACATTCATTAAATGATCTGACGACACGCAATTGGATGTCTGGGTAAAACTTTTGTATATTGTCAGTGTATATCGATTAAATCCTAAAATAAAAGAAAAAAATAAAAATACATGATGTGATAAAAAGAAATAAAAAATTTTTGTTTAAATTATTATATGTTTTTTGGTATATGAATATGTTATCCAAAATCATAGACTAACAATTGAGGAACAAATTTTCAATATTCTAGGAGCACCCACTTCTTAGTACTCCTCCTTTATTATTTGACAGTTTTTTTTTAAATTAAAATTCGGGATGCATAACTAATTATGTCATGTGTTTAATTTTAAATAGAATGAATACCTACTCATGGAGTATTGTAGATTTTTCGATAACGGAGACCTGCTGCGGGAACTTTAATTCAAGATGCTGGAACTTTATGACTCCAAATTAATTACGTATTTGTGTGTATAGTGTGGTGTGGGGGTTGTAGAGCCTTTCAATTCAATTTAATGTGACAAATGTTTTGTCTCATTTTATAGATTTAATTCAAGTATATATGAATTCTTTTGTTAAGAAATACTTGTAATCTATATATAAGTGCAGAAAATGTAAAGATCGAGCGAGCCATACATGTTAGTAACATGGCAGAAGGTGTCATTGGGGATTACGCAATTGCAATCGACCTTATTGTTCTCCAGTACTGTATAGTCAGTCTCCGTCTTCTGCCAGCTGGTGCATGGATCTGTATTGAAGTCCCAATCCTTATTACCAAGTGTTTTAGCTATTTCCTTCAGCGCTTGCACTAATTAAAATATACACATTAATTAAAGATCAATCAGTTATATAATATTATTACTTATTTATCAGATTATTATATATATATTACCTTCATCAGGTGGAGTGGTGGCTCCAAAAGCAAGCCATGTGCATGTGAACCAAATGGAAAGGAGGAGAAGCTGTGTGGAAGTGAACATGTTTATGTTGATTGGCATTGGAATGGACAGAAGAAACTGTGATGAGGAAACGGACAATATATAGGATGAAGGAGCAGAGAAGGGAGTCGGGATGACTTCAAAGTCAATATAAGTCATAGCAATGAGGACCAGCAACATAAGAGGCAAATTAACTCAACCTCACCATCAATGTCGTCTGTTCTTTTGTAACCCATTCAAATTTTTTTTGGTGTAAATAAGATATTTTTATGAGATAATAAATTCATACAACCAAAACATACAACAACTCATACAACACACTTTTTCTCTCTATATCTCTCCATCACATCACCTATCAAATCTCACATTTCTCTCTCTTCTTTTTCTTTTCTCTCCTTATCTCTCTTAGTTGTATTGTTGTATGGTTGTATGAATTACATTTCTCTATTTTTATTGGACGCAATCTGAGGGCTAACTATCCCAATAAATATTTTTGGGAAATGATACTCATACATCAATACAACATACAACCAAGAAAGATAAAGAGAGAAAAGAGGGAGAAGACACTATGCCAAAAAAGGCCTTCGAGGGCGCTCCCGTGCAGTATTAAAGGGCACTTCTGTGCGCACTAATAGAATCTGCTCTTGTTTGGTCATTAAAAGGAGGAAGTGCAAAGAAACGCCTTGACAGAAGCAAAAAGAGGGCGCTCCTGTAAAACACGGAAGCGCCCTTGGAAGCGCCCTTGTTTTAAACAACAAGGGCGCACAATGGAGCGCCCTCCATAAGCACAAGACATACTTATGGAGGGCGCCCTGGTTGATTAAAACAACGGCGCTCCAAGGAGCGCCCTCCTTTTATTTTTATTTTTGTTTTCATTTTTTTGATTTATTTTTTAACAACAAGGGCGCTCCTTGGAGCTCCCTCCTTTTTTTATTTTTTTTTTCATTTTTTTGTTTTTTTTAACCCACTTTAACCTGCATATTTATTCCAGTCTGATCCCAATGGCTTAATCCAAAATCATGCATATTAATTCCTTAACATTCAAACACTTAGTCATTCTATGAACAACACTTAGTAAACAACACATATCTACTTCAAATAAGAATTCAAACTTGTCATAATATATATAGTTTCCTATGCAAGCTATAAAGTGTGGTGAAAGTATGAAGTACCTATACAACTATATAGAAATAACCAAAACACATGACATCTCACAATAATCAACTCAATTGGTAAATATACATGCATCTCATATATATGCTTAACAACTCTAGTCTTCTAAACTAAACATTTTTTGACATAGATTACTCTGTTTATTCAACATTGTGAAGTCTATAAATCTGTTTAAGTAATTAAACATGATTATAAGACTTAACATCCGTTAGTTTTAATGATTAACAAATAAGATTATATAAAGAACAAATAAGATTATATAAAGAACCAATTAGATTATATAAACAGGTTCTACTAAGAAAGGTATTGGTTTGTTAATTATGTTTCAGGATAAAATACTCTTTAGAAGAAGAAGAAGATTTTGTGAACAAAATCAGAATCAGAAGATCAGAATCAGAAGATCAGAATCAGAAGAACAAAAGTGCAGAATCTGAAGAAGGTTAATCCTTAACAGAGTTGAAGCAACTGAAGAATAGAAATGAAGACTTAAAGACTGACTGAAGAACTGAAGAAGTGAGGACTTGAAGACTGACTGAAGAAGTGAAGACTTGAAGACTATCTGAAGAATTGAAGATTAGAAAACTATCTGAAGAACTGAAGGCAAAATATATGAAGAAACAAAGATTCAAATATACTGTCTAAAGAACAACAATGAACAGAAGAAACGAAGAAGAAGAGATACAAGAAGAAGAAGATACAAAGAAGAACGAAGCTACAATTCTAAGGAAGAAGGCCGCTGAAGTTTCAACCAGTATGAAGAATTGAAGTTGTCTGAAGGAAGCAACTCGGCTGAAGTAGTGAAGCTGTCTAAAGCAACGAAGCTGTCTGAAAGACTTGAGCTGTCTGAAGTCATCAACCTGTCTTAAGTAATGAAGCTGTCTGAAGAGCCAAGTCCGTCTGAAGACTCGAACTCGTCCGAAGACTGGAACCCGTCTGAAGACTGGAACTTGTCTGAAGACTGGAACCCGTCTGAAGGTTGGAAGCTGTCTGAAACTTTAGTAATGACGTGGCATCTTTGCTGAAACCTTGCGTGAAGACTTTTCTAAGTCTCTGCTGCTCGTACGTTTTGAAACACATTTGTGGCAACAAACACAGAGACCTTTCCCGGTGCATTTGAACTTCATACACCACTGAGGAAATCTCTGCAACGCAGCAGTCGCAACAACAAAAGTAGCAGCTTTACTGCAGCACCAACGTTGTACTATGTCAGAACTCTCAAGAAGCGTGTCTCACAACGGATTAAAAGAAGACTATTTGCTGTCTCTAAACGATAGCATTTCAACGAGACATTTCTTCATTTGTGCAATCTGGGACAAAGCAGAAGAAAAGCTCAGGAGACTAAGCAGAAGCAACAAGGAAGATGTTTTAATAAAATATATTCAATTCAACATCTTTATCTAAAATCCCAAAAGAGGAATCTGCAAACAACGACTACTGAACAAGACATCTCATTCAAAGAAGTAATAGTGTCAGAAGCAAGTGAAAAAGGAGTGTATGCAGAATAAGCAAAAAGGGTAAACTCAACGGATACATACTCTCAAGAATCAGAAGAAATCCGAAAGCAAGCAGATGCAAGATAATGCAAGCTGGATAAAGCAGATGCAAGCAGATGCAAGATAATACAAGCTAGAGCAAGCAGATGCAAGCTGGATAAAACAGATGCAAGAAAGCAAAAGAATTCAAGAGAGAGAATACACATGATCATCACATCTCTCAAAACAGAACTCGTCAACAGAAGTGTCAGAACGGGAGTATTCTGAACACTCAATATGCTTAAGGAGAAGCAACCGTTTGAGAAGCTATTACACAACGGCTATATGAGCCACATCATCAGAAGCTCAACAGTATTATGAATTATCTTCAACGGCTATATTCAAGAAGAACATATAAATAGCCTCAAGATTAAAGTTGAAGATGTTGTTGCGGTGCACAACCAAGTTGTTGTTGTTGTTGAAGAACACAACCAAGTTGGTTGGCACAACCAGTTGGTATGCTATACAACCAGAGAGTGAATTCTCAATCGGGCTACTGATCAGCTGGTCAGTTAGTTAGATTGTACAGTTGGTCTGTTGATCAAGTGAGTTGGTTGTCAGGAAGGCAATCATGCTGTACAAATAACTATCAAACCAGGTACGGTTTGAAGCTTGGATGATACCTTGGTATTCCAATGATACGGGTGAGAATGTAGCCCATGGAAACCAATGGTTGGAGAATAAGGCTGGAGCTTAATTTCACATCTTAGTTAGCCTACTCTTAGAGGATTTATTCCTCATAGAAAAGACAGGGATTATACTTAAATTCAAACACTTGTATCACTGTCTATACTTGTATTTAGTTTGTAATGACTGTATCCTGAGCATGTACTCAGTAATCACTATGTACAAGAAGAATCTGAGTTGAGAAGTTCTAACGAACATCTAACTTAGGTTGAGAAGTTTTAAACTTCATACTTGGTTAGTTTCCCTGAGCCTGGAGAGGCTTGACTGTAAAAGAATACTCTTAGAGCTTGAAGAGGCTTGATAGAAAATACTACAGCTGGTCTGTGTGACTCAGTGTGACATATATGTGGTTGCGAGGGTCTGGAGGATTCGGAGTGACGCATATATGTGTTAAGGATCGGTGTGATCCTGAGCCTGAAGAGGCTTGACTGTAAAAGAATACTTGGTGTGACATATATGTGGCTGCAAGGGTCTGGGGGATTCGGAGTGGCACATATGTGTTGTTGTTATAAAAAAAGGCTAGTGGTGGTTTGCCACTAGGACTGGATGTAGCTCACAGGGTTTGTGGGTGAACCAGGATAAATTCTGTGTCTAAGTTTTCTTTCCCTTTACCTCTTTTATTTACAGTCTTTATATTTACGATGGGGATTGAAAAGTATTTTTCATAACAAGCTTAACTCAAGGATTTCAATAAAACAAGTTTTCATACAAACATAACTGGAAAACGTCTCTAGTGTAGGTTGAAGTATTATAGAAGAATATATTCAGAGGGTTGTCTGAAACACCTGTCTGAAGTGAGCCCAACAGGAACTCAGTTCAGACACATGATATGGATGGTCTCTGATCATCTAAAGTATTTCAGAAACAGTTCTGTAGGTACTCTTAATAATATTCTTCAGAAGACACTAAAATAAGTTTGTTTAAAATCAAAACAATCTTAAGTGTAAGAAAAAGTTTTTAATCTAAATCTTTCATATATTCCGCATGTTTTTAAAATAACTCTGATCTTAAGATTGGCTTTGTACAATGATCACTTAACGTGATTGTTTATTTTAAGGATTTCCAAAATTGTCTCAAAATATCTAAAACACTATTCAACCCCCCCTTCTAGTGTTGCCTGTGGTTCTAACAATTGGTATCAATGCTCACCTTTGGGTTGTGCATCTAACGAATGCAGAAGGAGTAGATCCTCAGAAGATGGAAATCTCACCAGGCTGAAGCAACTCTGAAGAACGATAATGAGAATAGGAAAATCATTTTTCCAATACTCATTATTCATAAGGCTAAAGCACAGGACGGAACAGAAAAGGAAAGTGAATCTATCTCTAGATCACAAAGTGGTAACACCTTTCCTTTCTATATTTAAGTTATAATATAGCTGTTAATCTGTTGCATGACTTGTTTTATTGAAATTGTGAAAAATATGATTACATGATATAATTGTTTCATGCTTTCTAAATTGTGTTAAAATAAATCACTGCGTGCTATGTGTTTTACTATGTTTACTGTGTGAAATGTATGATTCATTTTATGTATGCTTTACTTGTTTAAATGTATGTGTTGAAGAGTCACACATGTTTAGTAAAGTAATAACTGCGTGTTTAAATTAAGTAAATGAAGAGTCGTGTATGTTAGTCATAACTGTTTTTGAAAATATGAAACGGCACGATGTGAATCATTGAATCATCAACCGGTTTCTCTCAATGGACACGATGCACTACTCCCCACACCGGTTCAGCACACATAACCGTCTCTCATCAATGCTTGAAGCATGCTTGGGTAT
The DNA here is from genome assembly GCA_026901365.1 of Sesbania bispinosa. NCBI lineage: Eukaryota > Viridiplantae > Streptophyta > Magnoliopsida > Fabales > Fabaceae > Sesbania > Sesbania bispinosa. The sequence goes on along the minus strand of QLOH01000650.1, from coordinate 54,738 downwards.
CTATTTAAAGGGATTGGATGATCAACATGGAAATCACACTTTACTCAATCCTTTCTCAAAAAGATCAAATCTCCTCAAGTATCTTCATCTCACAAAGATCATTTGACTCATAGAAATCAATGGCAAACGCGTCTGCATCATCAAGCAACTCAAACACTTCCGTGTTTGATGACAGGATCATACCCTGTAAGGCAGTTAATCTTTCTGACTTTGATAAAGCAGACTACAAGATATCTGAGTACTTCAATGCCGTTGGATGGACTCCATACTTCAACAACATTTCCTCCTCCTGGCATAAGAAGAGCGTAATGGATTTTTGGGACAACATCCAGATCATATCTGAACCCAGTAGAACCAGGATTGAGACAAAGGTGATGGGAAAATCACTGTCTGTGGACACCAAACTTATTGCTGAAGTTATAGGTGTTCCTGACAGAGGAGAACAATACTTCCAAAGATGGGAATCTCTTCATGGCGGAACATTCGTTCTTGACCAACATCTTTTTGGAAGACGAAGGATTGCTCCTTTCAGACCGTCTCAACTTCTGAGCACACCCAGAGCCCTCCTTGCTGTATTAAACTGATGCATTCTTCCCAGAGGAAGAAATAATTTGACTTTAAGTATGATGGAGAGGTTCGTATTGGGACTCTTGATGACAAAGAAGAAAATCAATCTCCCATGGGTACTGTTGTATTAGATGATATTCAGAAATGAGATGGGAAATGAGGACCTCTATCTTCACAACACCTTGATTATGAAAATTCTTTTGCACAAGGGATTTCCTATGGAAAGTCTCCTTGACCAACCGTCTCCTGACTTCTTCACTCCGGCTGAATATGCTGAGTTAGACCGGACTCTCATAGAAAGAGAAGAAGCTCCTGAGAATCAAGTGGTCATTCCTCCTCTTTTTGCTCCACGTATTAAAGAAGGAACCGAAGATACAAACTTGAAGTCTCGGAAAAGGAGAATGACGACATTGGATGCAAATAATCTGAAGAAGGCGAATGATAGGGTAATTAGGCTGACAAAGAAATTGAGAGCTGCAGAAGAAGAACTTCAAAAGCTTAGGGCTGAAAAGGAAAAGGATGATGAGAACCAATCTAATGATCAATGATACACATGTGTCCTGTTTCTTGAAGTCTTTATTTCTATGTCTTTGTGATTATATTTTTAATGATATTGAAATTCTATTTTGTTTGAAGTCTCTATGTTTTGATTTCTTTGTGTTAATATATGTGCATAATTAAGAACATAATCCTTTTTTAAATTAACAAATTGTATTTCTAAAAGATAAATTTAATTAACCTAATAAGATAATTTTTAAAACTTGATGAAATGTTATCTGTAATTCTAAAATGCTAAATTTAAATAATTAGACAAATTACAATCAGGTGCTACTGAAAGGTACTTCTAGTTTGAATGTTTCAGGAAACAGGTTTTAAGAAGGTCATCTAAGAAACATCATCTAAAAAGACATAATGTGATAACATCTCCATTGTCTGAACCTATTCAGGAAGTTCAAAATGAACTCTCTGAAAGTATGGGTCATCAATATTAAAGATAGTTAACACTTTATGTTCAAACCTAACTTAATCTCTGAGTAGATTATACTAACGTAGTAATATCTCTGTTCATCTAACCCGTTCAGAAGGCTCCTTATGGACTGTCTAAAATTGTGGGTCCGAAATGTTAAGGGATAGTTACTCAAGTCATTAGAATCCAACTCAAGTGTAAAGGGGTAGGTTAAGATGACTGTTCAAAGATTCTCTGGGAGCACAAAAGACGAAAGCATACTGAAACATGCAGACATCAAGCAACCTTAGATGAAGAAAAAGTCTTCAAGGCAAGAAGCAATGTCAGTTAACGCCTCTTCATCCAGATAACAATAAACGGATTATGTGGTAACATCTCTTCTTTACCTAATCTAAACTTTCATGATCCTTCATTAAATGTGTTGTCCTCTGAAAAGACGTGTTGTTTTAATAAGGGGGTCTCTTGGAACAATAACTCCTAATATCTCTAAAGGTCGCGGCGCTTCACTTGTCTGTCAATCAACGCACTCTTCCCAAGAACGCGCTGTCAGTGTCAAAATTAAATGCTCCTGTGTATATATTCTCAAACTTTCATTTGCTCTCTTCATCTCAACCTCCAAATCTCTCTAGGAAACCTCCAAAAATTTCTCACTTCCATCTCTCAAAATGTCTTCCTCTATCCTTCAAACTCAAATTGTAGACTTTCAGAATCTCTCTAAGGTTGGTTATAATGTAACTGCCTTTTTCGAACCCGCCGGATGGTTACCTTTCTTTGAAGCCATTGACTGCAAATGGCATGAAGAAAGTGTGTATCAATTCTGGAACACGCTTTGTCTGGAAAACTCAAGGGAAGAGACCTGCCTCAAAGCCCAAGTTATGAATCAAAAGGTGGTTGTAACTACCAATATTCTTGAAAAAGCTCTCGGAGTAAAAGCTGAAGGAGAATTGTTCTCCACAGCTTGGAAAGATCTGTTTGAGGAACAGTTTAACCATCTAATCTTCAATAGGAGAGGAATGAAAGTTATTCCCAAAGTTCTCTTCAATATTCTGAAATATTGTGTGATCCCACGAATTAAGGATAACCATAACCTTGAAATGGAAAGGTTCTGTGTTGTCAATCTTTTGCAAAAGAAGAAGATTAATCTTCCGTGGATCATCCTTTTCGATATGGCAAGAAGAAAATCGGAAGACTCTACTATCCTACCTCACAATACTGTGATCATGAAGATTCTTATGGTAAACAATGTGTTCATTAGCCACCTGTACGATCATAGACATCCTGGTCTTCTTAAGGTAAATCATCGGAACACAGAGGAAACCGATGACATTCCTGAGATTCAAAGACTAAGGATGGAGAATGCTCAACTGCGTCGCAAGATAAAGGAGTTAAGGAAGAATGTGCTCAAGATCTCTAATAATATCTAGTGTCTAACGAGCAATCTTATGAAAATTAGTTCCCTCCATCATCTTTAGTGTCTCTGTTTAAGTGTCTCTGTTTCTTTGTCTACATGTATTTTCTTCTGTGAATTCAGTGGTTCTCTCCTTTAATTAAAAATCTTCTTTGCTTAGTTTCATTTATGCTTCATAACTTCTTGATAATTGCCTAACAAAATCTTAACTAAAACAAGAAATTCTTAAAAGACTGTAGAAAACTAATCAACTTAGGGGTAGAAATCCAAGTATTGAGAAGCAGATCTTTAAGCGTAACAAATCTTAACAGGAGAAATATATCTGTCAAAACGATACATTATTTAACATTTGGTATAGGATTACATTAAACCTTTTTAATTAATGACAAAAGGGGGAGAAATATAAACTAACAAAATACTAAAAAGAGTGTAACAAAGAGGGAAATATATAGGGAGATTATAGGAAGTAGAAATAATAACATAATAACATACAGTAAGAGAGAAGATAACAAACTAAGAGTTCTAATAATAAGTAAGAATAACAATAAGTCATAACAATAAGTATCTGAAATCTTAACAAGAACATTTTAACAATAGGTTATTTTAACAAAAGGTATCTGAAATTTCTGAAGTATCATATAACAATAGGTATCTGAAGGGTTCTAATAACAATAGGTGTCTGAAATCTTAACAAGAAAAATAACAATAGGCATCTGAAATCTTCACAAGAAAAAGTTTAACAATCAGTTATCTAAAATATCTGAAATATTAACAATAAACTTGTAACAGTTGGTTAATAAAAGATTTAACAATTGAAATTGATTAATTAAAGACTTAATTGGTTCAGAAGATATCTAAAAGAATCAATGCCTGTCTCAGGGGGAGTAATATAGATAGGGGGAGTAATAAAATCTATTATCTTATTTTATTATCTCTCATTTCTTTTTATATCCATTTTGTCAGTAATATATAATTTATTTGTCATCATTAAAAGGGGGAGATTGTGAAGTCTATAAATCTGTTTAAGTAATTAAACATGATTATAAGACTTAACATCCGTTAGTTTTAATGATTAACAAATAAGATTATATAAAGAACAAATAAGATTATATAAAGAACCAATTAGATTATATAAACAGGTTCTACTGAGAAAGGTATTTGTTTGTTAATTATGTTTCAGGATAAAATACTCTTTAGAAGAAGAAGAAGATTTTGTGAACAGAATCAGAATCAGAAGATCAGAATCAGAAGAACAAAAGTGCAGAATCTGAAGAAGGTTAATCCTTAACAGAGTTGAAGCAACTGAAGAATAGAAGTGAAGACTTAAAGACTGACTGAAGAACTGAAGAAGTGAAGACTTGAAGACTGACTGAAGAAGTGAAGACTTGAAGACTATCTGAAGAATTGAAGATTAGAAAACTATCTGAAGAACTGAAGGCAAAAGATATGAAGAAGCACAGATTCAAATATACTGTCTAAAGAACAACAATGAACAGAAGAAACGAAGAAGAAGAGATACAAGAAGAAGAAGATACAAAGAAGAACGAAGCTACAATTCTAAGGAAGAAGGCCGCTGAAGTTTCAACCAGTATGAAGAATTGAAGTTGTCTGAAGGAAGCAACTCGGCTGAAGTAGTGAAGCTGTCTAAAGCAACGAAGCTGTCTGAAAGACTTGAGCTGTCTGAAGTCATCAACCTGTCTTAAGTAATGAAGCTGTCTGAAGAGCCAAGTCCGTCTGAAGACTCGAACTCGTCTGAAGACTGGAACCCGTCTGAAGACTGGAACTTGTCTGAAGACTGGAACCCGTCTGAAGGTTGGAAGCTTTCTGAAACTTTAGTAATGACGTAGCATCTTTGCTGAAACCTTGCGTGAAGACTTTTCTAAGTCTCTGCTGCTCGTACGTTTTGAAACACATTTGTGGCAACAAACACAGAGACCTTTCCCGGTGCATTTGAACTTCATACACCACTGAGGAAATCTCTGCAACGCAGCAGTCGCAGCAACAACAGTAGCAGCTTTACTGCAGCACCAACGTTGTACTATGTCAGAACTCTCAAGAAGCGTGTCTCACAACGGATTAAAAGAAGACTATTTGCTGTCTCTAAACGATAGCATTTCAACGAGACATTTCTTCATTTGTGCAATCTGGGACAAAGCAGAAGAAAAGCTCAGGAGACTAAGCAGAAGCAACAAGGAAGATGTTTGAATAAAATATATTCAATTCAATATCTTTATCTAAAATCCCAAAAGAGGAATCTGCAAACAACGACTACTGAACAAGACATCTCATTCAAAGAAGTAATAGTGTCAGAAGCAAGTGAAAAAGGAGTGTATGCAGAATAAGCAAAAAGGGCAAACTCAACGGATACATACTCTCAAGAATCAGAAGAAATCCGAAAGCAAGCAGATGCAAGACAATACAAGCAGATGCAAGCAGATGCAAGCAGATGCAAGATAATACAAGCTAGAGCAAGCAGATGCAAGCTGGATAAAACAGATGCAAGAAAGCAAAAGAATTCAAGAGAGAGAATACACATGATCATCACATCTCTCAAAACAGAGCTCGTCAACAGAAGTGTCAGAACGGGAGTATTCTGAACACTCAATATGCTTAAGGAGAAGCAACCGTTTGAGAAGCTATTACACAACGGCTATATGAGCCACATCATCAGAAGCTCAACGGTATTATGAATTATCTTCAACGGCTATATTCAAGAAGAACATATAAATAGCCTCAAGATTAAAGTTGAAGATGTTGTTGCGGTGCACAACCAAGTTGTTGTTGTTGTTGAAGAACACAACCAAGTTGGTTGGCACAACCAGTTGGTATGCTATACAACCAGAGAGTGAATTCTCAATCGGGCTACTGATCAGCTGGTCAGTTAGTTAGATTGTACAGTTGGTCTGTTGATCAAGTGAGTTGGTTGTCAGGAAGGCAATCATGCTGTACAAATAACTATCAAACCAGGTACGGTTTGAAGCTTGGATGATACCTTGGTATTCCAATGATACGGGTGAGAATGTAGCCCATGGAAACCAATGGTTGGAGAATAAGGCTGAAGCTTAATTTCACATCTTAGTTAGCCTACTCTTAGAGGATGTATTCCTCATAGAAAAGACAGGGATTGTACTTAAATTCAAACACTTGTATCACTGTCTATCCTTGTATTTAGTTTGTAATGACTGTATCCTGAGCATGTACTCAGTAATCACTATGTACAAGAAGAATCTGAGTTGAGAAGTTCTAACGAACATCTAACTTAGGTTGAGAAGTTGTAAACTTCATACTTGGTTAGTTTCCCTGAGCCTGGAGAGGCTTGACTGTAAAAGAATACTCTTAGAGCTTGAAGAGGCTTGATAGAAAATACTACAGCTGGTCCGTGTGACTCAGTGTGACATATATGTGGTTGCGAGGGTCTGGAGGATTCGGAGTGACGCATATATGTGTTAAGGATCGGTGTGATCCTGAGCCTGAAGAGGCTTGACTGTAAAAGAATACTTGGTGTGACATATATGTGGCTGCAAGGGTCTGGGGGATTCGGAGTGGCACATATGTGTTGTTGTTATAAAAAAAAGGCTAGTGGTGGTTTGCCACTAGGACTGGATGTAGCTCACAGGGTCTGTGGGTGAACCAGGATAAATTCTGTGTCTAAGTTTTCTTTCCCTTTACCTCTTTTATTTACAGTCTTTATATTTACGATGGGGATTGAAAAGTATTTTTCATAACAAGCTTAACTCAAGGATTTCAATAAAACAAGTTTTCATACAAACATAACTGGAAAACGTCTCTAGTGTAGGTTGAAGTATTATAGAAGAATATATTCAGAGGGTTGTCTGAAACACCTGTCTGAAGTGAGCCCAACAGGAACTCAGTTCAGACACATGATATGGATGGTCTCTGATCATCTAAAGTATTTCAGAAACAGTTATGAAGGTACTCTTAATAATATTCTTCAGAAGACACTAAGATAAGTTTGTTTAAAATCAAAACAATCTTAAGTGTAAGAAAAAGTTTTTAATCTAAATCTTGCATATATTCCACATGTTTTTAAAATAACTCTGATCTTAAGATTGACTTTGTACAATGATCACTTAACGTGATTGTTTATTTTAAAGATTTCCAAAATTGTCTCAAAATATCTAAAACACTATTCAACCCCCCTTCTAGTGTTGCCTGTGGTTCTAACAAACATTTCCCAATTTATCAAACAGTTGTACAAATCCATACCAGCAGCCAGAATTCATAAGTTAAATAGTGATAACCAGTCAGGAATGTAATATGAAAAGGTGCACAAATTACAAACAGACCTCTTCTTCAAGTTGCAAAAAGAAAAGTGATCATATCTACTCTGTTGAACTCGTCAGTTAAGTCATCAATATACAACTTGTTCAACATTTTCACATTATGTACATCTTTACTTACCCTCATAATGTAAAAATCAATTACAAATAACTGGTAACTACATGATTTGCCCATTCTTCCCGAACCTCATCAAGCTGTTCCGTTGTGTAGGTTGAGCTTCGGAACTGAGCAAAGTACTGTAAAAGGCAAAAATTGATTTCAGTATATAAACTAGTGAATGAGGGTTCAAAAAGGTAAATTGCTATCATAAGTCATAATTACCTCTTTAGGTATTGTGAGTGTGTTTTGAGCAATGATCTCCTTGATATAACGCATTACGAAGAGCCCACAATCGTCATTGTTTGTTTGGGTAGGACACTACAAGCATAATTAATTTAAAAATAAGTGATGCTTACACGCTTAGTAATCAAGAAACAAAATGTCCAGAAGAGATCAATATTACCTTAATGCGGTACCATATGGGATCAGGTATAATCCTACTCCGTGCTTGCGGGAATCTACTCAACTTTCTATATTCTTTAAAATATCTAAATCAATATAACAAGTAAATTGTATAAGAGATATTAACTATGTAAGTGTGATAGTAAACCAAGGAATACTTACTTATTAATCATTTTCTTCATGGGATCATAATGTTCTGGGGGATTATGCAAAGAGTCCAAAAAGTAAACCTTGCCAAAATCATTAAGACTCAATGCAATAAGAACCCAATGTCTCCTACAACCACAATGTAAGTTATGTCAAATAAATGGTTTTTAAAAAACAAGAATATTGAGACATAAACATATACTACACATACCCGTCATGATTGTATGGAAGCTGGAACAATTTGTCTTGCTTGCGTCTATTGTACAACACCTCTCCCACCAACTTATGTTGCTTGGTTTTCGCATTGAATGCTGTGGTGCATTGTGGAGATATGAAAACATATCGATCTGTGCGGGAAGATGGAGCTAAGGCTGAATGATATAAATAACTATACAAAATAAATGTACATAATGTCAAAGCAAGCAAAAAAAACGAGATAAACAAACTATGAGATGCTTTGAATTGAAATTACCTGCAATAGATATCGATCACGGTGGCATCCAACCACTCACGGTACAAAACCGCATGAAGACAGTTGGGATCGATCCATGTAATTATTTCATCAGGACTAACAATGCCTGCACCTATCGTGCAACTAATCATAGCACCACTTACTTGCATCTTTTCAGAGTAGTACATATCCAATGTTTGCAACGATGTTCTGGTAGATACAGCAGGCTTTGAAGTCACCACCTATGGAGGGCATTCACGAACGGGAGACTTCCGCATAGTTGAGTGTGGTGAATAACGAGTTTCCACATGCGGTCCCGCCGCGGAAGATTGTGGAGTCTACAAATTCCACAATTTGAATAATTAATATTTGTAGCATTATAATAAAAATGCACTTTTGGCACAAATAAAATACAAACATACCATTGCATCCAATCCAACATGTGAAGATGGCCATGCGATGAAACATCCTAATGCATCAGCAACAGTGCTCAGTTTCCCGTAAGCGTCATGGCATGGAAGCGCCGCATGGGGTTCAATAGCAAGTTGAACCATCACCTTAATATAGTTGGATGGAAGTGGGGAATTGTGTAAATCCTGCCCTGGGAGATTCCATGCTTGTCCCTTACCCACTTCGTACAAGGGCAAAAAATTCTACTAGGGTTTATTGCATGGTCAATGGCAAATTTTATAAAGATTTCCACTCCTTCCTCATACTCATTTGTCAAACGGTTTGCAAACATCCAAGAACGATCCATATTCTATCAACATAAAATGAAATCGGTTATAACTAACTCGAACAGGAACATATAATTTAAATGTAATAACAAATTTACTACATGCATGTTTACCTAATACCTAAATCATTGTAAAAATTTGAACAACATTTCACCTTTTTTTAAGTATCACAAATTTATGAAACACATTTCGTTCCCTATTATCAACAACTATATCAATATGAATAATAACAATTTTAGCATAATCATTTTAATAAAAACTAGTAAAAATAAAAAAGGGGGTGCAACTAGCAGAAAACATACCAAAACGAGGGGTGAAAATAGTAAAAAAATTCAGAAACCCTACCTCCCTTCCTTGTTGTGTTGCGGCCGCTCCTTGCTGTGCAGTGGAATGGAGAAGGAGGCGGACGGAGGTTCTCCTTGCTGTGCAGTGGATGAAGACGCCGCGAAGTGAGGGAGGAGAAAGGAAGACGCCGCGACGGAGGTTCTCCTTGTTGTGCAGTGCTTGACGGCGCAAGGGGTCGTACGGTGGAGGAGGAGACGGAGGAGGATGAGGAAGAGGCCGCGCGAGCTAAAACGAAAAGGGAGACAGGGACGGTGGACGACGGAAATGGTGGGCGGAAGTAAAAAAGGAGACGGACGAGGGAGAGAGTAAGTGTGAGAGGAAAAAAGAAGAGGGAGACAGACGCGGGAGTGAATGAGGCTCATCTCTGTGAATGAAAAAAATTAAAAGTGAAACAGGGGCAACGAGGGCGCTCCAGTGAGCGTCCTATTAAATGACAAACAAGGGCGCTCTTATTCCAGATAAAAATTTTCACGTGAAAAAAAAGGAGGGCGCTCCAGAGAGCACCCTCTATTCCAGATAATAAAAATAATTTACACTTGAAAAAAATAAAGGAGGGCTATTCCAAATAATAAAAATTAATTTACACTTGAAAAAAATAAAGGAGGGCGCTCAGGGGAGCGCCCTCTATTCCAGATAATAAAAAATAATTTACACTTGAAAAAATAAAGGAGGGCGAGAGCGCCCTCTATTCCAGATAATTAACAAAAAAATACACGTGGTACAAGAGCGCTCCTGTGAGCGCCCTGTAAAATTTAAAAAAATAAAGGAGGGCGCTCCCAGGAGCGCCCTCTATTTTACCTGTAAGGGCACTCCCGCCCAAATTTTGGAGCGCCCTGATTTTAAAACGATCATTTCAGACGCTAGCTAACACGAAATCGCCCTAAAGACAGTGCTCTAATATCCTAAAATTGGCGTAGTGAGAGAGAGAAATGTGGGATATGATAGGTGATGTGATGAAGAGATATAGAGAGAAAAAAGTGTGTTGTATGAGTTGTTGTATGTTATTGTTGTATGAATTTGTTATCTCAATATTTTTTCTATTTATAACACTTGGACTCAAAATGTTACTTACCCTTTGTTTGGTTTAAATTAAGAAATAGGGAAGAGAGAAATAGGGAAGAGAGAGATAGGGAAGAGAGAAAAAAATGGAGAAATAGAGTAGAAATAGAGGTTGTTTGGTATTAGAGAAATATGAGAGAGATAGAAGAGAAATTAATTATAATAGTTGTTTGGATGTGGAAAAATGAGAGAGAGAAATGTGTAAAAAGTTAAAAACACTAAAATACCCTTGAGATTAAAAAAATTAAAAATCACAAATTGGGGAAAATTGCACATCAAATTGTAAATATACCTAGGGGCAATATTGACTTTTCACAAATAAACCTCACTCTCTCCTCACTTAGGTGTGGGCCCATCACTTTTTCATGATCAATTCCTCTCTCTTGTTAAAACAAATAAGGTTATTTGTGGATCTTTCTCCCAACTTCTCTCTCCCCAACTTCTCTCTCCCCAAAATCAGTTGTAACAAACAAAGGGTTAGTGAAATTAAACCTATAGACTATGAGAAAAAGGATTGTGCACTGACAGTGTAAAAAATTTTACACTTACGGTTAATCACAACCCTTGATTTATGGTAAGTTTGTTGATTTTACTAATAAATATTTTAAAAGTCATATAAATGAAGAATCATGATTAAACGTCAGTGTAAAACACTTTTACACTGTCAGTGCATACAAATTAAACTCATAGACTATAGCATTTGAATCATTTAATTGAGCGTCTAGAACAGCTGTAAGGAAGCAACTTGACTTTTCTGAATTAAAATAATGGGTCTTTTTAACGAATGTTCAAAGAACATTGATTAAAAATTTATTTAAATTTTTTTTATCAAAAATCATAACAATAATTATATTTATAAGATTAAATGTTACAATTTTTTTACTCTTAATTTCTTTATAATTACTCTTAAAACACTCGTTAAATTTTTTTAAAATAAATAATACATAAATAAAATTAAATCTTTATTTTTTCACAATTCAACTCTCTCAAAAAAATCTTTCTGTTTTTGATATATTGAGTACTGGCGCTAGCGAGCTGTCATGCATCACACTTATTACTGATGGCTCTCTATTAATGTGTGTCATGTCATGTTCCCCCTGTTGACAACCATGGTGTTAATACCTTCAAGTACTACAGTATTGAGACCGAGTCCATTCTAATCCCTCGTCCGGTTCTACTACTACAGTTCATATAAAATCATGTAGTAATATTTTCGACACTTTCAATCAGTTTACACAATTTAACAAAAAAAAATATTAATGTATTGATTTTTTAAAAAAACTATAGCATTCCAAATGTAACTTTATTTAAATATTATTATATTTTAGGGAAATTAATTATCACATGAGATTTTAAAAGTCAATTTCTAATGATGTAGTTGAACTTGTTAATAAAACTACATTAACGTACTATTCACATTAATCAATACTGATCATGTGCCTATGCGATACACGAAAGACGCTCGTAATGAGGATGTTGGACAGAAAAGTTTTAAAGTTAAATGTTGTAGTGATTTTAAAATATAATTGGGTTTGAATGTGTATATAATTTGTAACAAATATTTGTATGAGAAGAAATTATACACGGTAAAGATCAAGTTACTATGAAAAGGGATTAAAAAACATATATATTAGATGAAGCATCTAACTTATGAAAATAAACTTTTTTAATTGGAGGTAGGAAGGTGGATGTAATACTTGTAAAAGAGAAGTTAAAGTTAAAATAAGGTAGAAGTTAATATAAAATCTATGTAGCGAAAAAAAGAAAAGAGAAGGTTATTTACCTAAATTAAATTTTGGAAGACTTCTTTGAAAGTCACATTTGATGTAGTGTTTGTTGAATCTCCCTCTTCATCATATATAAGAATTTTAAGTTCATTACGTGATGTTACTCTTGAGAGTGTAACATACAACTGGTCGTGAGAAAAAATCAATCTTGGAAGGAAAATTCTAACAGGTTTAAGAGATTGTCCCTGACTTTTGTTAATTGTCATTGCAAATGAGACTGCAATTGGAAATTTTCTTGGTTGAAATTTAAAAGGAATCCTTTTATCTGATGGAATTAATGAGAGTCTTGGAATGAAAACATTTTTTCTAACATTTCTTCTTGATATGACTCTTGCTTCTAAAACATTTGTACCCATTTGAGTAATGATGAGTCTTGTCTCATTGCACATCGAGGTATTGGCCTATATTTCTCAACAGTATGACATGAACACCTACTTTTGCTTTAACCTCATGGTTTGGAAATCCTCATGAAGTTCTTGTATTGAGGAATTTGTGAGTATGAACATAATCAAGGTTACTAAAGTGCGCATCTACTGGACATAGACTGTCAGAACTAAAAAAAATGATTTTGTCTCGTTAGGAATGAGTGATAACATGTAATAATTTGAAGTCTCAAAAATATCATCATCTGTGGGTGCTAAAATAGCTCGATCTTAAAAGTAGTTTGACTCTTTCATGTTTTTCAATAACAAAGGATATGTACTTTGAACAATATAAGCAAGAGGATCACCCGAATCATTTAGCAACAAATCTTTTATTTATAATTATTATTATTTTTATTATTATAGTGATATTCACCTTAATATAATTACTATAATTAATTAATGGTGATTCATAATATTAATCGTTTATAATGTAAAAGATACTTTCTATTTTTAGAAGTTTTGTTGAAAGTAATTTATTATTATGTCCTCATTTTAGATTTCATAGGTTACTTTCATTACCTTACTTTTATATATAATAAAGATAAAGATATAGGGAATTAAAAAGAGTTAAACATTAATGAAGAACAAATATGAAAAAAATGATTAATTCATCTAAAAATATGCAAAAGGTCTTATATTAAGGGTTACTCAATTCTTCTAGAATGAGTCTTATAAATAGGGACAAAGGAAGTATATATTAAGAAAAGTAATTAATAGATACTTGATAGTTTAATTTAAATAATTTATCACAAAATTATTTTATTTTCAATATAAAGAAAATAATTTTCATACATTAAATTAATTTGTAAAAATATTTTATAGTTTTTTTTGTAAACAATAATGAATTAAAGCAAAAACAAAAAAATACAGAAAATCAAGTCCTACTAATCCTAGGGAACACCTTTCCCCTAGCATATGCTGAAACATACTCAACAAATTCAATATCAGATTCTACAATTACAATAGAGGAAGCCCTGAAGATAGCACCCTTCTTAGCGATTGCATCAGCACACTGATTGCCTTCTATGACACCGTTCTACCCCATACTCTTATACATTAAATAATTTGAAATATATAAAGATGACATCCCACACTGGGTAAAAAGGGTTCACAATTCTCATTGTATAAAACGTCATTTACTTCAAAGTAAAATAATTTAAAGTGGAAATAGCAATCGACTGTTTTCAAAACACTTAAGCAGCGGAATCTCCCAAAATAGAAATAACAAAACATTCTAATTGCCGTGCAAGGCAATTAAAGAAAAGTTTATAAAATTATTCATAACTAAAAACATAATTAAAGAAACCCCAATGATGTGCCCTGATGTCACATGTACCAGAGCAACACTCCCTTTACTCAACACTCGACACCAGTTGTGTCATCATCATCACCTGTAAAATAACCACAGTGTAACGGTGAGGAAAAGAATACTACTCATACATACACATAGGAGACTACCATATCATCACCCTCATGTAAACAACATCATCATATAACTTATTCTATTATCAAATGTAAAACATAATCATCATCATCATATACACCAACAACATCATCAATATCACCGCAATCATCATAATCCTCATTATCATCAAAATCATCATTATCATCATTATCATCATATCATCATACTCATCAATATCATCAATATCATCATACTCATCACAATCATCAATATCATCATTTTCATCATATTCATCATATTCATCATATCATCATCACCATCGTGCACTCCCCTGAGTTGTACTTCACCCACTCTAGGCTTGTACACCTCAAGTACCATATTCAATTTCATCATAATCAGTGTTCACCTCCCTGAGTTATACTCAGGTACAGTCATCAACATTATCATAGTCATTACTCACCTCCCTGAGTTATACTCAGGTACCATAATCATATAATCAATACTCACCTCCCTGAGTTACACTCAGGTACCATAATCAATAACATAATCAATACTCACCTCCCTGAGTTACACTCAGGTACCATAATCAATAACATAATCATTACTCACCTCCCTGAGTTACACTCAGGTACTATAATCACCTCCCCGAGTTAGACTCAGGTACAACATTCACCTCCCTGAGCTACACCTCACCCCGCACTGGGCTTGTGTATCTCAAGTACAATCACCTCCCTGAGCTACACCCCACCCCTCACTGGGCTTGTGTATCTCAAGTACAATCACCTCCCTGAGTTACACTCAGGTACAATCACCTCCCTGAGTTACACCCCACCCTTCACTGGGCTTGTGTATCTGAAGTACAATCACCTCCCTGAGTTACACTCAGGTACAATCACCTCCCTGAGTTACACCCCACCCCTCACTGGGCTTGTGTATCTCAAGTACAATCACCTCCCTGAGTTACAATCAGGTACAATCACCTCCCTGAGTTACACCTCACCCCTCACTGGGCTTGTGTATCTCAAGTACAACATCATATATATTCAAACATCATTTACATCATTAGGTTAATTAAATCATCATCACCATTATCACCTCCCCGAGTTATACTCAGGTACCATATTCACCTCCCCGAGTTAGACTCAAGTACAACACCAACATCATCATCATCAATCATTCCCATCACAGTTCATTATAATTATCACCACTCATCATCATCATTAATCATTATAATTAGCACCATTCATCATCATCATGTATTATCATACATATTCACCAATCATCATCATCAAAATCATCATAAATATCACAAAACCTCATTATCATCATAAATAACATCAATCACCATCATCATGTATCATCATACATATTCATCAATCATCATCATCATCACAAATCATCATAAATAACACATCAAACTCAATATGAGCAATCATCCATCACAAGGATTCACCAATCCACACTGGTAATCGATTACAAGCCTCCTGTAATCGATTACTCGCAAACAAGGTCTCTAGTAATCGATTACCTGCAAGCAATTAGCCTGGTAATCGATTACCAAACCTCTATAATCGATTACCAGCAAACCAACTCTCTGGTAATCGATTACCTACGAGCAAACAGCCCTCCTGGTTGCCCAGAACACCCTGATAATCGATTACCACTCCTGGTAATCGATTACCCGCGACGCAGATTGCAGTTCTTGCGATCTCTACCAATTCTAAACCTCTCTATTCAATCTCTAATCAATCCTTTTCATCAAAACATCATTTATATGCGTTTATATTCATCAAACTCCACCAAAGTATCAATCTTTAACAGTTTTACAAGGTTTTCCCATCAAAACCCCAAATCATCAAACCCTTATTAATCCCCTTTTCTCTATTCATATTATTTCATTCAATCCACTCAAGATTCATCAAGAATCATACGAACAATCATCAATCTACAATTTTCATAATCCATACTAAATATATCAATCATTCATTCGAATTTAAAGTTTTAGGTTACTACCCAAGCATCCCCCACATGTACATACAAGCAATACCCTCTCCCCCACCGTACCTTAGTGAAGATCGATCAATCAGCAGGGAAGTCCCTTTCTTTGTTCTTGATGATCACTCTGCAGCAACCTCCTCTTGAGACTTGGTTTCTCCCTTCTTAGCCTTTCGCTCTCTGATGATCATACGAATAAGGATTAGGGTGAACTGACAACCCCTCCTTACTAGAATGCCTAATTGGGCTTGGGCCCAACCTCAACTCCACCTTTATCATCTTTTAAATTTGAAATAGCTTTATCCTAATTACAACCTATTAATAATATTAATACTATTATTTATTTCTTTATTCCTCTCACTTATTTATTTATTTAATTTAATTTTATTTTATTTAATTAAATTTAGGATGTTACACCTTCCCTAAGAATGTGATCAATTATTACAATCCAATCCTTTTGAAGCATGACCTGAATGACATGTATTAAACCTGCATATTCATGGAATTTTTGTAACTCTCCTTTAATCAAAGAGATTTCCAAAGCTGAGTCTGACCAGCAATGAACATTCCTGTAGCCTTCAGTCTAGGCTAGCTGAAGCCCTTCAAAAATAGCTAATAATTCGGCCTTGATGATGCTTGAACTATCAACTGAGCCAAAAAATCCTTTCAACCAGTTGCCATTAATGCAGTCTCTAATTAAACCACCAAAGCCAGCAAAGCTGTTATTCTCAATCCAGCTACCATCCACATTTAAGGCAACAAAGGCAGCAGGTTGAGCAAGCCACTTAATCCATTTAACAGCAGGATTAACACTGACTTGGTCTTCCATAAAAACAACTTGGAATAATTTTGTAAGGGAATCTACCTTCCAAAACAACAGATCCATAGCAGTAGATTGTCCATTGAAAACTTTAAGGTTCCTTGCAATCCATAACTCCTAGATAGCAGCTAGAAATTGAGAACCAAATTTCTTACTGGACCAAAGGAGCCAATCAAAAGGATTTGAAATTGACAGGAATAGGTTATGAGAAGAATAACCCAGTTTATTCCATAGACAGCTTGCAAATGGACAAGACCTAAGGCAATGAAGAACATCTTCATCATGTTGGTGGCAATGTAAACAAAGAGGGGATGCAATAATCTTCCTATGATGCAGTAGCTTTTTTGTAGGCAGTTTATCATTTGCAGCAAGCCATACAAAGAATCTGACTGATTCACTACAATGTAGCTTCCAAATCCAGGCCCGTGATGTATCATTAGTGATCTGATTTTGTTGCTTCCAAAACCAAGTATATCCTTCTCCTGCTGTATAGGTACCAGTGGTAGAGCTTCCCCAAGAGATTACATCAGGAATTCCTTGAGACAAAGTGGGATTGATGGCATAAATTTGCTGACAGATATGGATAGGCAGAGATGTCCATAGAAGATGAAGATCCCAATTCAAACCATTCCAGATATCACAAATCCTTAATGAAATATGATGTGTGTTGACAAAATTTACCTCCTCAACAATTGGACCTGTGGGAAGCCAATGATCAAATAGGAAGTTTGAGTTCCCTTCTCCTATTCTGACAGAAAATCCATCCTTAAGTGAAGAGGCTGACTTTTGGATTGATCTATAAATGTAAGAAGCTCCCTTGGTAGAGTTGAAAATTAAATGACCAGCCCCATATTTAGAACATAAGACTTGAACCCATAATTTAGAGTCTTCCTTCTGCATGACACTCCAAGCCAATTTTCCTAATAAAGAGATGTTTTTGAGTCTAGCTGTTCTAATGCCTAAACATCCCAATTTCTTAGGTTTAGTAATAGTTTTCCAATTCACAAGGTTTACCCCTGCTGAACTATTACCCTTCCACAAAAAGTCTCTAGCTGATCTATCCAAAGCATTGCGAATGCTTTCAGGTAACCAATGAATCTGCATGGAATATGTTGGAATGGAACTAAGGACTGAGTTGACAAGGGTTAGTCTCCCAGCCTTATTCAGTAACTTCCCCTTCCAAGATGCTAGCCTCAAATTTACCTTATCCAGTATTCCTTGAAAGTCAGTCTTGTTGGGTCTTTCCATAAATATTTTGAAACCCAAGTATTTCTCTATAGAACCAGTAAGTCTGATCCCTGTAATGTGAGATAGTTGTTGCTGTTTTCTCATAGGAATTGCAGGGGAACAGAAAGCCCTTGATTTGTCAATGTTGACCTTGAAGCCAGAAAAGTTACAAAATTCTTGAACTATTTGAGACAATATTCTGATTTGAGAAGGTTTGGCTTGTGTGAATAGCAACACATCATCAGCAAAGAACAAGTGTGATATTCCAGGAGCTTGGGGAGAGACTTTAATTGGAACTAAAGATCTCTCCATAACAGCATCTGAGATCATTTGACCAAGTTTTCCCATACACAAGACAAAGAAATATGGTGAAAGGGGATCACCCTGTCTTAATCCTCTCTTTGGAGAAAAAGCTGGACATTTTCTTCCATTCCAAAGTAGTGAAATAGATGTAGCAGTAATTCCACTTAGAATTAATGAGATTATATTAGGAGGGAACTCAAATTCTTGTAAAACCTTCCTCAAGAAACCCCAGTCCACTCTGTCATAAGCCTTTTCCAAATCCAGTTTGAAAATTATATCACCCTTTTTCCTTTTGGATTTCTTCATTTGATGCACTAATTCTTGCAGAATGATAGCATTGTCTAAAGTGTTTCTCCCAGGAATGAAACTTTCTTGAAGGGGGCTCACAATATCCTGCAAAATAGATCTAAATCTATTGACTAGGACTTTAGATGTTAGTTTGTAAAGACAATTACATAAACTAATAGGTCTAAGTGTTAGGAATATGCACTAGAGACTTATATATTTATGAACATCCATCACTTGTATCATGTTATTTTATAAAGGCAAACTTATTCTTTTAGAATATAATTATTATCCTTAGAATAGTAAGCTTAAACTTCATAAGAAATCAAGTAGATGACTTGATCATGAGATCTTATGAAGAACTATTCTTAAATAGTCCCTAGTGATAAGTGCAAATTATATGATATATTCTTGTATTTTTACTGCACTTATCAAGGTTAAAATAGTAATTTATGCTCCAAAATAATCCATTTTTATTAATAATTGTAATAATTGTGTTTATTTGATTTGAATTTGAATTTGATGCTATTTTAATAGAAAATCTGTTAATTTTGCAGATTTATGAGAAAAATTTGAATGAGGAAAGAAGATAGCATTATTTGAGGATAGAATCTGCAAATTTGAAGTTTAAATGAGAGCAAATAAAGATAAGATCAGCAACCATTTAAATAAGGATTCTGTGGATAACTTCCCAATTTAAATTCAAAACCAAGATAAATACAAAATCAGATCAAAAAGAGGGAAACAAGGAAAGCCAAGCAAACAAGGATAAAATCAGGAAGAGATCAAGTTAAAAAGAGAGAGAATCAAGGAAAGCTGGATCGAGAAATACGCTTCATCTGCACTGAGCGCAGGTGAAGCGCAACTATCAGGATTCCTCTCTAGATCCTGCGCTTCAAACGCGTTGAGCGCAGGTGAAGCGCAGGAACGCAAATTTAATTTTAGATCTGTTTTCAAAATAGATTCCTTCAAGATTTAAGATAGGTTTCCTTAGTCTATAAATAGGACCTTTTGTAAAGATCACGGGGGAGGTTAGCAAAGGATCGTTTAGCAAGGAGATTAGAGAGACGACAAAGGTAGAGCTAGGATTGAAGAAAAGCGTGACAGTTTCTTCATTGGTCTGTATGGCTACCATGCGTAGCTAAACTCTCCAATAGGGTTGAATGTAGTTGATTCAATCCCCAAGTGTATGTGAATTCTCTTTATTATTTAAGAATCCTTGTTCTATAATATCGGTACTTTTATACTTTGCTTAATGCGTAGCTTCCGCACTTGTGCCGGAGTTATAGGTTGTTTTTATAAAATGCATTGGTAAATGGTTTTATTAATTCAACAGCGAGTTTGGGGGAGCCTAGACATAGGAAACTTAAATTCTGATTGGTAAAAGTACTCATTAATCGCTATAGAAATATAGAGGGAATCAATGATTGAAGAATTGGAATGTGACAGCCTCTTCATAGTAGTCTCTATAGGAATATACGGTTATTTGATAGTGTTAACGAACGGAAAGGTAGAGCAATCAAGCCGGGGTAATTTGTCGCCTGGGAGAACCCACATGGATTATCTTCGAGTGGTTTACTATATGGTAACTCGGGGTAAAGCAATATAGTTTGGCTAGGATATTATAGAAATATATTCATAAATAGCATTGGGGTTCACATGCATAAGGGGTGCGATGATATGGAGTTCAATCCTGATCCAAGTAACGTCATCTTACCTTATCTCAAATATCTCTTTACTTCACGCAATTTTACTTTCCGCACCACAAATCCTCAAAATACAGTTTCTTACTTGGTAGTCTGATCACTAGTAAGTACGAAGCGAACCGTTCCCTGTGGATACGATAAACTCATACTTACTATTATACTGCTGAAATTTTGGTACGCTTGCCAGAATCTCATCAAGTATTTTTGGCGCCGTTGCCAGGGAACAGTGTATCAATTCGTATAGACTTGGGAGGTCTAACTATCAAGTTGTATATACTCTATCTTAGGATTTTTAGATTTTTATTTTTTTAGGAATTTTTTATTTTTATTTTTATTCTTTTTATTATAAAAATTCTCTTCCACACTTACCCTTTTCAAGTTTTCTTGTTTATACTTTTGAGAGGCCAGGTGTCCCCAAATCAACTACAATTTGATCCAGAAATAGAAATGACATCAAGGAAGAACATAAGTAGAAACAAGAGAAGGAGACGAGGGAGAAGTCGAGAAGAAAACAAAAATATTTTATTATTTTATTTTATTTCTTTTCTTTTTATTTTAAAAATTATTTTTTTTTTAAAAAATATTTATTATTATTATTTTTTTAAAATAAAAAAAATTAATTAAATTAATATATTTTGATATTTTGTTCTTCTCATCTGAGCTAACATTTGTTTCAGCTTCTTGATTATTTCTTTTGTGAGGGCAGGTGTAGAAGGAACAAAAATAAAAAAAAGGGCAAGGATAAGCTTAAGGAGGCAATCTCAACACTCTCTGTTCAAATATCCCAAGTGAAGTAAATGTTGAATGGCAAAATCCACCAAGAAGAACACTTGGAGATTATCAAAATCCACCAAGAAGAACCCTTGCAAACAACACTCTCCTCACTCATTAGGGAGTCTACTTAATTTGGTTTCTCTATGTGTATCTCATATCCACTAGGACTTAAGGGTGACGTTCAAAAGTTTCCCTAAGGTATGAAGGGAATCAAGCATGTGGTCAGGGTGTAGCAGAATAAATGGATTCCCTACCTTGTTATGATCGTTGATGCGAAAACACGAATTAAGTCATAAAAGGCATGAAACATAATGACATGTTAGGGCCACGAGAAACACTAGAAGGGGGGTTAAATAGTGTTTTTATAATCTTTAAAAATATTTTGGAAAACCTTTCAAAACAAGCAAAAGAGTTTTTAACTTTTAGATAACTTGTTGAAATTAAGTTTTCTAAATCGTGCTGAAATACTTCAGCAGGTACAATAAAATTTTCTTTTAAAGTGATTTAAAAGATAAACAGAGATATTTTGCAGCACAAGTTATAAATTCACTTTTCAGAACCCTCCTCGGTTAGAAATAAACAGATAAGCAGCGGAAAATAAAGAGTAAAGGGTTGAGAATGAAATTACACAGGGAAACACTAAAGGGGGGTTGAATAGTGTTTCAGCGGAAACCTTAACACTTAATAAATTTTAGATAGAGACTTTCAAAAAATTCTTCAGATGATGAGTTACAATCTGAAGTTTTTAATATACCTTCTGAATTTTTGTTCAGATATGAATTTAGTTCGCAACAGTAACTTTAATAAACAATAAGGTTCTCTGAATGAAATACTTTTCACACCCCTTTTTCGTTAGATAAAAGACAAAAACACAGAGTTAAAGGGAAGAAGAGAACACAACTAAATTTATCCTGGCTCACCCACTTCACCATGAGCTACGTCCAGTCCCAAAGGCAAACTGCCAATGGCTTTTCACTATTCTTGCAAGAATGTCGAGTACACCAAGCCTCTCCAGGCTATCACACAAGTATTGTTTCTTACACCAAGCCTCTCCAGGCTCTCACACAAGTATTCTTTCTTACACACCAAGCCTCTCCAGGCTCTCAGACACTTAACCAAGTGTATAAACCCAAGTATTCTTTAAACAGAAAGCCTCTCCAGGCTTATAACCCAATCTGCTCAAACTAAACAGAGAGTATTCTATAATACTATCTCAGAGGATAGCTAGAACTCAAGTACAAACTGAGATTAACTCAGGATATGAAATTTAGATTGTACAAGAATTTTTCAGAGTATTATTGACAGCGTTTCTGCAGCGTAAGGGCTCAATGAATATTTCTCTTGATTGTCACTTGTCTTCAAAGACACGAGCCTTTAAATAGCCTTTGATACTCTTTTTCCCGTTGTCAAATAGCATTAAATGCATCAAGACATTGGACTTCTTTTCCAGTATACATAGGATGCTTTTCAGGTACAGGTTCTGCGCACATAAAGCTTTTGTGTTGCTGGTGCAACATGCATTGCAGAGTTTCCTTATTTGTGCAATACTCTTGAACGAGGTAGAAAAGAATTCCTGTCTCTTATGCTGAAATAGGTTAGACCAAGAAGATGAACGTTCTGTATTGACAGCGACATCTTCATGAGGTATCCATTTGAATCTGATACCTTCAGCCTTCAGACGCAGCTGATATATTTGCCTTTTATGAATTTCAGATGGAGAAGCTCTTCAGATGATGTTTGGCTTTTAAGTCGTACTGAAGCTCCTTCTCATGATTCTTCTCAGCAATTGTTGATCTGAAAATAGGCATAATGTCTGTGAGAGAATATACTTATAATCATTACTATGTTTTATATTTGTAATCTATTAAAACTCTAAGAGCGTGAGACTCAAGATATATTTCACAATTTCTGATTTTATCTTCTGAGACTCAACAATCTCCCCCTTTTTAATGATGACAAATATAAAATATAATGGGAGTAAAATTTTGATAATAAGTAAGAGTAAGAGAATTCTCCCCTTAATCCAGTATCCCTTCTGCATCTGAAATGTGCTTTCCTTGAGTTTTTTACTTGCTAACTTTGTACCTTCACTTTCAGATTGTTAGGTAATAAAAGATTCTCAACCATTAATTTATTACTCCCCCCCGTCTTACCTTCTCCCCCTTTTGTCATCAATGAAAAAGGGACAGTAATAGACAGAACATTAATAGGAATGAATGATCAACAGAGAAGCAATCAATAGTCATAAATGCTCATGCAAGAAACACATGCATTAGAGAGATAGTTTGATCAATACAGAAGAAACATAATCCGAAACATGACTACTTCTTTAACCAGATCTCAAACTCGTAAGAGCTTGTTCAACTAACTGCTGCATGGATTGTCTTTGCTTTTCAAGTTCTGCAGTCACAATTGCCTTCAGCTCATCTTGTCCAGCTTTGATCTGAACTTGATTATTAAGAATTTCATTCGTTCTTTGCAAAAGCTTGTCATTTTTATTTTGCAGGGCGATATTCTCTCTAGTCAGAGCAATCACTTCAGCTTCGAGATTTTCTTCATAAAAGATGATGGTAATGTACCTTCTGACATATTTGAAGAAGTTGAACCCAGGTGGAAAATTAAGCTTCTTGGGATCAGTTACTCTTACAAAGTAAGGTTGATCATTAACAAATTTGGTCATGACCCAGTCATGATGCAGATTGAAAACATGATCAAAGTTATATGTTGGAAATTGGTCTCTGAAGAATGTAGGAGTCTCCAAGGTGGTGTTCTTGCCAATTTTGACTATAGAGTCAGAGTCATCCCATTTTACACCAGAACAGCTACCATGTGTCTCTACAATCTTCCAATGATAATTCCACATAGCTTCATACAAAGAATGATCCATACATTGTTTAGCAAAAACTTCTTCAGCTAGATGGTTTCAATCTTCCTCTGTCAATTCTCTTAAGGAATCTCCCCCTTCAAAAACGACAGCCTTGCCTTTATTCTGATAGAAATCAGCATAAGGATATTTGGGAACAATCCTATCAGGATATACCATAATAGAAGTCGACAGCTTTGTATGCACATTCAATGGTGGTCTAAAGTCCTTCCCAAAGACACCACTGTACTTGTCTACGAGTTCAGCTTCAAGACACAACATCCTGGCAAGAATCCAGTCTTCATATGATAATGCATGTTGATCTTGAGAGAATGGGTCCAACAATCTCCATCTGTGATTGTGGGTTACCACACCATCATTCTTCATTCGGTCCATAAAGTCTGAGATGCTAACTCCCCCTGAACTGTTCATCCTTCTTTGTCTAGCCTCAGCACCAGTTTCCAAAATCAGCCCGGAAGGTGGTGTTGAAATCAAGGGTGTAGCATCCTTGAAAAACAACAGCTCTTCATACAAGTTTGGAAATTTGGGTACTCTCAACCTTTCTGAAATAGGTACATTGTAGAACATGTGAGGTACCTCACCAGACCACATGATTTGCTCATTATTTAAGGCAGTCAAAGCAATATCATATGTGGGCTCTCTTGACAAATCCATGGGCTTTTCTTTCAGAAATTCAACCCTGGGTATGGGAATATTTCCTCCCATCCAACCACATATGAGCTCTTCATCGTCAGAGTTTAAGTCTGAATAGCCTGAAAGTGCTGATGGTGATGGAGTTGGTGAAGAGGGAGGCACTTCAGTTGTTATGCTGATAACCTTAGGTGAAGGAGGAGGAGCTTCATCTTCTGAGGTGGTCACATTATCAAACAAGACTCTGGGTCTTTTGGTAGGAACCACAGAGCCACCCTCAGCTTGCTTCATCTTCTTCAATTCCTCCAGCTTCTTCCTTCTTTGATTCTCAGCCTCCTTTTGAAAGACAATTGCATCCTCTTCATGAATGCTTTTGCTTCTTGTAATCCTCTGAGGGACATCATCCACAATAGGATCAAGGAGTCTTCTTCTCTTCAGCCTTCTAGACCTGGCATTGGCTCTTCTCTTTTTGAGCCTTGATTCTTTCTCAACTCTGTCATCCTCCAGTATAGCTTGTTGAGCAGCAATAACAAGAGCGTAGTCGAGCTGTTCTTGTTCCTGTCTTTTCTTTCTTTCTTCTTCTTCAATTTCATCTACCACCTTTCTGATGTCAGATTCAGGTAGGCTGGTAGCAAGGGGAATGGCTTGAATAGGTGTGAGCATTTCAATAGCTCCATGAAGTTCAGAGTCTACTTTGTTGTTGT
The DNA here is from genome assembly GCA_026901365.1 of Sesbania bispinosa. NCBI lineage: Eukaryota > Viridiplantae > Streptophyta > Magnoliopsida > Fabales > Fabaceae > Sesbania > Sesbania bispinosa. The sequence continues at coordinate 29,309 of QLOH01000650.1, read as the reverse complement.
CCTCTACCTAACCTCCTAGAGTGAGAGTAGGCTGAGTAGCAATCAAAGACGTTTAAGTTGTTTGACCCAAAGATTGAGTAGGTTCAGACACACTGACCCGATCCTGTTTAACAGTGGAGAGTTCCTTCTGAATACTAACCTCCTTCTGAGGAGCATTTGATCTTTTCTTCTTGAAGATTTTTGTTGGTGTTTAGGCGGTTTCTCAGAGTAGGAGATCAAACGTTTCAGCTTGCCATGTCATCAGACTAAGTTTCTTCAGAATGAACCTTATGCTTCAGATGATGCATGTTCAGATGTAATCAGCTTATTTTTCAGAAAATTCTAAAATATTCAAATTTTCTCTTATAAAGTTAAATCTATCTTCAGTAAGAGGTTTTGTGAATATATCAGCCCATTGATGATCAGTATCAATGAATTTTATATCAAAAACTCCTTTCTGAACATAGTCTCTAATGAAATGATGCTTGATTTCAATATGCTTCAGCAGTAGAAAATGCAATTGTGCTTTGTCTTTTGCTGGACCAGCTAATCATATTTTCACCAATGAAGTGACATCCTCCACTGGTAGATTTTCTTTCAATTCTATCTCCAGCAAAATCAGCATCACAGAATCCCACTAACCTGCAATCCTTACTTTTCTTATAGCAAAGACCAAGATTAGTAGTGCCTTTTAAATATCTGAAAATTCTATTTACAGCCTTGTAATGAGAAGCTCTTGGATCAGACTGAAATCTAGCACAAAGACATACACTGAACATAATGTCAAGTTTACTTGTTGTTAGATACAATAATTAGCCAATCATCCCTCTATATAAGGTTTGATTTACTGGTTCCTCTCCTTCATCTTTATTAAGAACATATGAAGGGTGCATAGGAGTTGCCATAGGCTTGCAATCATTCATATTAAACTTCGTAAGCATTTCCTTAGTATATTTTTCTTGATGGATCCATATACAGTCAGTTTGTTGCTTAATTTGAAGTCCAAGGAAGAATTAAGTTCCCCCATCAAACTCATTTCAAATTCAGATTGCATAAGCTTTGAAAACTCCTTGCACATAGATGAATCAGTAGAACCAAAAATAATGTCATCCACATATATCTGAACAAGAATGAAATCTTTGTTAGACATTTTTCTAAAAAGAGTTGTATCTACTTTTCCTCTTTGAAAACCATTTTTGATGAGAAAATTGCTCAATCTGTCATACCAAGCTCTAGGTGCTTGTTTTAGACCATAGAGAGCTTTTTCAATTTGAAAACATGTTCTGGAAAAGTAATATTTTCAAAGCCTAGTGGTTGTCTAACATAGACTTCTTCCTCAATAAGACCATTGAGAAAAACACTCTTGATATCCATTTGATATAAAGTGATGCCATTATTTACTACATAAGATAATAGAATTCTAATGGCTTCGAGCCTAGCTACAGGGGCAAAGGTTTTAGTGAAATCAATACCTTCTTGCTGATTATAACATTGAGCAATAAGCCTAGCCTTGTTTCTGATTACCTTTCTTTCTTCTAACAACTTGTTTCTAAACACCCATTTGGTTCCTATGATAGTTTTCCCATGGGGCTTAGGGACAAGTGTCCAGACATCACTTCTAGCGAATTGATTTAGCTCATCTTGCATGGCTAGGATCCATCCTTCATCATGCAGAGCCACCTCTATGTTTTTAGGTTCGATTTCAGAAAGAAGTGAGAGATTGTTCAAGCTTCTGAGCCTTGATCTTGTTCTGACTCCTTCTGAAGTATCTCCTATAATTTGCTCTCTTGGATGATGAGTTCTATATCTCCAATCACGATTAGGAGGAGGTACATTCTTTGTCTGAGACTCAATAATATTGGTCTGAGAAGGTCCAGCTTCAGAGCCTGACTCAATCTTTTGCTCAGTAAGTCCTTCAGATGATCTTACAGATTTCACTTCTGGATTTATCTCCATACCTGCAAAATCCTCTTCTAGATCTTATAGTTCCCTATCAGTCTCTTTAAAGTCATTGAATCTTTTATGAATAGATTCTTCCACAGCTAAAGTTCTTGAGTTATATACTCTGTAAGCTTTAGAAGTTTCAGAATATTCAATAAAGAAACCTTTATCAGACTTAGCATCAAACTTTCCTAGATCATCTTTAGTGTTGAGTATAAAACACTCACATCCAAAGATATGGAAGTAGGAAATGTTGGGTTTTCTTCCTTTCCACAATTCATATGGAGTCCTTTTGAGAATTGGTCTTACCAAAATTCTGTTTTGAATGTAACATGCTGTGTGAACAGCTTCTGCCCAAACGGATCTAGGTAGATTGCTTGAAATGAGCATGGTTCTTGCCATTTCTTGCAGACTTCTATTCTTTCTCTCAACTACCCCAATCTGCTGAGATGTTCTGGCCACAGAGAAATTGTGTGAGATCCCATTCTCATCACAGAACAGTCTGAAGCTTGAGTTTTCAAACTCTACCATGATCACTTCTAATTGCAGAAATGCAGATTCCTTTTTCATTCTGCACCTTCTTACAGAATTTTGTGAAATTCTCAAAAGTTTCCTCTTTGCTTCTTAGGAATATCACCCATGTGAATCTTGTATAGTCATCTACAATAACCAATCCATATTTCTTTTTACTAAGACTCTCAGTTCTAGTAGGTCCAAACAAATCCATGTGAAGCAGTTCCAAGGGTCTGCTGGTTGAAACAACATTCTTACTCTTAAAAGAGTGCCTTGTTTGTTTCCCTTTCAGGCAGTTTTCACATAAAATATCAGAATTGAATGAAAGCTTGGGTAAGCCTTTAACCAGATTGTGTTTGGTTATCTTTGAGATTAATCTCAAGCTAGCATGCGCAAGTTTCTGATGCCAAATCTGTTTTTCATCTTCAATTGAAACAAAGCACTTCACATTTTGATTTGCAAGTTCCTCTAGATCAATCTTGTACACATTGTTGTGTTTCTTAGCAGTAAAGAGGATATGATTTGAAGCATCTTTGACTATACATCCTTCTTTGGTGAAGGATACAATGTATCCACTGTCACATAATTGACTTATGCTCAGAAGATTGTGTTGTAAACCTTCAACAAGAAGTACATTTTTAATTAGGGAAAGGGGAGTCATACCTACTGTCCTAATACCAATGATCTTTCCTTTCTGATTTCCACCAAAGGTGACCACTCCTCCTGCCTTGGGTCTAAGGCTTTGGAACAAACACCTTTCTCCTGTCATGTGTCGCGAGCACCTACTATCCAGGTACCATTTGTGGTGTTTCTTTTGTCCTGTTAAACACATCTCTAATTCTGAACTGTCTGAGGAGGGTAGACTAGCCATCAGACATAGGTTTGCTTCCTCTGATGTATCATCTTCTTCTTCTGAAGTGTAATCATCCAGATCTTCCCATGTAGCCATCAGTCCTTTCTTCTTCTTGAAGAATTTCTTCTTCTGAGGAACTGATTTTCTCAACTTTGGGCAGTCTGACCTTACATGACCTGGCTGTCCACATTCATAACAGGTAACTTTGTCAGTTTTAAGCGGCTCTTTACTAGACTTACCTGGTATTGAACTAGACGGTTGTGATCTTTTGAATCTATCTTTTCTTTACAGCATTTGTCTGATTTTCCTGCTGAGAAGAGCAAGATCATCATCTTCTGAACAACATCCAGATTCAGTATCACCATCTGAGGTGTCCTCTGCTTTCATGGCCTTCATGCTATCATGCCTACACTGTCTGGCCTTTGAGTTCAATGCCAGTGATTTCTTCTTGATGTCATCTTCCCCAAGTTCAAGCTCATGAACTTTGAGAGACCCCGATAGCTCCTTCATTCTAAGAGAATTCAAATCTTTGGCTTCTTGAATGGCTGTAACTTTGGGTCTCCAGGACTTTGGCAAACTCCTTAGAATCTTTCGATTGTTGTCTCCTGATTCAAAGGTTCTACCTAAGGACCTGAGTCCATTAGTTATGGTCTGAAGTCTTCCAAACATTTGGTCTATTGTTTCAGACTCTTCCATCTTGAACATCTCATATTGATGTACAAGCATACTAATTTTGGATTGTTTGACAGTCTCTGTCCCTTCATGGGCAGCTGCAAGTGTCTCCCAGATCTCCTTGGCAGATGAACATCCATGAACCTTTTCATATTCTGATTTGTTCAAAGAACATATGAGATAGAGTTTGGCCTTGACATTAAGTTGAACTCTAGCCTTCTGCTCTAAGGTCCATTTAGCCTTAGGTATGGGCACTCCAACATGCATGGGAACATAGTCTCCAACAGTGACCACATCCCATACATCAATGTTGTTGCTTTCAATAAACAACTTCATACGATCCCTCCAGTAGTGATAATCCACTCCATTGAATGCAGGATGTCTCGTAATAGAGGCTCCTTTAGTGATGTACTGTCTGTTATTGTTGGAAGGTTCCATTTGATCTGACCTCTGCACTGATTAGGTGCTAACCCCGAGACTAAGTTCTAGTACCAACTGAAATTACACAGGGAAACACTAAAAGGGGGGTTGAATAGTGTCTCAGCGGAAACCTTAACACTTAATAAATTTTAGATAGAGACTTTCAGAAAATCCTTCAGATGATGAGTTACAATCTGAATTTTTTAATATACCTTCTGAATTTTTGTTCAGATATGAATTTAGATCGCAACAGTAACTTAAATAAACAATAAGGTTCTCTGAATGAAATACTTTTCACACCCCTTTTTCGTTAGATGAAAGACAAAAACAAAGAGTTAAAGGGAAGAAAAGAACACAACTAAATTTATCCTGGTTCACCCACTTCACCGTGAGCTACGTCTAGTCCCAAAGGCAAACTACCAATGGCTTTTCACTATTCTTGCAAGAATGTCGAGTACACCAAGCCTCTCCAGGCTATCACACAAGTATTCTTTCTTACACCAAGCCTCTCCAGGCTCTCACACAAGTATTCTTTCTTACACCAAGCCTCTCCAGGCTCTCACACAAGTATTCTTTCTTACACCAAGCTTCTTCAGGCTCTCACACAAGTATTCTTTCTTACACCAAGCCTCTCCAGGCTCTCAGACACTTAACCAAGTGTATAAACCCAGGTATTCTTTAAACAGAAAGTCTCTCCAGGCTTATAACCCAATCTGCTCAAACTAAACAGAGAGTGTTCTATAATACTATCTCAGAGGATAGCTAGAACTCAAGTACAAACTGAGATTAACTCAGGATATGAAATTTAGATTGTACAAGAATTTTTTAGAGTATTACTGACATCGTTTCTGCAAGCGTAAGGGCTCAATGAATATTTCTCTTGATTGTCACTTGTCTTCAAAGACATGAGCCTTTAAATAGCCTTTGATACTCTTTTTCCCGTTGTCAAATAGAATTAAATGCATCAAGACGTTGGACTTCTTTTCCAGTATACATAGGATGCTTTTCAGGTACAGGTTCTGCGCACATAAAGCTTTTGCGTTGCTAGTGCAGCATGCATTGCAGAGTTTCCTTATTTGTGCAATACTCTTGAACGAGGTAGAAAAGCATTCCTGTCTCTTATGCTGAAATAGGTTAGACCAAGAAGATGAATATTCTGTATTGACAGCGACATCTTCACGAGGTCTCCATTTGAATCTGATACCTTCAGCCTTCAGACGCAGCTGATATATTTGCCTTTATGAATTTCAGACGGAGAAGCTCTTCAGATGATGTTTGGCTTTTAAGTCGTACTGAAGCTCCTTCTCATGATTCTTCTCAGCATTGTTGATCTGAAAATAGCCATAATGTCTGTGAGAGAATATACTTATAATCATCACTATGTTTTATATTTGTAATCCATTAAAACTCTAAGAGCGTGAGACTCAAGATATATTTCATAATTTCTGATTTTATCTTCTGAGACTCAACAGAGAGAACTTAACACAAAGATTTATCCTGGTTCACCCACTAACACAGTGAGCTACGTCCAGTCCCAGGGCAAACACACCACTGGATTTTCACTAGTCTCGCGAGATTACAAGTATTCTTTTACCCCAGCCACTCCAGGCTTAAACCCGAGTATTCTTTGCACACCTGGCCTCTCCAGGCCCAACAAGTATTATCTTATAGTCAAGCCTCTCCAGGCTCAGCAAGTATTCTTCTGCAGTCAAGCCTCTCCAGGCTCGGTACCAAGTATTCCCTGTACACTCAGTCTCTCCAGGCTGAAAACCCAAGTATTCTTTAAACACAGCCTCTTCAGGCTAACCCAACAAATACAGATTGAAAGAATAAATGTTCAAACTCTGAAACTACAGAAGTTTAGAGCTCGCACTGAGAACTGGTACAAATAACCGAGTAGGACTCATGATATAGAAGTGATAGTACAGTGAAGGACTTTGAAACAGATGATTATGAATTTTTGCAGTGTTTCAGCAAGTTGATTTCTCTGTTAGCAGTTCTCGACTTCTTTCATCAAGGAGTTTGGTATTTAGATAGAAGTCATCTTTAGTCCGTTGAACTCCAATCGTTTTCCCGTTGGGAGATAGCATTAAATGCAAATGCTCCCGTAGAGACACATAGCCTGAGCCCTTAGCTGTAGCAGGTAGTAGAGTCAGCTTGCAGATCTTACTTTTTCTGAGTCGCATGTACTTTTCTGCAGACTATTTCCTTTTTGGTGAGAGGAATTTGAAATATGCCAAAAAAAACACTTTCTATGACTTTCTAGAAGAATGATAGGCATAAGTAATCTGAGACTGCTACACGGGACTTGAGTCTCCACGTTGATTTATGAGAATATAGTATTGAAGACAAACAAACGAAGAAACGTTGTCGCATATCTTCAGTAGGTCCATTGACTTCAGCAGGTTGAGATTTCTCAGCTGATTTCCTCGTTTCGGAAGGTCTTTCATGTACTTCAGATTATACGATATCTTCAACTTGCACCTTTTGAAATACTGAACAAATACCTTCAGTAAGCCAAATTTGTTATGCATTAAAACCTTGAGATTGCGAGAATTAAAAACATTATTATCCCTTAAAAATTTATTTAATCTCAACATTTTCCCCCTTTTTAATGATGACAAATTTGCTTTTAGAAATGAATCAAATATCTGAAGGAGGGAAATAAAAGTATTTTCGAGGAAAGCTCCCCCTAAATTAGATACTTATGTAGAGCACAAAATCTTGAAATCTGTTTGACAATGTTCTCTTTATCTGCTCCCCCTGAAACTAAGAATTCTCCTGAAAAGCACTTAACTTCAGATTTTGTTAGTTTCTTAATACTCCCCCTTTTGTCATCAGTCAAAAGGGTAAACAGAGAGTCTGAAGAAGTGAGATATGAGCATGTAAAGAAAAGATCCAGGATACTACTCATGCAAATTACTGCATTTTATGAAGGGAGAGGAAGATTCAATTATCCGAAATAGTAAGAATACTCAAATTTTGTCTGATAAACTTGAATCTATCTTCAGCAAGAGGTTTAGTGAATATATCATCCCATTGATGTTCTGTATCAATGAATTGTATATCAATAATTCCTTTCTAAACACAGTCTCTTATGAAATGATGTTTAATTTCAATGTATTTTGCTCTTGAGTGCTGGATTGGATTTTTAGAAAGATTTATTGCACTAGTGTTATCACAAAAGACTGGAATGGATTTAATACGAATATTAAAATCTTCTAGTTAATATTTTACCCATAGCAGCTGTGAACAACAGCATGCTGCAGAAATATATTCAGCTTCAGCAGTTGAGAGAGCTATCATGCTTTATCTCTTACTGGACCAGCTAATCAGATTTTCTCCAATGAAGTGACATCCTCCACTGGTTGATTTTCTTTCAATTCTGTCTCCAGCAAAATCAGCATCACAAAATCCTACTAACCTTCAATCCTTACTCTTCTCATAGCATAGACCAAGATTAATAGTACCTTTAAAGTATCTAAAGATTCTTTTTACAGCCTTATAATGAGTTACTCTTGGATCAGATTGAAATCTTGCACATAGACATACATTGAATAGAATATCAAGTCTGCTTGCATTAAGATATAATAAGGATCCAATCATTCCTCTATACATAGTTGGGTCAACAGATTCTTCTCTTTCATCCTTGTTTAAAATAGATGAGGGATGCATAGGAGTTGTCATAGGCTTGCAATCATGCTCATTAAATTTCTTAAGCATCCCTTTTGTATATTTCTCCTGATGAATCCATATACAATCAGAGTCTTGCTTAATTTGAAGACCCAAGAAAAATTTTAGTTCTCCCATTAAACTCATTTCAAATTTAGATTGCATAAGCTTTGAGAACTCAGTGCACAGAGAAGAGTTTGTTGATCCAAAGATAATATCATCATATATCTGGACCAGAATCAAGTCTTTGTTAAACATTTTTCTAAAGAGAGTTGTGTCAACTTTTCCTCTTTCAAAACCATTTTGAAGTAAAAAATTGCTCAATCGTTCATACCAGGCTCTAGGAGCTTGTTTCAGACCATACAGAGCCTTTCTCAGTTTGAAGACATGATTAGGAAAAGTTACATTTTCAAAACTAGGGGGTTGTCTAACAAATACTTCTTCCTCAATGAAACCATTTAGGAAGGCACTCTTAACATCCATTTGATATAGTTGAATGCTATTATTTGCTGCGTAGGAAAGTAAAATCCTAATAGCTTCTAACCTAGCTACAGGAGCAAAAGTTTCAGTAAAATTAATACCTTCTTGCTGATTGTAGCCTTGAGCAACTAGTCTAGCTTTGTTTCTGACGACTTGACCATCTTCAGAGAGTTTGTTTCTGAATATCCATTTGGTTCCTATGATCGTACTTCCATCGGGTTTCGGAACAAGAGTCCAAACATCACTTCGAGTAAACTGATTTAGTTCTTCTTGCATGGCTAGGATCCACCCTTCATCATGCAGTGCTTCTGCAATATTCTTTGGTTCAATTTCAGAGAGAAAAGCAAGATTGTTGACTTCCCTTAGCCTTTATCTTGTTCTTACTCCTTCTGAAGTGTCACCAATAATTTGCTCTCGAGGATGATTATTTTTGTACCTCCACTCACGCCAGAGAGGGAAGGCTTGTATATTTTGAGACTCGTTATCCACTTTCTGAAGAGTATCAGTATCAACATGTTGAGGGGTTGGTCTTTTAATGGGTACTTCAGAAGGTCCTTCAGCAGGTGTTTCATCCTTCGTTTTTTAAGTCCCTGAGATATGATTCAGCTCCATACCTGTAAAATCATCTTCTAGATTTGATAGTTCCCTATCAGTCTCTTTAGCATCATTAAATCTAAAATATATGGTTTCTTCAACAGTTTGGGTTCCATAGTTGTAAACTCTATAAGCCTTAGAGGCTTCTGAATAACCAATGAAGAATCCCTTGTCAGATTTCAAATCAAATTTTCCCAAGTCATCTTTGGTGTTAAGTATAAAACACTCACAACCAAAGATGTGAAAATATGAAATATTGGGATTTCTTCCTTTCCACAATTCATAAGGAGTCTTGTTGAGAATTGGCCTTATCAAAATTCTGTTTTGGATATAACTGGCTATGTGAACAGTTTCTGCCCAGAATGACCCTGGAAGATTGCCTGAAATGAGCATGGTTCTACCCATCTCCTGCAAGCTTCTGTTATTTCTCTCAACAACCCCATTTTGTTGAGGTGTTCTAGCTACAGAGAAATTGTGAGAAATCCCATTCTCGTCACAGAACATACTGAAGCTTGAGTTTTCAAACTCACCTCCATGATCACTTCTGATTGCAGATATGCAAAATCCTTTTTCATTTTGCACCTTTTTGCAGAATTTTTCAAAGTTCTCAAAAGTATCATCCTTGCTTTTAAGGAATATAACCCAAGTAAATCTAGAGTAGTCATCGACAATGACCAAACCATACTTTTTACCAAAGAGACTTTCAGTTCTTGTGGGACCAAACAAATCAATATGGAGTAGTTCTAGGGGTCTAGTAGTTGAAACAATATTTTTGCTTTTAAAAGAACTTCTAGTTTGCTTTCCCTTTAAGCAATTTTCACACAAAATATCATATTTGAATGAGAGCTTGGGTAAGCCTGTCACAAGATTGTGTTTTGTGAGCTTTGAGATTAACCTCAAGTTGGCATGTCCAAGTTTTTGATGCCAAATTTGTTTTTCATCTTTCACAGAAATAAGACATGTAACATTTTGATATGTTAGATCCTCAAGATCAATTTTGTACACATTATTGTGTCTCTTTGCAGTAAAAATGATTTGATCAAAAGCGTCTCTGACTATGCAGCCATCTCTTGTGAAGGATACAACGAAACCACTGTCACATAATTGACTTATGCTTAATAGGTTACGTTGGAGACCTTCAACCAAGAAAACGTTATGGATTACAGATAGAGGAGATATACCTACTGACCCTACGCCAGTGATTTTGCCTTTCTGATCTCCTCCAAAAGACACCACTCCACCATCCTTAGGTCTAAGGTTTTGGAACAAAGACCTTTCTCCTGTCATGTGTCGCGAGCAGCCACTGTCCAGGTACCATTTGAGGTGTCTCCTTTGTCCTGTTAAACACATCTGCAACAGGAACAATTAAAGTTTTAGGTACCCATATCTTTTCCGGTCCTTTCTTGTTAGCAGGAGGTCTTCCTTTTTTGTGTCGGCACTGTAACATATCATGTTCAGGCTTACCACAATGAAGGAATCCCTTACCTTCCTTAGCCTTGTTAGCACTTTTAACTTTAACATCATGCATAGAGGAAGTGTCTGAATGACCGAGACCACTTTTGTCCTTTGGATTTGTTTGGAAACCTAGAAGCATATTCAGATTCTTGGTTCCGTTGACAAAAGTAGCCAGGTCATTTGTGAGTTCAGCAACTTTTTTTTTAAGATTTTCATTTTCAGTTTTTAAAGTTGCTGAATCACACATATCAGAATTAAGAAGCTTTTCCTTGAGTGACAAATTTTCAGCTTCAAGAGTTTCATTTTTAATAGCCACTTCAATGAATACTCTTGATAGCTCTTTGTACTCATGAAAACGTTCCTTAGAACTTTCCACTAAATCATCATACATATCTTGTAGAGTTTATGGTATTACCTCTGATTCAGAGTTGTCTAATGAAGGAAAGCTTGCCATCATACACAGGTTGGCTTCTACAGTATCTTCCTTATCCTCATCAGAGGTGAACTCATCAAGATCTTCCCATGTTGCCATGTATCCTTTCTTCTTCAGAAACTTCTTCGTCTTTGAGGAAAATCTTCTTAGTTTAGGACAGTCAGCCTTTATGTGACCAGGTTGTTTGCACTCTTAGCATGTTATTTTGTCAATGAAGGTGTCTTTTCCTGTCTTGCTCATCTTGTTGTTAGATGAGGACGATCTTCTATATCTGGCCTTCTTCAGAAGCATCCTTTTGATCCTTCTGCTCAGCAGAGCAAGATCATTATCCTCATCGGTGTAATCTTTTGGGTCTCCAGAGTCTTCTGAGGACTCTTCTACTTTTAAGGCCTTTTGAGAAATGGTTCTCCCCAGCTTAGACTTGGCGTTCAAGGCAAGAGACTTCTTTTTAGGAGCATCTTCTCCTAGTTCCAGCTCATGGACCTTGAGAGATCCCAAAAGTTCCTCCATTCGTAGAGAGTTGAGGTCTTTTGCCTCTTGAATGGCAGTTACCTTGGGCCTCCAGATTTTTGGTAGACTTCTCAAAATCTTCTGATTATTCTCTCCTGAGTCGTAGGTCTTTCCCATAGATTTCAACCCATTGGTGATGGTTTGGAATCTCCCGAACATTTGATTAATCGATTCAGTCTCATGCATCTTGAACATCTCATATTGATGCACTAGCATGCTGATTTTGGACTATTTCACATTGTCAGTTCCTTCATGGGCCGCGGACAGAGTGTCCCATATTTCCTTGGCAGAGGATTAGCCATGTACTTTTTCATATTCTGATTTGCTCAAGGAACAAATCAAATAGACTTTGGCTTTAGCATTAAGATGTAAACGTGCCTTCTGCTCTCCCGACCATTCTGCCTTGGGAATGGGCACACCATTGTTGATAGGAGTATAGTCACCATCAGTCACAACATCCCAAAGATCTATGTTGCTGCTTTCAATGAAGAGCTTCATGCGGTCTCTCCAATAATGATAATCTGAACCGTTGAAGGCATGAGGCCTAGAGAATGAGTCTCCTTCCGCGATGTAATGAGAGTTGCTTGTAGAGTTTTCCATCTAGATCTTTATCCTCAGCACTTGTTAAATGCTCAACACGAGGTCAAGCTCTGGTTGCAACTGTTAGGGCCACAGGAAACACTAGAAGGGGGGTTGAATAGTGTTTTTATAATCTTTAAAAATATTTTGGAAAACCTTTCAAAACAAGCAAAAGTGTTTTTAACTTTCAGATAACTTGCTGAATTAAGTTTTCTAAATCGTGCTGAAATACTTTAGCAAGATAAAAAAAAATCTTTTAAAGCGATTTGGAAGATAAACAGAGATATTTTGCAGCACAAGTTATAAATTCACTTTTCATAACCCTCCTCGATTAGAAACAAACAGATAAGCAGCGGAAAATAAAGAGTAAAGGGTTGAGAGAACTTAACACAAAGATTTATCCAGGTTCACCCACTAACACAGTGAGCTACGTTTAGTCCCAGGGCAAACACACCACTGGATTTTCACTAATCCCGCAAGATTACAAGTATTCTTTTACCCCAACCTCTCCAGGCTTAAACCCGAGTATTCTTGGCACACCTGGCCTCTCCAGGCCCAACAAGTATTCTTTTACAGTAAAGCCTCTCCAGGCCCAGCAAGTATTCTTCTGCAGTCAAGCCTCTCCAGGCTCAGTACCAAGTATTCTTTGTACACTCAGCCTCTCCAGGCTGAAAACCCAAGTATTCTTTAAACACAGCCTCTTCAGGCTAACCCAACAAATATAGATTAAAAGAATGAATGTTCAAACTCTGAAACTAAAGAAGTTTAGAACTCGCACTGAGAACTGATACAAATAACCGAGTAGGACTCAGGATATAGAAGTGATAGTACAGTGAAGGACTTTGAAACAGATGATTGTGAATTTTTGCAGCGTTTCAGCAAGTTGATTTCTCTGTTCACAGTTCTCGACTTCTTTCATCAAGGAGATTGGTATTTATAGAGAAGTCATCTTTAGTCCGTTGAAATCCAATCATTTTTCCGTTGAGAGATAGCATTAAATGCAAATTCTCCCGTTGAGACACATAGCCTAAGCCCTTAGCTGTAGCAGGTAGTAGAGTCAGCTTGCAGACCTTACTTTTTCTGAGTCGCATGTACTTTTCTACAGACTATTGCCTTTTTGGTGAGAGGAATTTGAGATATGCCAAAAAGCACTTTCTCTGACTTTCTAGAAGAATGATAGGCATAAGTAATCTGAGACAGCTACACGGGACTTGAGTCTTCAAGTTGATTTTATGATAATATAATATTGAAGACAAACAGGCGAAGAAACGTTGTCGCACAACTTCAGTAGGTCCAATGACTTCAGCGAGTTTAGTTTTCTCAGCTGATTTCCTCGTTTCGAAAGGTCTTTCATGTACTTCAGATTATACGATATCTTCAACTTGCACCTTCTGAAATACTGAACAAATACCTTCAGCAAGCCAAATTTGTTATGCATTAAAACCTTGAGATTGCGAGACTTAAAAACATTATTATCCTTTAACAATTTATTTAGTCTCAACATGACATACCTTTGTGGATTGTAAACAAGGCAAAAGCAGTCACGTCTCTAGAGGTGTCCACGCCAACAGCCGAACTAGGAAACCCTCCTCAACTCTACTAGTAGTGTTTAGAGAGTAAGAGCGACTACTCGTGTGTCTAGGGTAATGCATCTCATGATATATTTATAGAGTGGTGGCTAAGGTTTTACAATCACTCAATTATCCCTAACACTTATGGGTCTGGCCCATTATGTTATAATTCTAATCAAATTAGAATTATTATCTTTTTCCTAGCGGCTTTCTGTATGTGTGTGACCCAATAGGCTTTTAATATTTGGTTATGATATTAAAATAAAACCCTTTTATATTTAATATCATAAATAGTGAGTGGAATCTAGCAATGCATCACTACTGCCAAAATATTGAGACTGTCAACAACTTTGACTAATCCTATTTTATGATAATAATTTATAAGATCTGTCCCTTTGTCCAAATATCTTATTGAACCCAAGGGCATGGTATGTGTCATCCTTGTATAGTTCAATTTATGTTTTCTTGATCCCCAAGTAGACTATACAAAAAATAAACATCTCATGTTTATCCTCCTGAGCATGGTCATGCATTTTGTAGTCTAACTCTATCGAGAGGCCTACAGATATAACTCCTGTTACATAGGAGGGACAAATCTCATCTAGGTCACTCACATTCCACCATATAATTTATTATATGTCCAAATACCAACTTTATGATCACCTTTTTACAGGCAACGTTTGATGATATTTAAAACATATAATTCCTTATGTAGGAATCATAGTGATTTCAGGTCAAAGGACTCCATATAATATTTATCAATTTAAGAAACGTTCATGACACTTATGTAACAACCATGCAACGTTCTTAAGGTGGGTCAGTCCAGTACATCATTACTCTTAATATGTACTTATGTGAGCACATGACATCTCATATCCATGATCCATGAGATGTGATCATCAATGAACTCACATACTAGTCTAAATGCATCTTTTGCCCTAAGTTGATTCTTGACCAAGAACTATTTTAAGAATAGTTCTTCATAAGATCTCACGATCAAGTCATCTACTTGATTTCTTATGAAGTTTAAGCTTACTATTCTAAGGACAATGATTATATTCTAAAAGAATTAATAAAATGAATTGCCTTTATAATAATATGATACGAGTGATGGATGTTCAAAACATATAAATCTCTAGTGCATATACTAACAGGGTAAGGGTTCTGCTCTTGGGAATATGCCTATGTTGTTTCCCTCTCTCTCTAAAAGGTGGTCGGTTCTAACCTTTTAGGGAAATATCCCAACTTCCTGACCAAGTATCCTATTCACGTCACTAACCATGATCGGATGTACAACGCACACAATATAGGGGTGATCAAACCCTACAATGAGTATGGGGTACCGTAGGATCATAGGAAGTCACAAGCAACTAACTTAACCACAATTTAATTGGATTGAACTGCTCTGATACCATAATGTAACGTCCTAATTTATAAATTCAGAAATAATATCCGTTGGAGACACTGTTCCCAAATTCCTAAAATAATTTCCCTCCATTACCGATATCTTTACATACACAATCATCAAATGCTTAAGTAACTCCAACGACTCAAACACCAGAAAACAAATGGCACTATGTGGCTCAGAAATATTTCATCCTTAATATAGAGATTTCTAACCTAACTTAACGTAGTAATACATTTATACAATAATTTCCAACAAGGAATTCAAGATAAACAATTAGGGGTGGAATAATCCACTTAAGAGCTTCAAACTCTTCGTCCATGCATCCAGACATACGGTCCTGCATATCTAAAATGTATCCCACAAAAATGGGGTGAGACTAATGTCTTAGTGAACATAATCTTACATGCAAGCAGTGTGGGGAGGTCAAGCATAAGAGATGCAACATATAGTTCAGCAAATCATACATAAACTAGTTCAATCACAATTCATCATAGCACATCATAACTCTATTCAACTTACATGATATCTAATGCCAAACTCAAATTAGATATGCGATGCATGAACTGCATTGCCCGGAAGATAGGGTCTTTTTACTAATTCTAGGGCTAGACCTGAGCTCAGACTATAAGAAATGTCTTTCTTCGGGACTATTCCTGCCAATTACTCTAGGAAACAAAGTCCAAGTTTTACCCTGGGACTGAAGTCCAATCTTTTTTAATTAAGGTGATCTGGGGCTGAAGCCAAAACTAGGGCCAAAGCCGAATTTGGGGCCAAAGCCAAAATCTGGAGTCAAAGCCAAACTTGTTTTTTGTGGGAGCCAAAGCTCAAACTCATTTTCCAATTTAATTGGGTCAAAGGCCTTAATGCAAATGCTCACACATAGCAAATTATAGATACTTCATGATAGATCTAATCTTATCATAGTAATAATAACACCCTAACATATGAACCCCATGATATAACCCCACAATCAATAATATACACATATGATCCGTGAGTGTACCAACTACTAACAGGAGATAGTGAAACCCTAAGCATACAATCCCCTTATTTCAAACTCCTAATGACAAACCTCATACAATACACTTCATAGGGAGTAACCACCCAAACATACACATACAAGACTAAATGAAGGGGAAGAGAAGAGGTCGGGCTCATGTAAGAGATTCAATCATGAATGAGTGAAGGTTTGTGAGCCATACTCACGTCAAGAGAACTCTAGGAGGAGGGAAAACGAGTTGGGGAAGATTGGGGGTAAGATCCTTGGCTCTCCTCTTCTTCCTCCAAGCTCTACAGTGTTATCTCTCTATAGAAAACCCCTCTCTCTATAATAAAGGAACAAAAGGAAAGAATGAGAAAAGAAACCCTAACTTAGTGTTTTTAAAACTGACACGCGCATTCTCGCTCAAGCGAGCCCTTCTTGCTTGAGCAAGATTGCTGAGGGGATTCTAGATCCGCGTTCTCGCTCAAGTGAGATGCCCTTCGCTTAAGCGAGAACACTCCAGAGAGCATCCTCGCTTTCCCCCTCTCTAGATGAATTTCGCTTGAGCGATACCCTCCTCGCTTGAGCAAAATTCTTCCAGAGAGTGTAATGTCCTAATTTCTCAACTCAAGAATAGTGTCCATTGGAAACACTATTCCCGAATTACTGAAATTATTTCGCTCCATTTTCGATATCGTCATACAAATCATACAATTGCTTAGGCAATCCAACGTTTGCTTAAGCTTCCACAAAATTCATACACCATTATTCTTATTACAAGACCTCAATCTAAACCTAGAGAATGAACCCACACTTGGAGTGTTATGGCTCCCAAAACTCATACTGGAAATCCGGCAGAGTTTCCTCTAAAATTGGATGTTTACTAATTCTATCTTAACCTGAAATCCAGCAAAACCACCAGTACAATTTACAATCACACAATACAATCTTAACTACAAGTGGGCCTCCGTGGCCAATCTAAAGTCTCTACATTAATACATCATTGAACTATTAATTACATTTAATTAACGACTAAGAATTTCTCTTTACCATTGGGAATGGGTGAATCCACTCCAAGAGCTTCACTTCCGTTCTGAACATGTAGCTGGAACGTCCTGCATAACTAAAATATATCCCCGCAACGTGGGGTGAGACTACGGTCCCAGTGAGCAAATCATGCAGCAAGCAGTGTGGGGAATACAAGCAGATGCAATGCACAAACAATTCACATAAATCATCAATCATGAACTCTGAATTACATATTAGCTCTGAAATACATGGTAATTCTGAAATACATATTAACTCTGAAATACATAGTAACTCTAAAATAAATATTAGCTCTGAAACACATAGTAACTCTGATAATATGCATGAACTGCATTTCCCAGCAGTACGGGGTCTTATCACTATCTCTGGGGCTAGACTTGAGCTCAGACTACAAGGAATGTCTTCCATGGGGATGAATCCCACCATTACTATGGGGACCGAAGTCCAAATTTTACTCTGGGGACCAAAGTCCAATTACTCTGGGGACCGAAGTCCGTTATCTCCTTCTTAATCTCTGGAGGCTAAAGCCCAAGTGTTTTATTAATCATCAACATATGTATAGGACCATCATAATAAAAGACATATTAAAGAAAATCTAACACAAAGGGGAAAATCCCAATTTGAAACCCTAACATAAATTTCTAATCACAATCTAAATGTAAATCTCCAAGCAAACCCTAGCATCATGCTCATATCTAAGCTACCAAAAATTTAATCACCCAACAATCACATACAAGACCTAGGAAGGGGAAGAGAAGAGTTAGGGTTCATGAGGGAGAGCATTCACCAATTAAAGTGAAAGTGTGTGAGCTTTAATCACCTCTAATGGAGCTCAAAGAGAAGGGAAATGAGTTGAGAGAGGTTGGGGGAGGAAATCCTTGGCTTCCTCTAGCTCCAAAGCTTGCTTCTCTCTCTAGGAAGTCTCTCTCTCTCTAGAGTGAAAGAACGGAAGGCAGAATGAAAGAAATGAGCCGTAATAGTGTTTTATAAAGCTGGTTTCGTGTTCTCTCGCTTAAGCGAGGATTTCTCACTGGAGCGAGCCTTTTTATAGCTTTCTGGTTGTACATTCTTGTGCAAGCGAGAGTATTCTCGCTTGGGCGAGAAAACCAGAAAAATTCCCCCTGTTTCTGTTGATATTCTCGCTCAAGCAACAACATTCTCGCTTGAGCGAGAATACGCCTGTTTGAAGGTGCAAAATAGATCGGAAAACTATTGTATAACATATCAAACTGAAGCCCCGGATTTTAGCTTTGTAACCCAAGTGGAATCACCTCAATTGGACACCTACAACTCTAGATATTCTCGAATTAGTGAGAAAATATCATAGGGCTTAAAACTCAAAATTGAGCAACAACCTTGGTTCAAGCCCAATGGGGCACACTTCTCGTGAACAATGATGTAAATCATCAATTCACCCAATTAAGGATAAGGTCAAGTGTTCTAATTGTCCATGAGACTATGCTTCTCTATTCCCTTGTTCTTTTCCATAAAGACACCTTTATACTTCGGTTCTTTGAGTCTACAGCTCTCCTCTTCCTTCCCACCAATTCATTTAAGCTTAGTTCCTTCTGTCTCAATCTACTTTCCTAGTTCCAAGGCTACTCATCCTCACTAGAAACTCTCTTCCTCTCTCTATAATCTCTTTGCCTCTCTCTAGAAAACAAATGGGGATAAGAATAATGAGGAAACCCGAGCCCTAACTCGCGTTTTAAGCTTGTAAGTGAATTCTCTTATGCGCACAGTTTTCAACAACGCGTTTAAATGGACCGTCGTTGTTTCATATTTCTAGTAAGTTTTTAACGACGGTCCCATTTGAATCGCCGTTGTTGTACTTTTTAAAGACGGTTGAATCACAACCGTCGTCGTATACTTCATGAAAATTTCAAAAATTTCACCACGCAATTTTAACGACGGTCAATTTTTAACGACGGTCACTTTTTAACCGTCGTTAAAAGGCGTCATCATATGGCATTTTTGCACTAGTGTATCCTTCCTCGTAATCCAATCATACACCCTCAAGTTCTCAATCCACTCCTAACTCTCCTTTAAATTCTTTTTAGGTTCAAATTTCGGGATGTTAAAGAGAGCACTCCCTTGCTCTCCTGTTTCTCGCTTGAGTGAGAGCTTTCTCGCTTGAGTGAGAAACCCATATCACAAATTCCTCAATTTTACTGATATGCTCGCTCAAGCGAGCCCTTCTCGCTTGAGCGAGAGCATCGGAACCTTAAATCCTTACTCTTACTTTTAATCACTTTTAACTTAGTTCCTCCTACCTTTTTCCTAATTCTTTCTGACAACATACCTTTCCAACGTAGTTCCTCTTCATCTAACCTTATTTCCTCATCTTTATACCTTATAATTGTCTTCGTCTCAGGGTGTGACTTCCTATAAGTTCGGAATAACAGAATCTTCAATGAACGACTTTCATCATTTGTCTGGGATAGAATATCACTGATAGACAAAAAGTCAAAACTATTTATCGGAATAACAGAATCTTCAATGATACGAACTTCAGATTCTCTTTTAAAAAAATCCTAAATTCATGCATGGTTGGCTTAAACTTAGCAGCATTGAGAGCAACAGAAAAAGAAGACAATATATAAACATTTCCCTCAACCAATTTCTTTTCAAACAAATAGACATGACAACTCTTTACAGTGCACTGAATACGGCCACCCTGAAATAGGAATATAAAAAAAAAATTAAATTAGTAACTCTTCCATTAAAAAGCTTGTTTTCTTAGAAGAACAAACATTAAAAAAATTTGAGGAGAAAATGAAAGACCTGCTCATCCACACAACCATTTCAATGAAAGGTTTCTGATTGCTGTCACCAAAATTTGGAGACCTCCACAAACGTAAAATCCGAGCTTTAATTCTCCAGATTTTGTGTTCAGAACTTGCTTTGATATCACTGATAAAATCATATCGGTTTGCCATTGTAAAGCTCAGAATGGTAAAAGTCTGAAGTAAAGGAGTGTATAAAGAAAATACTATGGTAGTTGAAAACACATTTTAGTTGGCCTTCAATTTATAAAGCAGTACCAGAACATTGAAATATACAAAAGCAATAAATTTTAAAATGAGAAAATTAAAATTAACAACAAAAGCTACAATATAATTAAATGGCTTTACACAAATCAAGGTGAATGTCTATCGAGATTCTATATAAGAAAGTGGAAGGACACTCATTGACAATAAAATAGAAATTTAAAAAAAAAAACAAAAAACTTAATTAAAGAACAAAGTTTATTGCACAACAGGTAGATGAACATTATGTTTTTGTTAAAATGTGCTTATAATTAATGGAGACATGAAACCTTATGCATGTTTGTATGGGAACCTGTTCACAATAAAAGTATGAGGAACTGTTTACGTAAATAACAAAAAAAAAATCTTGGATACATGAAAGGTTTTGGAATAATAAAAATATGAATAACAGTTAACTAATAATCAATAAATAAACATAATAAAATTAAACAAAATAACATTAATGATATTAATAAGTTGATATATGTTTAAAATGTTTTTTTGTTACGCCTAAAAAAAATTCTAAATACATAAATATGCTTCTCATAGAAAGTATACATTTAAATAATAAATAGGGTAAAAGTTTATAAAATTATTGAAAACTATCATGTTGGGTACATTACATGCAATTCAAAAACGTAAATAAACTGTTCTTAAGGTATAGAAAATAAAATACTGAGATCCATTGGCCCATATGATTTATACTTTAATGTTTAACAGGTTAATACATAAACCAAAAGAAGAAGAGAAAAAATGATTGAGTTGAATCGTTTCAGTTCAAAAATCATTGGACCAAAATCCAAATTCAAATTTTAAAATTAATCTGAATATTAAAAAATAATTAAATTATAAGATAATGATAATATTTCAAGTAAAAACTTAACCAAAGGTAAATACAAAACATATTAGACACATTTATTAAACTTCCAAATCAAAATGAAAAAATGAACCAACACCATTTCAAGAATAATCAGTTGTCATAGTAAATAAAACAAACTCTTTGAAAGAACAATCATCATCAACGATTCAACTCAATGAACATTAGATTAGTTTGACAAAACAGACAAAAATTGAAAACAAAAACATAAATTTAAAGATAACTACATTGTTTAAATATACACCAAAAAAAAAACAAATGGGACACCAACCCATGTAGGCCCCAAAGAAAAAAAAATCTAAAACAAAACCAAACACAACTTGTTCCTATGGTGTTGTTTTACAAAAATAACTGAAGAATCACTGGGATCAATGCGGAAACGAACAACACTGCCAATCTTTAACCCCTTTGAAGTGCAAAACTCTTTCCATCCTTTGGTTATGTAAGCAATCTTCTTGTTTTAGACCATGATAAATTAACTGGGAAATCAGTACCATTCTCGTTATCTCTAAGAACACAGTTCACAGGATTACCAAAAAAACCTCAAACACAAATCTTTTGGAAGATTCTACAAAAAAAAAACATGTTAAAAACATTTAAACTGTTATCAAACAGAGAAGATCATTAAGAATAAAGGGTTGATAATATGTTTTTAAAAAATCACTAATGAATACTTAGAAGCTGTGTACTCGGTCAACTGCTTGTCATAATATAGGATGTCATCAAAGTTTGGTGGAACATATCCAGGGAAGGGTACAAAATCAGGATCAATGTGCGCAGCAAGTGGGTAATCAGTAGCGGGAAGAGGATAATGAACTTCAACCAAATCCCTATCAAAGACTCTCATTTTGAAATCATTATCATCCAGATAAGTAAACTTTAACCAACCACCCTCACCAAGGTCATAAATATCCTTAATTCGTTTCCATCTATGACTGAAATACATATACTTACGAACACAATAATGAATTTCATTTTTTACTGGGTCTATAAAAACAACCTCATTACCTAATTCATCCGCATATTCTGAGGTGAAAAGAGAAGGGATTTTTTTGAAATCCTGACAAATAAATTCAAATTTATTATTACAATCAAACCTATCATTATAATAAAATAATGT
Organism: Sesbania bispinosa; assembly: GCA_026901365.1. Taxonomy (NCBI): domain Eukaryota; kingdom Viridiplantae; phylum Streptophyta; class Magnoliopsida; order Fabales; family Fabaceae; genus Sesbania; species Sesbania bispinosa. The sequence goes on along the minus strand of QLOH01000650.1, from coordinate 7,174 downwards.
TAAATTAAGCAAAAAATAAGTACAATTTAACAAACCTCCGCTGGATTGAACTGCATGTAAAAAAACATATACTTTGTCTTAGATGTGGAAGCCTTCTTCACAGAACCTATCCTATGACACATTTTCAGTTATGAATAAAATTAGAATTAAAATTATTTTATTAAAATGTAGTATAAAACTGAAATTAATTCCTAACAAAGACAACATTAGTAAAAAAGGATTATCATACACTAAAGTCACACATTAAAATCGGCTGAAATTGAAAAAATGAAGCTTGAAATTTTGAAAACACTTATGTATGAAGAATATGACTTCGTCGCATGCAACAATTTGATTTTGAAGAAGTAAAATGAAATAGAAGAACAGACCCTACCAAATAATTATCAGAACAGAAATAGAAGAAGCTTAAATTACCCCAAATTTTGAAAAACCCTAAGTTAGTTAAACATAAATCGAACAAAAAGACATGCAGCCCTTAGATTAACAGAAATTTCAAACATCTGATTTCAAATCTGTAATAGAAGAAGTAAAAAAAAAGACGATAAACAAACCTGTAATATCGACCGAAAAGAAGGAAACCACAACCTGGATTGAAGAATCACACAAATCTGGTAATGGGAGAGAAGGGGAAAAGAACGATAAAAACTCCTTGACTTAGAAGAAGACATTATTTTGACTCTTTGAAACCTATTCTTATAAGGAAAATGAAGCAAAGAACTTCACGGTTGTCGAAGAAACACGACTGAAAACGGGTACTGGTTAAAACGAAGAGTCTCTTCACCATAGAACACATCTATTCAAAAAACTCTGAGCATACTTGATGTGAATATTTTTGTTACTAAAATTAAAGTGAAACCAAAATCCTGCAACTTTTATTCCACTTAAAGTACTTTAAAATAATATTTTATCAGATTATTAAAATATGACAGTTTAAATTTATACAAAATTTTGATATTAGCAAAAAAAATTATATTAAAATAACTACTTATGAATGACATTATTTTATTAAAATTTCATTAGACAATTAAATATAAATTTAAGGTTTAATTTATGTTTTAAATGTATAACAACCTTAACTTAAAAAGTATAAATTGAAATTTTGATAGTTAGACATATGAAATGTAAAAAATAACTAAAATAAACCAATTTAACAACGAAAATGAAACCTAAAGTAAAGAATATAAGTATTGAGCTTAAAAAAAATTCACAGAAGTAACATTCATTAAACTTGTTTTTTAATTTAATTTTAATATAAATAAATATTAAATACATATAATTATTAAACAAAATGACCTTTGCGTACAAACTGCTTTTATATAACAAAATTTTTTAATATTTATTCCTTAATTAAGATTTTTTATTATTATTGTGGATTACAAATATAAATATTTAGAGACAAATGAAACATTACAAAATAGAAACAATCTACGGCAGTTAAAATCCATAAACATATCAGCATAACTTTGAACGGAAAAAGTCTTTGTAACAAAGAGTTGATTACATATTAGAAACCTAAGAGTTTGATACTACATTCACATGAACAACAGAAACATCAATAGTTTCATTAACACTAAATCGCAAAATACTACCACCAATCAATTCCCTCAGTACACAAAAATTATGCCAACCCCCTTGTCAAATAACCCTCATAACATCTTCTTCGAGCCCAACGAATCCGACACTCATAATCGATATCATATTCATCTCTCAAAATAATGTACTCAGCACCTTCAGTAATCCTTTGACATATAATAGAAGGAAGAGTCTGAAAATGAAATGATGAAAACTTATCAACAACAATTGAATATAGAAAATTATTAAAGATAGACAAAGAGGTTAAGAAAACTCACAAAACAATGAGAGGTTACTTGTTTTTCAGTCAAAACTTTGTCAACTGAAACATAATGAGATGGCAAATTGTCTGTCATGTGAGATATATCATGATATGGTAAATCACCAATACCATTATCATAAACAGAAGCAGGTTCAGGGTAAACAATTTCAATCATGAATCTATTGTAAATCCTAAAAAAATTCATTTTAATCAATAAATAAAAACCTTAGCCAAGTACCATTAACCAAATTATACACATCCTTTAAGAACTTCCAACCATTAGTAAAAAAAAGTTTATCAGAAAGCCTGTAAACATTAACATGGAAGGAATTAGAAACGGGATCAATGAATTTAACTTTCCTTCCAACACTAAGTAAAGGATCCCTACAGAAGAGAGTAGGTAATTGAGCAAAACCCTGCGAGAAAAAACAATAAATTAAACACTTAAACAAAAAAAATATTTATTAACTAACTAAAATAATGATTATAGATTACCTCTTCTGGAACATATTCCATCTGAAACCATCTGTGAACAAAGGAAGTGGTTGTAGAGGAGCCAGCATCCATTTTAGAGTTGAAAACACAAATATGAATATCACTCTTCAAAAACTTTACAAATAGGAGAACAGAATTGAAAAACTTGAAACAATGAGAGTTGAAAGTCTGAACACACCCTTTTCTAATACAAATCGATGTACTGTGAAACAGATATCTTGAAATTTGAGAACTATTAATGAATGAATATACAGATAATAAATTAAAATACACAGAGCAAAAAATAATAAAACTCATTATGGGAAATTGTACAATTAAACCAAATAAATGACAGTAATTGCTTCGAAATACAAAAACATTTATACACTAACAACCATAATTAATATCTGGACAATCAAAATTGCTATGATAGAAAATATACAAGAACATAACAGGTTTGTTTACATGTGATCACATCAACACGTACTAAATAAATAAAGAAATATCTAATTTTCAAAAGAGTCTATCCAAAAGCTCTTGAAACCACAATTAAACTGGTATTAAACGCTAAAGCAAATCCAAAAACAAACAAAAAAATATATCATAAAATCTTTAAATTTATCTCCATGAACAATGCCTTCTATACAAATAAGGCCTACATATTAATACCAACATACAAAGAAAAAGTACTATGAACGCCAAACCAAAATGTCAAACAACTTTCACATGATATATCCTTCTCAATACAAAACTTGTCCCAACCATCACCAAAGTAACACTTTTCGCGACATAGGCCACACCACCATAAACTGCAGAGGAACTTGAAACCCCGGTCATCAATCAATTCAATCATTTTAGGTTTGTGTTGAAGATAATTCTGACAGATAAGGTCAGGAATAGGCTGCAAATAGAAATTTGGTCAAACTTTAAAAAAAATTACAACAAACAAAGAAGACCGTCATTCAGCAGAAAGATAAACTAACTAACCATTAGAAAATCACCAGAAAGAAGACCTTCATTCATCTGAATGCTCCATCTCCTAGGCTTAAAATTAAATGTTAGATTGCAACCACTTGAACTTACTGACTTAGGGATATTGTAATCAGGATAGTGTATTTCATTCCTTCTCAAATCCATTACTTTTATAACTCTCGTGAGTTATTATATCTTAATTCAACAATGTGTTGGCCAGATATACCATATCTTTCATAGATTTTTTTAATACCAATGAAGTACGGCCCGCCATTGAGATGACCTATTAACTGAAGACGAAGAACATTGCAATTACAATCTTTGAGAAAAACAGGACCATCAGCCAAATTAACTTGCCATGTCAAGTAAAAAACATCACAGATGCGAATCAAATCCTAAAATGAGATGATGAAAAAAAACTGTAAACTCTAAGCAAAATGAACTACACATCACAAAAATGAAACAATAATCCTCGGGACACTCTTTCTAATGTACCTCTTCAGGTTTGATTAAACACTCAAATGACCGAACAATGGGACGACTTTGTACAGAAGTCTGTGAAGAAGAGTCTTTAAAAAAAATACACTAATTAAACAAACAGAAAAATGGCAAGTAAATTAACAAATACTATGAGAACAACAAAAAATTAACAAAACCTGATTGCATTGTGTTATAGCATAAAATAGAGATTGGACGAAAATTTCAAATCCTGAGATATCAAGAAGATCTTGTGGTAGAACAAAAACATGGTAAGATGACTTATTACAAAACCGGGACACTCTTTCTAATGTACCTCTTCAGGTTTCATTAAACACTCAAATGACCGAACAATGATACGACTTTGTACAGAAGTCTGTGAAGAAGAGTCTTTAAAAAAAAATACACTAATTAAACAAACAGAAAAATGGCAAGTAAATTAACAAATATTGTGAGAACAAAAAAATATAACAAAACCTGATTGCTTGTGTTATAGCTGTGTATAGAGATTGGAGGAAAATATCAATCCCTGAGATATCAAGAAGATCCTGTGGTAGAACAAAAACATGGTAAGATGACTTATTACAAAACAATCACCAAAATCAACATAATAAACATATCATAATGAAAGATTCAAACAAAACAATAAAGGGAAAACATGCAAATGAAAACAAAATCCACATCAATTATCACAGCCAAATGAAAAACTAATGAAAGATGCAGAAAAAAAAGACATAGGACGGCAACACAAAATCAAAAAAGTCATCAGGCAAACTTTTTCACATTCAAAGAGTTACAAAACTTAGAGGAAACATGCAGATGAAAAAAATTGTCAAAATGCATTCAGAAATAGTTCAAAAAAAAAGGAAAAAAATACATGAATACAGTCTAAAACAATTAGGCATACACTAAAATGAAAAAACCTGCAAAGAATCAAAGGATTTGATACGACTCCTAGTAAAAATGATCCTGTTAAACACAAAGTAAAAGGAAAACTGAGTAAAATAATTAAGGAATAACATGAAAAAGATGAGTTAAACACAAAACAATTAGGCAGACAGTTAAATGACTAAACCTGCAAGTAATGAGAGGATTTGATGACAACTCCCAGTAAAAGAGATCCTGTTAAACACATCAATTAGAACATAAAAGGGAGTGGACAAAATGAAATCAGAAAAACTACAAAAATAAGGGAATCAAAACCAAATGATTTCAGTAAGACAGTTTAATTAAAAAAACCTTCAAATCATCAAACAAACTGATGACATGACCCAGTAAAAGAGTACCTGTTAAAAAAAAAGTAATAGGAAGAGTGAGAAAAAGAATAAATGATTTAAGAGACTTCAAAAACATAAAGCATTTGTACCATAAACCTTAAAACTGACACAGGAACCATTAGCTGGAAACATGCAAATGAAACTATTGGAATGCATTCATAAATAATTAAAATCAATAAACAATATAGTTGACCTATACCAATTACCTGGAGAAGAATGAAAAACAAAATTGTTGAAAGTACGGCCCAACTATTCTAAATAACTTCATTCTCAAAATCCATGAGCAGCTACCAACAAACGACATGCAGGGGACAGAAAAAGAAAAGGTAGAAAACTTCTTAAAAAAGCAAGGAATTAAAACAAATTTTTCAACTAAATCACAGAAAAAATTCACAGGAAACATGCAAATCAAAATCAATGACGTTTACCAAAACCCAGTGCTCATCATCCAGAAAAAACTCAACAATAAATTAATCAAATTAATAAAAACGTAACTAAAATAATTTAGGGGAAAAAATTACTGGAGAAGATGGTGAAACAGAGAATCTCTCTATTAAAAAGCTCCAACAATTGCAACCATATTCCTTATGGATATCATTCATCAGCTACCAACAGAACTGAAAATCGTAAGAAAGAGAACCGTAAGAGACAGACGAAGTGGAATTAAATTAACAAAAAAAACAGGGGTCATGAAGGGAAGAAGAAGAAGAAGAAAACACCAGAAATAAGGAAAAAATAAGTGAAATTAGGTGGAAATCGTGGAACGCCGAATGAAGACTACTAAATGTGGCACAAACCGGGACTGACGAAGAAGAAATACAAAAAAAAAATCGTTTGAGATGAAGCTGAACGAAGTGCGCTGTAGAAGAAAATGGAAATGATCTTCGATTAGGGTTATGGAACAACTACGCAGGAGAAGAAACAAAACAAATGGAAAAGTGGTGGAGCACATTCTCAGCAAAGAGAAGAAAGATAGTTATAGGCTAAACTTGACATTTAAAATTTGAATTTTGAATTATTCATAGAAAATGATGACAGTAATTTAATGACAAAATTCAATGTTGATTTTGAAAATGGTTTGGAAATCTGAGTTTTCCATTTAAATGCACAGCTCTCTATAAATTATTTTTAAAATTTTAAATTAATAGAAAATATTAAAAAGAATATATTAAAAAGAAATTACTTGATTGGCCAGGAAGAGAGAGGGTGGAGAACCTTGAAATTTAGGCGGGAAAATGGGATAACCTGGAGGTGCCACCTCACAGAATCCACTATAAAAAATCTTACAAAAACCTTCTTTTATATAATATATTGATTAATGAAATAAAGAGGAAACAAAAGTCTGATGGGTGGATGAAAAAAGAAAAAGAAAAAAGAAAGAAAGAAAAATTTAGAAAGGGGCCAAAAGTATTGGCCAGCAAAAGAAAAAATCTTTAGTTTTTTTTTCTTCCCCTTCCTTTTTTTTAATTTTTTTAAAAACAAATTGAAGTTTCATAACGGGCCAAGCTAGCCCAAGTGAGAACTTAGAAGAATCTGAAAATATTTTTTTTGGTAAAAATGCTTAATTAATCAATTAATTAATTGTTTTTCAATAATTAATTAATCAACTAATTAATTGATCCATTTTACTTTTTTGATTTTTTTGATTTTTTAATATGGGAATAAAAGTCTTAAGGATAGGTATATATACATACATAGAAAAAAATGAAATAGAATGAAATGAAATTGGCGGACAAAATTGGGTGCTGACAAACGACAAGGGCAACAACTATGGAATTTGAAATTAATGAACAAAAAAGAACGAAAATGAAACTAGAAGAGAATTAGAAATGGAAAATACGTCACTGGTAAAGGCAATCCCTTTAGCAGATAAGTCTCAGGTGCAGAACTGCCACTAGCTCATGGAGTAGGATAAGTTTCACTATGGTTTAAGCAAGAACCACCAACCTTCTCAACTCATACAAGAGGAGGGAATGAGCTAGGCTTTCATAAAATGAGCATTGAAACTCATATACAAGGCGACCCATCCTATTTATAGCCTAAAGGAGTAGTCATGGGTGGAAAAAGGAAAGGGAAATTAATCTTATCCTAAGTGGGTGTTGAACCCTCAATCTCAAGCTATCCTAAACCTTAAACTAGG